>OY482667.1:2127200-2727200 GCA_960531205.1 Andrena bicolor | reverse complement strand
TAAAGTAATCCTGTTCAAAGTTTTCAATGTATGACAAATAATTTCGGACATCTGTACCAATAACAATAATTACTACGATTCTTCTACATTTTATATTCCTCTAACAGGGTTTGCTGAAAATTATTAACATAGAAAATAACGAATTGAATTCGCTATTATTCGAACAGTTACACCGTGTTTCCGCATAATAACTGGTTAGTAGGAAATGCCATATATATTACAATTGCTAGATTCCAAACTCATACATTTGAAGAAAGTGAAACTTGCATTATACTGAGGCGGTGGAGCGAAGCGTGAGAATGCTGGACAGAGTTCGCGATAAAAGGCGATTCCAGGATAAATTTTAGGACATACCATTCTTGCGGATCGTTGCTCCGCGTTAAGCGTTGTACGTGGACCATCTACTACTCGTCATGCTTCTATCTGCACTTTCACTCTCACGAGGAAGTTTCGCCGGAAGCTCCGTGAATTTATCCACATCGCTACTCCTTCCGTCCGAAAACTTATCCAGGATGGCGGAATATGGGGCAGAGGGGACGCATACACGTGACCATGGCAATATGCTCGATGGCAGGACCGTTAGCTCGCCCTATTGGTTCCGAAGGACCCAAGCTCGAGCTCCTCTCTATTCCATTTATTCCGTATACATAATACATCGTTTTGCGAGCAAGCAGGCCCCACTTGGATTCCTGTCGAGCATGTACGTATTCTTATTTCTACGCTCGATTTAACGGACTACGATGGAAACAGTGCGTTCACTGACGTGTTTAAACTTATTTCTGGCCGGCCATCATTAATTCGATTATTAATCTTTATCACCGAGGAGATGTTTGTATAATTCCGTTTCGATTACAATTTTGGGGCTTCGATTGAGAAAATGTGACGCCAATATGCCAAGATATACTGATTTATAAATAGTTTGTACCTCACTAAATACACCACTGTATTTAAATTGGTCTAATTTACAATGTCAAGTAAACTTAATCCCTAATTATATGTACGCTGTCGTAAGTAAGAAATGGGAATGGATGTACGATCAAGAAGACCTTGGGTGCCAGAAATATAAACTCACAAAAGGGCCATTATATATTTTTATTCATATAATAATATCCGAATCTTCGAATTCGAGTGGTATAATGTTATCATTTGAAAACAGTACCTACCTTCAGCTACACTTAGGAGCAGAGCAATGGTGACGTATTTGTAAAGCTTCTTGAGCCACCACATATTTCTAAACAGAACATATTAATAATAAGTGGGCAGCAGTACACAATTTAAGGCAATAGATGGAATGTCGTTGTGTTAAGAAGATAAACATTTGGTACTATATAGTATATATAATAGAGTAACGCATCATATTATGGCAAGACACTATTAGGATTCTGGAAATTACTCTCAGATTATTAAGTATGTGCTTATACGTTTGGTCCCGTGATGCCGCCATTACTCAAAGTCCTTGACCGAAGCTTTCCTCTAACACTTTAGTGAATGTTATCTGACGACCCCGATCTACCTACTCAACAAAAAGCAGCGTTACGACAGCAATGGTACGGGGCGAAGGCAACGATAAAAGCGACTGGGTATAAATATGGCAATATCGATACTTTACATCACAGGAACGTATACCTAAATGAAATGAAATGTTCTTCCTCTACTGCCTGAATTCCTTTATACTTCCGAATCCGAGCAAGGAGCCAACAAAAGACTATATCTTTTAAACCTTTGGCTTCCGGCAGGCCTGCAGAGTCGGTTGAGCAGGGATATTTATATAAATCCATCGCGATGCCACGCGGAAGTTAGCAGGCACCTTTTGACCGGAAGGAAACGACTGAAGGCGTCTTCTTTCATTTGAAAAGCGGCCTCTCCTAGAACGATCACGAGCCCTCGCTTCTGACAGACGTAATACGCATTTGAATCGGGCTTGCATGAATACGAATGGAATTGCGAGGGCTGAAAGAGGGCACGGGACGAAAGAGGGTTTAACTCGATGAAATCCACAGTGCAAGCTGCCAGTGCACAGTGAGTCGGGGGGCCGACTCTCGTACAGGTGCTCTATCGAGTATGTCCCGATAATGCACGCCCCGAAATATAATCCTCGTCGCGGTGGGTGCGCAGCGAAAGCTTCGGTTTCGGGCGCGGGCGAAAATCACGCATAGCTTACCTATCCTGCTATTTCATGCTGTAGGAGCTGGCTTTGGTCACCGTATAGGTAGGGCATAGGCGTATCCCAGTGAATGGCTTGCCAACGCCGCTATACCGCGGATGCAGCGCGTAATTACTTTATACGTTTATGGCGACGGGCCTTTCGTCGGGCCCTTTTGTCGGCGCATCCTGTGATTTATCGAGGTAACCCTGCCGCTACCCAACCACCCTGGGAATTTCCAAAGCCCGCGCCGGCGGGTTCGTTCACCGGCACCGAATTTGTAACCAATCCTTGTAATCTCGCGTTTAACCGTTCATCCTTTCTTCGCCGTTGACGGTTTCCCGAAGAATAATGGGGACATTAGATCCTGACAGCCCTTTTTATATTCCATTCGCTCCTCATACTCCGGCGTGCTTTCAACTACGCAGATAATTCGCGCTGGGAATCACAGTTTTGAGTGACGCAAGAGTTCTGCGTGGTGCGTGTCGCTTGTAGGTACCGAATTTTTCAAAAAATTAAGGCTCGAGGATTTTCAAGATGACTACTAATTTTGGCAAATATTGCACTTTACGTTTTGCGCCCGGTTATCGAGGCAATTAGAATTTTAGAATTTTAGAATTTTAGAATTTTAGAATTTTAGAATTTTAGAATTTTAGAATTTTAGAATTTTAGAATTTTAGAATTTTAGAATTTTAGAATTTTAGAATTTTAGAATTTTAGAATTTCAGAATTTTAGAATTTTAGAATTTTAGAATTTTAGAATTTTAGAATTTTAGAATTTTAGAATTTTAGAATTTTAGAATTTTAGAATTTTAGAATTTTAGAATTTTAGAATTTTAGAATTTTAGAATTTTAGAATTTTAGAATTTTAGAATTTTAGAATTTTAGAATTTTGGAATTTTAGAATTTTAGAATTTATACAAAGATAATTGGCGGTTCTAGGATTAGGTACGTGAAATTCGTGAGCGGTTAAAAGATTGTTGTTTTATTGAACAAATCAAGAGAACTTAGGCTAAGCAGTTGAGAGAAAGAGAAGGAAAGTATACTTGACGGATATGTATCATTTGGTGCAGAATAATCGATAGACGCGGTCTGATAGGAAATCTGAGGTAGCTTTCCGACTAGACTGTGATGCTATGGTATTAATATTTGATACACATCATTCGGTTTTACTGCCGGCATAAATGCGTCAGATGGATGCGTGCGTGCTTCGGGAATCACCGGAAATGCAATTCACCCGGGAATCGATAGATGCTGGATACGTAAGCGGTCAAGAGGACTGGTACTGTGAATACATATGCATCATTTTCGTCATTCGAAAACCGTTTCGAGCGATCGGTATCACAAGCATGAGCTGGTAAATGCATTCATACGTGATAGTTCACTGACGCATAATAGGATGCGCATGTTAAAAAGGTTGTTGTTTCAGTAAACATCACATTCTGGAAAAATCTTGCTTCACTTTTAATTCTACAAACTGGCTGAAAATATTACATTTCTCATACTCAAGTAGGTATAATAAAATTTTAACAACACTATTATAACTTTTAATCCTGTGATTTTAATCATGTGATAGCAGATAGAAAGTAATTAATCACAAAGGAAAGTGATCTATTTAGCTCTTTCGTAGAACTATTGTAATTCGAAACTATTAAATGATAAATTCCTACAATTTAAAATGTGAATGTCAGTACAGAAAATTGAATATTTTATAAGAATTAGAAAATAAATTAACAATAAATTTTCACTTTGTACTTTAGTCATTAAATACAACCAGAATTCCTTTGAGTACAAAATATATTGGGAGGAGTATGTAACAGATGTTGCTGCTAGTAATCGTGCTTAATTTCAGCAAATAATTAATTCCCTTTGTTAGCTGGTTAGTTCCCTTTGTTGTATAGTTATGACAACTTGTTTTCATTAGTATTCTCAATACTTCCTTCGTCAACTTTATCAAGATACACAATAATTTTGCATCTTCACTTCCGTTATTCCACCTCTGTGTCCAAAGTGGTACTTACGGTCAGATCGATACTAAATTCTGTCATTATTAATCACCAAGTCTCGGCATCCTGTCCCAGTAACAATGGTACCCCTTCCACGATTAATAAAACGTTGCTGGTATTAACGATCTTATCCTTCGTCGGCCTTTTTACCTCTACCTTTTTTATTTTTCAATATCTTGGCGGAGAAAAAGAATAGAGAGTATTCATTCGATAATTGTGCCAGATAGGATAGCGGGCGCTTTCGCCAACGATAATCGACGAAATTTCCTCCTCCTGAAAGCCGCTTTTGCGGTGAATAATTGCGAAAGATATACTAAAATAATGTTACTTTACGAATTTAATTAAACGTGTCTTCTACAAGCTGCTGTTACAATTGAATTTATATTATATCTAATACATTTTCGCACGTGAAAATTAAAATGTATTTTCAAATCGTGTCGCATTTTCTCGTTTGCGAAAATGTTTCTGAAATGCAGAATGTTTGTTTAAATGAGTTTATTCGCGTCTAAGATTTGTAAAAGTTTTATTTGCCAAGGTTTCAGTGTATAATACTTTTAAATATTGTTCTCTACGAACCAAATAATTGTGTATTATAACAGATATAGGGGTAACATTATTTAGTGAAAGTTGCAAAAATTTTCCGTGGCGTGGTTTTTAAAATCGGTGAACAGAGGCAAGGAGGGGAAAAGGATTCTTTTGATATAATTCGTTGAGTGGCAGAGAGAGGGAAAGTGGTACTTGAAGCTATGTCGGTGTCCGATGTCCTAGAACCGAGGGAGGAACATGGTCAAAAAAGTTCAGGCCAATAACCTGTGAACATGCTGTTTCTGAGTAGCCTTGGAGGCAAGTTACGTTATTACCAGGTAGAAGTAGATTTCCAATTCTATCTCTCTATCAAGCCAGTGGAACCTGCTTCAGTCTTTCGCCAACTAAGAGTCAGGAGCATATTGTGGCTTCTGCCTTTGAAGTAATAAACTATCTCATGTAAATTCTAGCGCCGCTGTATAATTCTTGACGATCAAAGGTTCGGAGGTACATAGCGCAGTATTAATGTAACGCTTTCGTGTCACTTTGTGCGGCTAAATTTACCATTCTAGCATTAAACTTTATTGTAACGATCTCTACAACCCTCTAGAATACATATGACTTACTTGAAAGGCTGGAATAATCGTTTTACATGAAAGATACAGTTAAGTGGAGTAGTCGAGTGTTTGAAGGAGGACAATTAGTGCTTCTATAAGGTAAAATCCCCTCAATTCTTTAGTAAATTTCATTCATGTTGCTACATGAAACGCTAATGCATTGATACATTACAGAGAAAGAAGTTTTCTTAATTTTTTTATTAATTCCAATAAAGTCATCACATCGTTTCTATCACCTTGTCTGATTCGAATTGGAAATTTTTAATCCTGTTATTTGTAACGGATCTCAGATGTGTCTGTACCTACGTCTAACTTTGTCCTTTCTGTGCCCTCCCCAGGGCCATTCTTCCACCCAGAAAAAGCCTTGCTAGGCATTATGTTGCCTGTCAAAATTTGGCTAGAAATGTGGGATAGGTTGCGTGGAAATGAGGTCCAGACGGCCGAAGAAAGTGCAAGGGGGAGACAGAGGGGCGGGAGGTGAATGCGAGCAGCAGGTTGAAGAGGGAATTCCGGGGGACGCGGAGGAGTGGATGAGTACGGACTGGCCATGTAAAGCGGAATGAATCTCGCAGCCGCACGTGGCTTGGCCACGATCCACGCTATTCCGACCACTCTTCGCGTTGTGTAAGCTTTTTATGTCGGGAATTTAAATTAGATACAAACACTCTCCATCCACAGCCACTGAAATTCGCGCCGCATCTACCGAATCACCCCGCTGGTACCCCTTTATTTTACGTCACTTTATTTCGAGCCGCTGTTTCATTCATCTTAGCATTTAAACGAATATCAAAGGCTTGTATCGCACAAACATCTGCAGAAATTGTCAGCCTTTTGTCGTGACGTTACTATGCAGAGCTGGATCTAAAAATCTACGAGGTCGTTTCATTTTACAACGTGTTGCATTCTCTTTTATACATATACCTACATACCTTTGAATGACACGTACGTTTCAGACGTGCTTTGCTAAATACAATAACACGCTTTTGCAAGGGACGCTATCTGGGAATTAGATTTTGCGGTAATAATGGTAAAGGTCTGGACAAACAGAGACTCGAACCCAGGGCAAATTTTTACAAACTCGATTTAACATACAATGCGTTTAAAGATTCAATAAAATAAGCTTCGTTGAATTGTTGCGGAAATGTTAAGCGGACAGGTTTGAATATCTGTAAATTATATTTTGTAATGAAGTGAACGCACTACCGAGTTTTTGATAACAGCTTCACTGATTCTGTTAAGTGCCTTTGGTGATTTTCTACAAAACAAATTACAAATTCGTGTACAAAGACTAACCGTTCTACATAAACTACAAAGGAAACTATAACTCTTGATAAATCGTTAAATTGAAACAGTCCGAAGCACATCGAACAGTGTATGTCCAAAAAGTCTATTCCCTTCTATAGCAGCATATGCACTCAAACGTTTAGTAGATGCTGCATAAGTACATGTGTAATTCCGTACTCTCAGCGGTCTCATAAGGAAGTTGAAAATGGAACGAAGTAGTCGCCGTCTCGTGCTGATCAGCCGCGAGCGTAAGCAAGTAGTCGACACCTGGCACTGGTCAGCCGTGAGTTTAAGCAAGTAGTCGACTCCGATAGCGGTCAGCCGTGAGCTTAACGACGCTCAGTTGGTTTGCTCGAGCGAAACCAGCCGGCAGTTGTTTCGATTCGGTCGATACAGTTCGAATTCGACATAGTGCGAGATGTCGAAAGTGTCTACAGGGAGGTATAGGTTGAGCAGAGGCGTGCCAAAATGTGATTGCGGCAACATTGCGTCACCGCCACTGGTCCCGGGGTATCTTTGGAGGCTCGTCGTTCGAGAGGACGAAGTAGGATTCTCCTCCTTTCGAAAGCGTCGTTAGGGGCCTCTGGCACAAGGCCAATCACATCGACTAGCTACTGTGTATGCTTCACCCCGACACAGTGCTACCTTTCCCTACACACACACTTCCTACCCTTGGGTCTAGTTCGGTCTGGCGCAGCCCGGCCTGGTCTTTACCATGGTACACGGGCAGAGGAATCGGGCAAGGGGATCCTCGTTTCTTGTTTGCACCTATCGCTCACCCACCCACGGAGTGTCTTTCTTCCCTGCAAACATCGATATGACCAATATATCGGAATATGACCAGAACATTGTGTACAGTCCGCTCAAATACCGCGATCGTTTTGGACTTCCTACTTTCCACCAGAGGAAATTGCTTCGCGATTGAGGATGTACCTCGCCGCGGTAAATGTCAAATCAAACTGGTGACTAAATAATGGCCTTAATATGACTGCACCGCGAATTACCTATGATCAACTGTGAATGCCCGTTCATCGAGACTAACGTAGTCGATCTGCGAACATCTGACAGCTTGAGGATATAGAAAGCACAGCCTTAGGTATACGAGTTGTTATTAGTTTTGATAAAACATGAATTTCCAAGTCAATTCTTTTTCACGCGACTTCTCACAATCGCTTGTTTTACTAGAAATGAGTTAAGTATAATTTATTGAATAAACACATGCTTCTCAGATTTTACTTTAATAATAACAGAATTTTGTACAAATTAAGAAATGTCAATTATAATTTATGAAAATCGTATACGTGTATGAAATTATAAAAAATTGAAATCATCGTAACCGAATTGTTATGTACCAGCTGGCTTATGTTATTCTTCGATGACATCGAGACGTGGAGAGAAGGGGAGCCAGAGACATGGTAACGTTCGTCAGCGAGGTAAATGCGAACGTCTACTTTACATCCGGCACGATTCACAGAGTTTGCCACCTGCGATTCAGTCGGTGCCCCTGGAGGAGGGAAAGAGATAGGGCGGTTGAACTCGAATTAGAAGTGGAGTTTGAGAAAATGAGAGGAGTTAGTTAGCATGCTAATCCCGAAGTGGAAACACTTAAATTCATTACACAAACTACTAATTACGAGGATAATGAGCCATCGCTAATAGCCGAAAGAATTACATTTCTCCCTCTTAAGAGGTTTCAGCAGGAGCGCACGAGCCCGGAATCATGGAATGAGAATACATCAGCGGGGAAGGCTGCGGCTGAATCCTTTGCATTCAACTACGAACAGTCTCCAGATCACGTCTCCCTGCCGCGGCTGGGGAATTATATCAAAAAGCGATTCTGATCATTGACATTCAGCGAGCGAGCGGAGGCGTGAGTTCCGGTGTAGTTGTAAAAAAGTTTAACGTATTAATTACGGAAACTTCCACCTGCCCCTCGATTTTTTCCCCCAGCCGTTTCTGCCCCATTTTCTTCTTTTTCGTCTTGGCCTCCTCCATCTTCTTCGTCGACGAACCATATCGCATTACTTAATGCCAATGCCGACACGAGCTGCTAGCTTTTAACGAGGTGAAGCGTTTAACGCCTCGTAAAAGGATCGGTCAAGCTATAATAGCTTTCTTTTCAATTCCCCGAAGAAACCCCTGTGACACTTACGTCACTGCACACCCTCCCCTCTGTCTACGGGGTTATTTTAATTAGCCTGAAATTTCGAGGGCTACTAGAAGGGTGAAGAATTGTAATTTTATTTTTGTAAAACAGTGGTGTTCAGTATTTAATATATGCATCGTTTAACTTGGCCTTGTGAAAATCTGTTAACAACGAGAGCTGTTCGGTTTATAGTGCCTTTGTAGAATTATTAACTGATTTTTAATGCCTTAATTTTCTGTGGGAATATTCATTTTCTTATAAATGCAAAAATACAAAATATGTAGGAGATACTGTGAACATGAAAGTAAATAATGTTATATACCTGTGAGCGAATAAAAATCATTTTGAATCAAGTAAGGGAGTAAAGAACAGCAGGGATAATGGATTTTTATGTATTAGAAGAAAGTTAAAAAAAATATAATGATGTGTATGGGTAATAAGCATCTGAGAAATAATCATACACAAAGAAGAAATAAAGTTATTATGTTCACCAAGTAAGCCTTCGTACTAAGTAATTTATTATGTGTATAAAAATAGTAATAAATGTGATTTATCGAGTTTTCTTTTACTTTTTCTTTAACTTCAGTATTGAGGAAGCTTATTATTCCGTTTAAAAAAATGCTGATAGCTTTGAAAAATTGGAAACATTCATCTAAGACTCTAGAGAAAAATACAGCTTTCATTATCATATTTCCTCTTCAAACTGAACAAGTTTCGTTTCCATGGTTTTTTGCAATTTCAAACTAATCGAGGATCTTCAAGCGTATACTTTTAGCTGGCTCCTTATATTATTAAACTTTGCAACCAACTTAATTCTAAAGTAGTTATACAGATTGAAACTTGTAATTAAATATATTCTAATACAGATTTCCTAACTGACAACGAGTAAGAAATCCATATATCTGTACTTTTATAAAGATGAAACAAGATTGTATCCTTAGAAGTGTCTAATCGAAAATTGTATCTGTTTAGCTACAAACTCGAAACAATTTATCTCTGCTTCTTCTTTGAAATATTGCTCAAAAGTAATGCCTTTCGAGACCATTCATATTGCAAACCTAATTTCTGAAAACTTCCAATAACCCTATTCCATTAATTCCATATTTTATATTAACATACATCAATTCGTCTTTTTAGTGGAGTTTCGTTAACTCGAATTACACCCACATTTATTGTGCCTTGGAAGAACCTATATCTACTTGATGGTGTTCCGTTCCCACTTACATTCATCCTCAACAATTCATCGGCAGGAGGGAATGAATAGTTGATTAGGTCTAAGCGGCCACACAGTGCTATATTTCTGAGTCGAATAGGATCCACGGTTGGACTGACCCGCTGGGTTGAGCATAACTTTGCCATGTCTCAAAAGGAAGGTGTAGGGAATAGCAGTAGCAGGGGACGTGACTGGCCTGCCAGGGTTAGCGCTACTGCTAGACGAGCTCGGATCAGCGATACGGTGCCTGTCCCTAACCAGTCTCAACCTCCAAAGCACGTATATCGTTACGCTCATGACGCCATGCAACCGAGTCTATCTTCCTCGAGCGTCTACACGTGCTTGTATATCTATACGTAGAATGATCCCCGCAGAATTTTCTGTTCCTCGAGAAAGGAAAATCCTGTATGCCTTATGCGCAGCGGGGAAAAAATGAAGATTAGCTTTGGATAGACGAAAAGGCTTGCCAAAGATGAGAAAGCTTTTTATTCTTTATAATATCAAAGAGGCTATTGTACTTTGGTAGGAAATTCAGATATATTACTAAGAAAAATGTCTGTAATTTTTACATATTTTATTATACATATTATTTCGTGTAAGAGATTTTTCTTCTAACCGTCAATATATAAATAGTTTCAATGGTTTTTCTGACGTTTCATACACATAACAAGTTTTGTGAAGTTGTTGCGTATTCAGAATATTGATTATGATTAATTTAAATATAATTAAGTTTGATTAATCGCCCAGCTTTAGAAGTGACGTGTTAACGCGCGAAATTGTGCAATAGCGAGAAAATAAGTATGCATTTCTTTTGACACATCCTGTTTTCCAGATTTAAGTTGTGCGGTCAACAGAATAACTTTATTTAAACATGTGTGACTGTTATTCTTAGCATGCCTGTTTTTGTTCTCGTGGTTGTGTTCTTATTCTTATTCTCATTTTTATTCTTAATTCTCAAGCTCTTGCTTTCACAAGTATTTTTAACTGTTTTAAAAACGTAACTTTCACTGTTCTTCTTACAAGCGTTCTTGAACAGCAACGTATATAGAAGAAGTCTTAGTACTAATGTGTTGTTGAAGTGTCTTTCTTTGCCTTTAATTTATTTATGTGTTAAATTCTTTTTGTATATGATATAGAAAAATTTACAACAAAGTCAAGCAACTCAAAAACTCGACCTAAAGTGCGGTTACGTCATACCTTCACCGTCAACTTCGCAGTAACTTCACAGTGTCTGACATCGTATGATACACTCATTATCTATTCATCTTCATTTGTAAACCATAAAATTGAATTCTTTATACTACCACAACTTTTTATGACGAAACAGAAATGCACAAATTCAATGGACGATTCTGAACGACTTAATAATCACTTTTACACATATACCTATTAATTCCAAAATTTCTGAAAGTCAGATAAAATATAATTCTCAGAACAAATATGTATGTGCGCGAACTCTTAAACTTAAGAATACCTACCCTACATTACTATATACTTCATACAATAAATAGCGAGGCGTGCAGACTAAAGGTGGAAAATTCACGACTGTTGATACAGTTAAGTGATTTGAATTGTAAGGATGTAACAGTGAGCTCTCGTAAATGGGCTAGGCACTTCTTTTAACTGAAACGGGGCAGCGTATCTTTTCTAACCAAAGGATCTACTGGTAATTTGTCGTGAACGAAATGGACACGAGCGTCGGGCTAACCTTTGCTACGTGTAAAGACGTCGTTTACATGCAAACAGCGTACGCCGGGGTAACTGGGCCCGTAAAGAAGCAGCGCAAGATACGCCGTCCAATGGTAATTTCGATCTCGTAGATAGGGAGTTACAGCGCGCGGGCTGTAATTACTCCCGCGCTACCCCTTATACTTTGCTATCATGTGTGCCTACATGTAAATGCTCGGGACTTGAAAGTTCGCCTGATTTTCCAGATAGTATACGTATGCCTGTTTGCTTGATTCGTACGTAGCCGCCGCCGCCGCCGCCGCCGCCGATATATTGTTTTCACACGCCAGCGCTAGAGCCGGGGCTGAAAAACGCTCTTCTGTACAGGTAATTAACCTGAAACTAGAGGCCCTGTAACCTTGGGCCAATTTATTCCAGCGAAGAACAGCAATTTTCTATCGCCCGATACCATCCAGTTACGCGCACCCTTTTTAGTATTCGCTGAAACCGCACGGAATTAAATTGCTATTAAAGTTTAGTCAGAAGTTCAAGAAAGAGCGGCAAAGCGGGGCGGATGGTTGAAATATTCGAAGCCGTCGACACAGAACGTCAGAAAAGCGGAACTTAGCCGAGTCAACGTTCAGAAGTTTAACGGGGCGCGCTCGTTCTTCGTGTTTGACGAGGCATTTCAGGAAGAAAGTACTTTTGCTGACTTTGTTAATAACTTGTAACTCAGTTTCCACATCGAGATTGTGTACATTCACCGCTCATGCGCCAAGTTTAATGTCTAATTGATACTTTTAGAGCGGGGTCATAAAGCCGAATTCAGCGTATCAGCGGGAACGCTCGATTTCCGTGACTCCCTCCCCCCTTCTGCCACCCCGGGCCAAAATTGGAATCATACTCGGGGCTGCATAATGAATATGCAGCGATAACGTTGAGGCGGATGCAATGGGCGCGGCTCTTGGTGGGTTAACGAAACACGGTATAACGGTGTAAAACATAATTATCAACGGGAAGACAAAGACGTACGGGGCTGTATTATTCATGGCTTGGTTAGCCCGCTCTTAGAATGCCACGGTATACTCACGAAAATGCAGGCTTACGACTCCATTCTGATAAGGTGATACCTACTGTGCGATAAAATGCGATAGCAGTAGATGTAGTAGTGAACGAATCATCCGGAATGCACATCCAAAGTGAAAGGTCTCACCCGTCAAAAATGAATACAATGACAAGATAAATAGTTGACTAAAAGTAAATAATAATTTTGTTCTGTTTCTAGCTACTTGATTTTTTTATAGAATAACACTTTAAATGCAGCACTTTTGATATCACTTTTGTTCTAAAAGAATATAAATATCAATTTTTGATTGGAGGTTTGCACCATCATGTACGTTGTATTTTTATTGTTCTTGATTTGGGGAAAGCGTAAAAGGAAATGATTGAGGAATATAATTTATTTCCGCACTAATTGAAAGAAATTGTATTAATACTAAATGTTCGTTAATTTCAAATATTTATTTGGTTTTATTTATTTAAGGCACGTGATAAAGAGGAAAATGGCAAATGAAAAGTTTAAATGTAAGGAGTCATCATGGTACACGCTAGATGGAACAAAAGATTAACCCCCTCGTTGAGGTGATAAGCGCAACCTATAAATAACAAGCAATTAACAAGTAATTTACCAGAAGGAAACGCATCAATCACTCAAGATAAACTTCGAAGTGAGATTGTAAAATTTGAATTCGAAGATTTAATTGCAGTTAAGCAAGCGGGAATTACAGGAATTGCAGATTTTAGTTAATGGAACATTATTCTGCAAGCCTGACGACATAAGTTAAATATTAATCTCATTATTATTAATGAGAAACTGGGAGAATATTTATAAATATAGTACAATGCACTAACCCGTAGACGACTTTTATATTTTAGACTTCGAGTCAAATCCCACAGGTAATTTTAAAAATACCTACATCATAGATTTCCAAAAATGCTACATTTAAAATACAATCCATATAATCACAATTCTACTATTTATTTCGCAAGTACACCCTTTTGAATTATTGAGGCATTGATAACAAAAACAGGCTAACTCATATTTTTTACGAAATTGAGTTAGTAGCAGTAATGTATTCCAATAGGCTGTACTAATTATATAAAATAGAAAATATTATTTTTCTTTCAATGTGAATTGTTCCTTTTTTGTTCTCAATGCCTCAATTCAAATGTGAGTTGGGAACCAAAAAACCCGTATGCTGGCGGAAAGTATTATTACACCTTATCATGTAACTTTATGCACCATAAATCGGGGTCAGACTTGAAAGTGGCTATTTAAGCTGAGTCTCATCTTCTCAAACCTACAATATTCTGTGTTTCTTTTATTTTATATTCTTCCCTTCTCGTGTATCTATATCACCGAGTGTAATAAAGACGTAATAATAATAATAAAAAGGAAAATATTTTCGAAGATGGTAACAACCAACTAACTTGAATTTATAATCTAATTACAGTACGATAACAAAAGAATCACCAATAAACGTGTATTTGTGTAGCTAAGGGAAGGGCGCCACCATCTTGCGTGTTGCGCGAATCGTAAGTTGCACAAGTCAATAGCTGGAGAGAACGTAATACACAGTAGTGTGTGCTCGTGTATTTTAGAAGATTAGTTTACGAAGGGGGAGGAATAAGAGGGTTCGAGTTGTTCTTACTGCGAGAGGTAATGGGGCTCTGCTGTCAGTCTGGCGGATAACATAATACTTCGAATTGTTTACACTACCCCATTCTCGTCGAACACCTACCTGCGTTTCGTCTTCCGTTAATTAATACCGCAAATGTAGGAGAAAGAGCAGGGGGATAATGGAGTGGGAAGGGAAATGGGAAAGCAGGTAAAACACGGTGTGTAAGAGAGAATACGGATGTTACACGAGTAGAATTGATATCGAGCGCCTTAATTATCTAATGGAGCGTGGGCCGTTGGGGTTTATAGACAACGAATAGAATTTAGGATTGGCCAAGAGCTATTCGCTACCCGCCATTGCGCAAACCCTTTGTGAATAGACAATATTTATTTGTGAAATTAATTTGAAGTCCTTACAACACCTACTGGAACAAAATACAATAACGTAATGGAAATGAGAATATTAATCTAGTAGTTACTAATCCTTGCGCAGAAAAGTTATTCCTGTGTCATTTTCCTTTCTTTCATTATACTTATAATAATATTAAGCTTTATGTATTGATACGTTCTTTCAAAAAATAATTGTCATATGTATATGACATGTTCAAACACATTACATGGTACTAATTTAGTTTGCTTACACTCAGTTAATCTTTCCCACTAATTATGTTTACCCCACAAAGGGCAGAATAGTAAAAATTCAATTTTGCTGTGAGATATTCACAGGCGAACCTCAGGGATCTGGGGGAACAAGGAATTCCCTAGGTTGCCTGAATCACTGATGCATTTGCCACCTCTTCAGCTGTTATCCGATATCACCTAATCGTCTAGGTCCATTGTTCTCTTAACCGCAAACGAGTTCCGTTTCAAGAGACACGTCATACTTGCCAGTGAGGTGCGTTGTTCCCCTGCACGGATGAGCTGTTAACCGCAGAACCAGGCCATTGTTCGATAATGAAGACTGATGACAGGATGTTAGCGTTGAACCGAATGAGCCTTACTTTGCGACAAGAAACCGCCGTTGGTTTATTAGACGTCGTTCGCGATAAACCCCCCACTCTTTGTTTCAATGTCGTGACGAGCGATCCGCGACGCAACGGATTAATGAACTTGCGCTACCCCTGGCGGTCGTTGACGGAAGGCTGCTGATGGCATAGTTCACTGCGCGAATCAAACCCCCGTTCTTCTATGGCTGCTCGCGCTGTGGGCGTCCGACATTTTGGGCCAGCACACACGCAGCTGGGATGAACGAGGTAAATATTTCACGGGCGATCAATTATTGTACGTTCTTCCATTTTCTGGAATAAACTACTGCAGAATAGTTACACCGCGTCGAACTTTTATTTTCATCTAGCATATTCGCAGGGTTCATTCGGTGTATCATTATTTAGGATCTAATGTAAGCATTGTGTTTCGTTGAAATATCAACGTCTCCTTTTTTCTTCCACCCTTATCAACTCTGACAAAGAAAGAAAATTTGATCGCTGAAAAGATTGCACGCTTTAGGACAACGTGATTGATGATGGCTTTGAGTATACAATCGATATCAACATCCCGCTTTCTTCCTGCCTCTCTCACTCTCTCCCCTCCCTCTCTCATTCGAAGCTTTAAATAAAGCTGCTAAACAACGTTAGTTGTTATCTTATCGGTGCTGGTCGATTTTTTCTGTACAGAATTTAAGAAAAATGATTGTTCCCATGGCAGAACATTTATTACTTCAGGAACATTCGTCTTTGTCTTTGATTGTGTTTCTTAACAATAATTCTTATCAAATCAACTACCCCTTTTTAGACCATCGTTATTCCCACGTCTTGTTTCTGGGTAAATACTGTAAAGAAGAAGGTCAAAATAGTTTCCAAATAAAAATGAAATAGTTCATTGAAAAATTCAAAATACTGTAATTCTTTTATTCGTACCTTTACACTTCGTTAAGGTACGTTTTCAATAATTTTCCAACACACACAATAATAAAATTATCCTTGTGTACGAATACAATGGCGTATTTCATATGTAATGCTGATAAATAAAGCATACCAACAAAAATAGAAAATAATAGGTAACGAGTCTTCCACATTAACTTTTTCAAAACTTAAGCCACATACGAAAAAAATTTATACCATGATATTACCTGTATTTCATTTATACCGCGAAGTCCATTGTAAATTTGATTAAATAGTATTTGTATTCCCGTGGTTATACGTCAATACGGTACAAGGGAGACCAAGGAAGGGGATGAGATAAAGGGAGGGATATACAGATAAAGAGGATGGAGGAAGGGAGAAAGTTAAGCTAAAAAGCGAGATAAAGGTAAGGCGCATAGAAAGAATTCCAGATAGTGAAGCTGAGTCGAAAATCAGAAAGGGCGACAGTATAATCTGTCGCGGTCGAGGTAAAGGGAAAATTTTCAAGGGGATGTACGTACCCACCTACTTACCTGAAAAGGGTACCATTCGCCGTGCAGTAATGGTCCAGGATTTTGAATGTCGCCGGTACGATAAGGGACGGAAAGGAAGCCATTATCGTGCTACGTGATCTTCAGCGTACGAGCGAAGCGTGCTTCTTAACCGTAGCATACTAGGGTTCTTATATTTTCGAAATATGTCGCAAACGTGGTTGATATCTTGCCCGCAGAAAATATGAGAAATTGCTTCTAGATCACTGTCGTTGCTATTGTTTATTGCTTATATATTAGGCTCTTTCTCGTAGGGTTTCTTCGATTCTAGATCTCAAGATATTTCTATTTCTTCGTAAAGAGCTTGTAGTAGTTGTAGTAAACTGTCCAATAATTTTTTATACAGTACCATATATTTATAATTTAAATTCGTAGTAGATTAATAACATTTTCCCTAGTACTGATATCTACATATGTGGAATCTTTAAAAGCGTAAAGAAAATACAAGACAAATTCTATTGTTCCTAGTTTCCCACAGATTCTTAAATTATGTTTGTAACGGTATTCTATTTAAATAATATTATAACATATTTACAACGCAACACTCTTACTTGGCACATTCTTCTGAACACCTATCAAGAACCGAATCGTATCGGTCGGAATAGTTCATATAAAATCAGCAAAGGAGGCCAATAAAAAAGTAAAAGTTCGAGAAGCTCGGCCAGGGTACTTAGCATTTTAAGTTGGCGCAGGCCCGCGATAAACTTTCCATTTCCACGCGCTGATTCCACGTTGTGCACAAAGAAAAGAGGCCCGTGATAAAGCTATTCTCCTCGTATTCGAGTCGTCCATTATCGGGCTGGCACGTTATCGTGCCTTATATTTTCGAGATACACAGAACGAGCGGGCATGCAACAGTATAGCCGTGTGTCGGTCGCGCGAGAGCCCGGGAGAAATTATTGGTCTACGACCGGCGTTATCGCAGTTATCGCGCCACCGGAAACGGACCGCTCGTCTAATTATTCCAAGGCCTTTTCTATACTATCCCGTACGACGGTGGCTTGGAAGAGAACGACGTTCCAGAGAAGGCTGGAGAAGGAACACAAACGAAGAGAGAAAGGGTAGGGAGAAGGGGGTGGACCTCCTTTCATACCGAAACGGAGTTGCCCGTTTGCAGCCATTCAACGAACTTGGGCAGTTGACTCTTTATGCGCAAAGTTTCCCGGCATTTCGATTTTATGTTAATTTCAATTCACTACGTCGAACCGTAGCTGAGCCACGAAAGAGTGTGCCCCGCGAATCGGTGTGTCCACGCACACGTTCAGAAGATCGGCCAAGTTTATCTACGACCGCCGAATAGGAATCGACGAAATATCGCCTTCCCACCCTACCGTTTTCATCCGCCGCCACCTTCCATCCTCCCCCCAGTCTGGATTGTAATTCCTTTTAAACGATTTCCCGCGAGCGTGATGCTCGATTCGATTCTATTTCACAGGTACGAGAACGGCAATACCCTTCAACCCATATATGCTCAACTTTCTCAACTTCTGTCTGGACTCGCGCATTCTGTGCGGTCTCCACTTTTACGTCCAACTTTCGTTCGTTAGTCTGAGAGATGGTCAGCTTTGCATTTCATTTTCTATGATTATTGATTAATACGAGACAGCAAAGTCTTTCGAAAAAATATCGCCATTATATGTTGAATTTTCATAATTTCTATAACTTTGACTCACTTGAGCTACCCCTAAACGTAAGAATGTGTTGCCCAAAGTTTTTATATAGAGTTTGTATATCTAAAGAAACAAATCCGGGTGGTAAGACTTATAAAAAAATATTCAATTTTTATTTAACTTTTAAGCTCCACCCTACTCTCTATTCACGTTAGCTTATTGGTGGGATGATGCAGAGAAATGGAACTCCAATCTTTGACATCCTACAACAAACTCTACTACCTGACAGAACTGTAATGTCATAATAGGCACCCAGTCGTAATTTCATTCCACAGAAGAAAGTCCCAACGAAGGCCCAAGATCTCGTGAAAACGATCATCAAACGTAACCCCTATAGTCTGCAAGTCAGCCCGAAAGGTATGCTGGTCGTTACATTAGATGGTAGTGACCGTGACAGGGAGGTCTTGGTGCCGTGGGTGTATGCGTATGCAAACAGCTGTGCGTGGCGGGCTTCTCACACCATCTATCCATCCCTCGTAAAACTGTGCGGGAGAGGTGGATGGTTCGTTTGAAGGGTTGCAAGCGGTGGTCCGAGTTCGAAGGGATGGAGCTCGCGGGGGAATGTGACGGTGGACCAGAGCGGGAGAGGTAGTCACTGCGACAGTGCGACCCTGAACTTGCCGCGAGCTGATCGATACCAGGTTCACTGTCCTACCCTCCTCCACTAACCACCTCCATCTCCGGCACACCTTCTCCTTCTTTCGCCTCCTCTCTTACCTCTCCTGATTCCAGCTGAAGGGGCACCGTAAAACCCCAAGGCGCTTTCTGCGAGGATCCTGTTACACGAGCCCCGGCTCTTAGCTCGGCGTTAACGAAAAGCGCGACCGAGCGTGAAGAGACACGAGCGCTTCGAGAGACGCTCGTCGTCGTGCAGAACGGTCCTACCTCGGATCGATACCTTGATATCCCACCATCCTGTCTCACTACTTGTCCTGCTAGTCTCACGAATATTTTTCTTTCGCTTTCGTGCGCGCACAGCCGCCGGTTTTCACCCCAATTTCACTGAAACGGTATCGCTCCGCCGCGGCTCTCCTTTCCTCGCTGCTTGGATTCCGCCTGTCACTTCGTGGCTACGCTCAACCCTGCCTTCTCAATCGTTTCGAAGAGTTTAGTCGGGGAATACTGCTTCTTGTCGTGTCGAAACTATTCCATTGTCAAGTAGATCTGAATATTTCGCCTTCTAGCAACAAGGCTGTACGTTTCTGATGTAAAAAATTATGCTGTATTTCTTCATTCAATGATACATACTGCTCCATATAGGTACAACACAGAATTCTCCATGCTTGGTAGTTTCTGCAAAGTTGAAGCGAATGTACTTTATAAAATAAAAAATTTAATACTGTCATTGCTTTCATTTACGGTGTAAAAATTGTTTTATAATAAAATGAAAATAAATGTGTTGTCAATTCGGTTGCAAACGCGTTACCTTTTGAATTTACAACTATTTGTTTTTGGCTATGGAATAATAGGAAAGTGTCGAATGTTCATATAAGTCTCATATTAAAGTTGTTACTCTTGCGAACTGCTTTCCGGTTTAAAGGAATTCCTTCGTGGGTTGTCGAGAGGAATTGATGGGCTGTTACTGGAAGTGGCAATGCAATCGGGGAAAATTTGAGCATTAGCAATGATGATAACATAAATGAGTACTTTGAAGATCAGTAAAAGTTCAAAGTATTAAAGTTGGCAGTACGTAGAAATTATATACACATACACATAAGCCTTTATGAGTCAACGAACTAATCAGTAAAATCGTTATCAGCTTTCTCTTTCTCTGTATTTAATATTTTTCGACACATGTGTCTACTTTCTTAATTTTGTCTGGTTGAATTTACAATATGCAGGACTAAATGTATTTTCATTTAGACCCCACCTGAAACTCTTGAGTTCCATATAGTTTCTATTAGTTTTCCCGTATTTGCAATGGATATTTGGCACTCTGATATTAGAATAAATTACCATATTCATGAAAATTACTCGAAGTTACTAAAGCTTAAATGCAAGGGTTATTTGAAAATATACTATTACGGTTCATCTTCAACCACACTGTTACCTACAATAAGCTAATTCTAAAGTAAAAACTCATTTCGTATAATTACAAAAATACAATCGCCGGCTGTTTACATTTATAATATAGAGTCAACGATGCTACTGCGTCTAATTTCAATTAATTCGTTATCGCTACAAAATTGACGATATCTCGAAAAAAAATCATTGCCCTACCAGGACCAAGGGACCGCACTTTCAAAATCTGATAATCTATTTGAAAAATCGCCCTCGATAGCTCCATAAAATAAAATATTGAATCGCGAAATTCGTTCAATAAAATACGTTCTGCCATTCATCATTTCAATGCAGCCGTTCGAATAGCGAGCATTAAAAGCTTGCAATGGTTGCGTCGACGTTTCTTTCAAGGTTATATCTCGCTGGGTTCAACAGCCGTTTGAACATTCAGAAGATTCCATGAATACAAGTTTAAACCGATAGTGTGAAAACCATTGAAAGAACCGAGACTCTCTTTTCCTCCCGTGGCTCCCGGAGTCACGTTGCTGTCGTTACCGTCGTCAACGAGATCCGGCCGATGCGACGTCGCCGTAGTCGTGTCGTAGTCGTCGTCCCTTCGAATGTGAAAAGACGAAGGGTTGGGTGGGTGAATGGTTACGCCATGTGCCGCATCGAAAGCCCGTCTGTCCGCCTAATGCTCCATCCATTCCCTTCCGTAATAGCACCCCGAGGAATTAGCGATAACTACGATCACGTGTCGCTAAACTCCTCGATAGTCACACCTTTCCAGGTACGTGCTACCTAACTTCGACTCAGAACTTCGTCCATGAGTTTTCTTTTATCTCGGCTTCATCTTTCCCGGGAAAATACTGCTGATCCGGCTTGTAATGCTTCGACGAGCTTCCACGAGATTTCACAGACGACCTACTGACTATCGTTCGTAAAAATTTAAGGCGATAGCTTTACGTTTTCTTCCTGTAATACTTTTAGACAACAAGTTTAGATTTAAACAATAGGCGATGAGCACTTTTGATGTGAATTTCTGTGTATTGAGGGGCGAGTAGTTTGGACGTTACAGGTACCTTCTGAACTTCTGACTGTGTAAAGGGGAAATTATTAAATAAATGTTCTTATAAAATTAGAATAATTTATTTAAAAGAGATACTGACGCAGTATAAATAAATATGTAAATTTAGAAAAAATAATAATGTGTCTATAAGCTAAATTATTTAACAGAAAAACGTCTTCGGAAATACTTAAAAAAGGGCTTCAGATATTACTAGCCTTTGGTGGACAGATTTCACACTTTTATAAACATTGCCTCTAACAATGTACCGCATAAAACAATGTATAGATTTTACACAGAAATGATAAGTGACTCGGTAATATTTTTTATTGCAAAGCACTATTCACGGACAGATGGCGATAAATCTATGGGATCCATATTTTTATACGATCAGCAGGTGTGTGAATATTATACTGCGAACATGTGTCATTGATGAGCAAGAACTACAGCAATGTAGAACATATTGAACCGTATGTGATTCTTCTCCAATTTTTTTATATACGTTCAAGACAAAAGTTACATAGTGAGTAATATATCCTATCATTTTCAAGCAATTTTATAATGACTTTCCAATTTCATGGAGAAGCACCTCACATATCTGGATCTTTAATCTTTAATAAAATTAATTTAATCTAATTTCGTTTGTTTTTGGTCGTTGATAAAATTTTATTTTAAGAGTTGCACATTTTCTGTAAGGGTGCTTGTTAAATACGAACCTGCGACGATTATTCTGGCATCCATAAATGGCACGGTAACAACTAAGAGAATTATGGGCACAACTGGGTCAAAATGCCCAAATCAGTAACACTTGATGTTTGACGACCACCAGCCAAAAACTGGTTGCATTTAATTAAAGAATTTTAGCGAGGTCTGTGACACATTTCAGTATTACGAGCGGGCATGCAAAGGGATCGATACTGCATATACATATAGAACTGAGCAAATAAGAGGACTCGAATATGTTTACCTTGAGCCAAAATATAGTTAGTTACCTGCTCTTTGATCCTGATACGTATTTATTCGCATAACAAACTATTAAATTGGCTGTTGTTACTAGAAAATTATTTGAAGACGTTTGAAACGAAATATGAAAAGGTTTAATTCCCCATTTAGCATAGTATACTTATTAAGTGGTAATGATTGGAAGCGTCACATTTATTTTGTATCATGTCACCTATTTGATCAATAAAATGTTGACACAACGTTACTAATAAATACGACACAAGTTGAAAAAAGTTATTGCGATGAAGTTACAAAGCGAATGGTGCGGGTAAACTAGAATAATGTGTTAGATGAAACTTATAGTGGGATTCGACTCTCGAATTGATGACCTATAAGTGTTTAAATAATGAATAGTTGAATCACTGCCGCGTGAGTTATCACTACATAACATGCAACTGCCAGAAATCTTTTTTTGCAGAATGCGCGTCGCAGTTTTTCCGAGCATGCATCTCTAATGACCTTTTCGCATTGTTAGATAAATAATCAGTCTCTTGCTGGATTTTAGTCACTAAAGAATCTAACCGATAAGGTCTCGTTGGTCGCCACATACAAAACAAGTTTCTCAGCCCTGTTTTCCTTAGTCGTTATACGTCACCCCTGTCTTTACAAAGTCCAAACCGTCAGAGAAAGCAGACTTACAACGAAAGATCCCCAACCCGAAAATTCACAAAATTATGAAACTTTGGGGATATGTAGAGGATATATATGTAGGTATGTATTTCACTCGCGAGTTATAGGTAACACAAAATTGGAAAATATCCGGATTTTCAGGGTAAAATTTCACTCCCCTGTAATGAATTTGGATAGCAAAAAAAAAATACGTACATAAAATACATAGCTACACATATATTCTCTACATATCCCCAAAGTTTCATAATTTTCTGAATTTCCGGGTTGGGGATCTCCCCTCGTTAGTCATCCTGTAACTAAGGGCTGCAATCACCTCCTCCCCACCAAACTAATTAGAATATATATAAGACTCCTTAAAACTATATGGTGAGATCTTGGTCCAACTTGATACTATGCGCTTGCACCACGCTACTACGAAGTCTTAGTGTTCTTTGCTGTTTGACCGTGTGTTTTAAAATATACTCGCCGAAATATATTTATCGTTAAAGTATAATTGTCTATCTCTCATCCCGTATCCAACAACATGAGACATTTCCGTGACTCGTGACTGATATTTTGTACGTACCTATTCACGTTATATTTTCTACGTCAGTGCTGTTTCTACTAATTGAATCCAAAGTACTAATCATTAGCCACAGAACTGTGAACAAATAGTGGCATGCAGTATCCGACCGATGTTGCAACGCAGACTGAACAAACGTGTTACTCTTACGTGGCAATCATGGTTCTCTCGAGTATGTGTACCTATGTTTGCAGTTTACACAAAACTGCGCACTCGCAGGCTCATACTTCGTTGTCCGCCGGTGGAGATCCGCGCCGGGGCGTAACTCACACCAGCGAGGTGATCTCTTTTCTCCTCCGTAGACACAGGGAAGAAGTGCCCTCAGTTATTCATGACGTATCAGCACGTCTTCGCGCGAGGTGTTAACCAAAACGAGCTAGCTACGAGCATCCTCGACGTACTTCTAACTATGTGCGGCGACGCAAGGTGACGTATAACGATGACTAATGGCCGTTTCCCTCCATCGCCGAAGGCTCATCAACCACGACTGATGTCAAGTACGAGTACCAACCGTGTATGTAAATGGATGTGCACACTGTGTACTATCGTCTATAGTCTAGGGAAACAAGATTGCATTGGTCATCCAACAAAGGGGAATGACTTACGATGACAAGGTGCGAAAACAAACGAGTGATAATGCTTTAACTAAATTGCTTTTCTAAACGATCACCGCAGTTATCCCTGGGAACAAGACGGATAGTGCTCCTTCCTGGGACATAATTTGTTTTCGTCTTTTAAAAAATACTGTCGTATTATACCGCACCATAGATAAATGTGTGTATACGTTGGGATAAACGATAAGGAATTTTAGGTCAGTTGTGAGAGCTTAAGCAGGACATCATGAAAACGAGTTTCAATTTAAATATAAAGAAGGTTCAATATATTCGATATTTTGAATATCGTTCAGAGACGCGAAACTTTACGGCGAGGCTTTGTAAGTATATTTTGTACTCTGAAGTGTAAGGACGTAGACATATGGTTCTGTGTCTTTTTTTTGTGATTTACGGTAACAGAATTTATTCAATTGGCTCTTGTAACTGTCACTCTTGTAATTTATTCAATTGGCTCTAATCTGTAGTACGAATAACAGACTCAGGCCTAGGTACTCAGGACTATTTCTCCCGTAAAAAAAGAACAAAATTATAGTACATAGAAGTCTGTTTCGTTTCAAACGAAAGAAACTAATGCAAAGATACATTTCAACAATCAAAATGAAATGTACAATTTCATAAATGCAAAAGAGCGTGGATCGCAATGGTATTCGGCAAATTATGAAAATTGCAATGTCTAGAGGGGTATGAAACCAGGGGGCGGATAAATCCAAGGGATTAAGTGTATGTATATCCGAAGAAATGCCAAGTTAAACGAATTCAGCGACGATGGGCTTTAATGAAAAATGTCCTCAGCGTACTGAACGGCCCTCACTCCAGTGGATATTAATCGCGAGACGGTGGTTCAATTATACTTCCAATCGTCCCTTTCCCGCGAACTACGATTCTGCCACGATCAGCCCGTGAAATTATTGCGCCCCCCTTTCAGTGTTGTATAGTTATAGGGGGTTCCCTTCTGGCTTCTTTCCTTCGGTATTTTCCAGGACACGCGCCATGGAAATAGCAGAAGACCGAAGAAGGGGCGAAAGGAAGCGGAAGGGTGAAAAATTGACACAGAACCGGATGGAAGTATAGTCACTCGTTAAATTAGTTTCTCATTGAGTGTCGCCGGGGATGATAAAAATTAACCCCGATCCACGGCGGGTCGCACTACAGTCTACTTTATTACGCGGATACGTGCAATAATGTCCCATATATCGCGCTTCTGCACGTGGATCGTGTTCGCTGTTTAAACGCGGCGCGTCGCTCGACTTTTATTCCGAAATTATGAGCACGTGTTTTATTCCCGTGTTCCGCCGTGGTTTCGCATTTATTATTTCGGCCGCTTTATTCAGTGTTTCTAGCAGATGAACCATAAAGCAGTTTGAGATACGCCGTATGGCGCGTTTACCGCAGTGTGAACTGCATAATAGAATTCGCTCATGAAAAGCGCTCCTCTTTTTCCGCGTTTCGCTTACGAGTTTTCCCCGATACCGCGCTCCACCGAAATTCTTCAACGCGCCGCTGCCACGTAACGGACAAACGTGTTCAGGAACACACGCAGAATATAAAGGGTGAGGCGTAATTCATTGCACGAACGAAGTACGTGTGTTTCTGCATGTAAAAATTAATCGAAAATGCATTAATTTCTTCGTGAGCAGCACAGGAAACGTATTTGGATATTTGTACAGTCATTGACTTGTTTATTGTGTTGAAAATTATTATAGTCCGGGCTGGTGATTTAAACGTATATGAACGAAAGGTACGAATGTATTTTCATTTCTTAGTTTTCCAAATTCTTGTGTCATTTGTTATTTTAATTTTAAAACAATTTTTAACTTCTGTTTTATAGACCTTTTCTTTAATATCTGTATCTTTATTTATTTATTTCACTTGTACGGATAAAACCCATTTGGTAACAAAAAAGAGTAAATCGAACATCGTAGAGACACATGTTACTACTAAAAATACAGCAGAGTACAATAAACATGGGTAATCGGAAAGAGTATATAGCTAACCAGACCTATCACGGAAAATTACTGCTTTATAGACGCTTGTCTTAAATGTAGAAAGAGATCCATAAAATGAATCAACATCTTTACAGTACAAATTAGCCAGGTTACAGATCCTGTTAATCGGATCAGTGATGCCAAATCTGGAGGTGTAGTCTAGAGATCTAAATAGCAAAGTGTGCCTGATAGCTCGTTCCGGAGCACTAAGATTGATTTAACTGATAACAGATGGGCTACATACCAATCAATTCATGATCTTAAATTGAAAGGTCAAATCATTAACAGGTCTCCTACACTTCAGTGTTTGGATACCCAGCCTCCGCATAATAGGACTTTTAATATTTTATTTCTAATAATATGCTTAATGTGACATCCAAGAAAATCAGTACGTCACTATCAAAAACTTACAAGTTTTAGGATAATAAAAATCTATCAATCCAAAAAGTGCGTGGTATTATTTGAAACGTGTAGAGACCCTCATCAATGTGTGCCTAATTATAGTAGCATGCAAGTGGAAGTAGTGAATAATAGACAGACAAGCCAGACAACCAATACGCACTCGTATGCACATTGCACATTCAACGAGCCTTCCATACCGATTACATAATTCGAAAATCAAGTCCTGCACGAAACAATTTTATTGCATATTTATTTCCACGCACAGGACTAATTCTTTTTCGCTCGCATCGCTAATTAACAAACAGGCTGCAATATTGCAAATAATCTGCCGGCTCAAAGGAATTCATTCGTATTTATTTGCACATTAAGTGATTGCGCCTCGGGTGAAATGAGCACCGCGGTACGCGCCGTTGGAAAGTAATTAGATGCAAATTATATAAATAAACATGGAAAATTTTCAACGAATTTTCTCCACTGTCCGCCCGCGTCTCCCGTCTGTCCCAACCGATCGCCGCGTTATTGGCAACGACGCGATCGGGAGAGCGTGGCGCCGCGTAGAAAACCAGCGTTCACGAACAAACCGGATACAAAGGGAGAGGGACGGTGTGCGTGGCAACGTGTATCATCGTGTATGCATCGAACGTTGCACGCGCCCTCCCCTCCCCCCCTCTCTCTCTCGCTTTTAGTATAATATCGCAAACTGGGTGCAACGTAAACAATTTATACTGGGCGAGCGAAGCGGAGCGGCGAAGCCGTGTACGCGTATATATTTCAGTGTCATTTTAATTTGCACACTCGGAATATTTTACCATCGCATTTGCATCCGCATTACAGCCCGGCGCAATGTAATCTCGTCGATATTTTGCGCTGCGTCGCGGAAACGTTCAACCTACCTTCCATTTTAATTATTTTCGCCCCCGAAAGTAGATGCCGCTCGCGAACGGGGATGCGGAAAATACAGGAGGCTGCCGTCGCGGAAGGTGGAGCGGCGAGAGAGGGCGGCGAGGGCTAAGGGACCAGTGGCAGGGTTAGCGGGACGCGGTGTTGCCACAGTGGGGCGAAGATGTGCATTTTCCACGAATGTTTGTACTCTTTATTCGTCTTGCTTGCTCGCTGAGAGACGCTGGCGCATAATAGGGGAGGCGACGTATACTCGGTGCGCGGAAAGTACACGAACAAACACCGAGTCTCGAACAATACCGGGAATTCGCGCGGATATTTATGCACTTTATATCGGTGTCGCAACGGTGGATCGGGGGTAAGTAACGAGCGCGGGCCTACTGCCTGAGGAAGTACCTACACAGGTACAGGAGCACCTACTCGTGTTTGGGAAAATTCAAGGAAATACCGAAAGTTGCGTTTTTTAAATTTCCAACACTATTGCATTGATAGGTACACAACGTGTTCTGCGATGTTTCTGGTACAGTGCGAGAATTTTTGCAAGATGGGAAGGGCATGATAAATGTGACTTGTGAGATTTATTTGTATCGTTAATATCTAGTGAGCGAGGTTCTATGATAGGGTAAACTGCACTAAATTTGCATTAATTAAAAGTATATTTTTACAATTTCTTATTTTTCTTTTACTACAACACTGCAAATTCCAGTAGTTGAACTACACATTTAAGGTAGCCTTAAAGGTAGCGATGGGACAAAGGGCTGAGTATTAAGTGTTTTCTTAAAATTTTAATACGGCGTATGAAAAGAAACTAAAATAGAAGATAAAAGTTCCGCAACCAGGAACAGTTGGTGGTATTCTTGCAATTTTCATGAATCAGATGACTAACTATTTAGATCTTAATTTAATTTTCTTTTGTCTACTCTCTTATTTACTTTTATTTTTAGTTATTAATGAAGAACGAATTATTAAAAAGGTCGACAATTCATTTTTAGTTTTTGAGTGCCAATAATTAATACACGCTGTGACAATAAATGTACTAAGTAAGTATGCCAATCATTGTACCTTTATGCCTATTTTTATTTTTCATTGAATATTTTTAAAATAAAAGATTTACCAGGTACATACTCAAGATGTTTTATTTTAATGAGAAATCCATAATCATCGATAATAACTGCGGGTCTGGAAATTTAGACCATATATAAACTTCATAAAAAAATGTAGACGTTCCAATTGGGATTTCCGCTTCGGGTGTTACGATATTTTTACTATACACTATGGAATTGAAATTAGTCTGTGCACCTATAGTGATCACTCATCGGTAAATCATAAATTTTTTGGAAGTCAGCGAAATATTTGTGATTTAGGTGGCGACAGGGAATTGTGCAATCAATTTTGGGAAAAAGCTGTAGCTACGCGCGATACGCGTTTAGAGTCAAATATAACACGATAACATCCAGCGGCGCGAAGCCACAATCTAAACTCGCTTTCAGCTATAATCCAGCGTAAACACCGTCCCGCTAAAGCCCCGTAAGAGGTTTTAAATATTATGGAAGGGATTACGCGTAATGCGCCAGCAGTTTGATGGATGCGTTATTCAGAATCCCATCCATTCTCCGGCGTGCCTGATATTTATTCGAGAACGCGCGATAACCACAATCTTATTGCAACTTCAGGGCGTTTCACAGCACCATAATAATTCAGAACTGCCGGTGTAAACTCGCCCGTTCCATCGTGCCGCAGACCGATTCGCCGAAACAATTCCTTTATACCTAACGCGAGCATTTTCAATGCGAAAACGTTGCTTGCATAATCTGTACGTCGAAAAGATTCTCCATCCTAAAATATATTCTGCACGTCGAAATACCTGTTTATGGATTCAGTTTCATTATTTATGAGACATGTTTATTCAAATACAGAGTCCGTCCAACGCGACTCGGAATAATTATTGTATACCGTGAAGTCTGCTTGTGCAAGCACTCCTCAAGTACATAACAATCGATTAACTGACTTCAGACAACAGGGATTGTTTTTTCAAAATTTTGTATGGGACGTGTAATGACTTTGTGTGACATGTGGAAAATCCTACTGCAATTTGTATTTGGTAACTATGAAAACTAATTTTTTCATTGGCGATCTTTGATTGGACTTTCAATGATTTATTTAAGTGAAAAGTGGAGAACACTTGACCAATAATTTTGAAACGTGGTGACAAAATATTTGCGGCAGTTGAACACTCAGAATTTAATTCTGGGGGGAGTCGAGTTTTACAGATAAAAATATTTTTAATGCAAATTCAATAAAATTCATTAGGTAATAATAGAAATTTATTTAAAGAATAAAATCCAGTTTTCTTTTCTTCTTACAAGTTTGTAGCATGCATCGTTAAATTCGAATCGCTCTGTGCTTGCGTTCATACCGACTGTGAATATTCGTGAGTTTTTGCTGGTAGTGCGGACCTCTCCATAGGTCTTCGAGCTCTTGTAGCTTACGTGAAATCAGAGGAGAACATTGGATGTAAATACGGAAATATACAATACTACAAACAATACACGATGCATAGAACATGTTAAAGAAATTGAAAGTTCTTCAGAAAGATTTAATGAATTATGTACGTACCATATACAACCCCCAAAACAACGTATGTATTTAATTTTCATACTGAAAACTTCCAATATACATAAAACAGCGAAGTAAATAGAAAAGTAAGGAATAGCGTATAAACGAGTAATCACGGTTTTACTGATAATCTTGTTGAAAGTAAAAGGCGCTATTTCAGCCATTGCATGTAAGCCCTCCACACGTGACTATACTACGGAAAGTTTTACATGGCGAAAGTTGGAAAAATTCAGGGCGAGGAATAGAAGTTGCCGAAGAACGGAAACTTCTCGCTCCGAAAGGGGCCACGTGGCCGCGTGGCCACGGTTCCGACTGCAGATATCGTGCTCTCGCAGCGGCTCCACGGGGGGTGGGTATACGCGCGCGTGCGAGACCGTACGTGTGTGTATATTAATTACATACACAAGGAGCCACGATAGCGTGGCGAATTAAGCTCGTCGAATAGCAGAATTCGTTAATGCCTCTCGCGTGAGGAAGATCGATTGGATTTACCTTGGTGCCACGCTAACGCAACTCAACCTAGCCCCCTATCCTCTCGCCGTTTTGGCCCGGTATACGGCTCGCCCTCGAAACTTCCTCGCACGAATTAACCCGCAGACCGTGTGCACGCGTGCAGTGAAAACCAGAACCACATCTTGTCGTAACGAGGCGGAGCGGTTAGGTATAATGCTTGTAACCAGGCTCGCACCCTCTGGCGTGTTTGTGGTGTAACGTCACAAAGTTACATTCTACGTGAGCCCGAGCTTACCACTGCGTGTGTGCACGGGACGAGGGTTGCAACTGCCGACTCTCACCAGGTGGGTGGTAATAAGTTCGTACAAGTTGCCGCCGGGTCTGCACCTGCACCGCGACAGCCTTCTGCTCCCTCCCCCGACCCCCCCCCCCCCCTCCCTGTGCCTCTCTGTCCCCGTCATTCTCCTCGACGCACGCATTCAACTGCACTTTGACCGCACGCGTATTCTGTCGACGAGCTTCACCCTTAATTGACACGCGTACGTTCCGTAGGTTATACAGTCTGACCACACGCGCCCCTCGAGCTAACGTATGTAGCTCAATTTACTTTCACCTATTGTCCAGCTCGCGCGGAAGAAAATCGAAGGTGTGAATGGAGGAACGTTGCGGGTGGTGGCTGATGAAGAGTAATGTATCGTTAGCTGCCGCTTTCCTGAGGGAACAGAAAAGTGCAAGTCACGGGCAAGAGTGATTTTAGGTAACCCCGAATGTTAGTAGGTTCTACTATTTTTTCAGCTTTGAATGATAGAGTCTTTCTGACCTGAAATTAATCGCGATAAGAAACTGGGCGAGAAATGTTCACATACCTTTCCAAGTATTTACGTATTCGTCAGTGGATTATTTTATTTTTATTTTACTTTACTATACGGATGACTCCTTTTATACACACACGTTTACTATTTATTGTCAGGAAACGAATGGGAAGTTAGACGCTGTGTTGGTTGTCGTGAATCGTCGCGCTTGTACTTTGAAGGAAGGAAGTGAAATTCCAAAATAGTTGAGTTCGTCGGCGTTGGTATTGGCTGAATAAAAGACGAAGTATGTATATAGTTGGGGTTTAAATAGAGGAAAGCTCCTGACTTGTCTTCCTGGTGTATTTAAATTAGTCTGCTGAAGAATTTGTGGCCAGTCTATTTGCTCACATAACAATTTGAAAAGAAAAACCAAGTCCGAAATCGTCCTCCGGTATTTCAAACTATTCATCCCTAATAATGTCATAATGGGTTTTAATTTTGGTTATCAAAAGCCATCGGTTGACCAATCATGTATGCAATATGCTGGAAGAATTTTTGTTGGACATGAGGGATTATGCATCGCTTCACATGTATTTGAATTTATTACCCATTTTTAATCGAATTTCACTGTGAAATAAAAATTGTTCGCTGTAAATACTTGGAATTCCAGTAAATCGTATTATTGAATCCTCTAACGCGCGACACCCTGCGAAGTAATGCGGCATTTTACATATTTGTAGGCTATATCATGGATGGTTTACTATGTTCGCAGGAAATTTCGATATATTACACGTCTCGCGGGTATCTACGACGTAAATTCTGCACGCGTGCGATATTAAGAAAATCCAATTTCCTTGTTCGGGGACCGTCGTGTAGGAAGGGTATGCGGCGGTCGGTCGGCGGATGGGTTCGTAGATCGGCGAAGCAAATCTTACGAGGGAGTTAAGTATACTCTTAGTTTACACGGTCGTCTACAACCGAACTTGGGACAGGCTCAGCGACTTCTGATTTGTTGCACAAACATTTCGACTCATGCTCGACGAAGCTATTCCTATCCGTACGAAGCTTCATAGAGGAAATTGCTGTAAACCGGATGGCGTGCCACGGGGTAAGATGTTTGTACGCACAAGCACGATGAGTACACGGTATGTCGAGCGGACTCTTTGCAGGCAGCCTTCAGACGAGACTATTTGCTTCAAAGGGATTTTAACGTTTTTATATACCTGCATCTATTATGGCTCGCGTGCTTGCGTATACCTACAAGTAGATTGAAAGAAGAGAACGATAAATTACGATGGAATACTGTCCCCTGAATATTCAGCTGCTTCCTTTCCTTTGGCAAATGACATTCTGCTGAGTTACCATTCTTTCGAGTACATTAGTTCTTAGCAAGTACATTAATTCTAAAGAATTTTGCAAAATTCTGAATCCCTATTATGCTTTCAGTGCAATATTGAACGAATGTAATGTGTCAAATTACATCTGATACCCTCGTTTTCAGAGGACAAACATTACGGTATAAGTTATCTGCGTTTGTACAGTCAACATTAAAATCGAACGTCTATGCTACGTATGTATTTTAATGTATACTAAATAATTATGTCTTTCTGCTGTTTTGCTGAAAGTGTACCTACTTTTTATTTTGGTCGTCAATTCGTTGTATGAAGAATTCATTTAATCTGGTTATAATTTGGACGTATTTTAATTCAGTATGTGGTGTCCAATGTAAGTGGAATGAGTTGTCTGTGATAAGTCTAAGTTTCATCTTTGGTCTTCGCGCTATCATGAATTTTATTGACCTATTGAAATTCTTACAAGAGTCTATTTCTATTGTGTGTATGTGAGGGAATAATAAATAAATATCAGGAGTCGAATGAAACTGTTAACTTTTATAAATAAAAGTTATACATCAATTCAGTTTTAAGTTAACTTTGTACATTAATACTTTAACTCTGTTGTAAGAATTCAATTTTAACAGTTATTTTATGCTCCATTAATAAATGTTTTGGGGGAACATATACTTTTGATGATATTTAAAGGTAAAATATAAGAGTTTGGAATATTTTTAATTAGTATTATTTAAGGAATTGAACGCAAGATAAATACAGAAGAGAAAGCACATTGTGATTTTTATATGAAATATATAGAAATATTATTAATCTTGTTGCCTGCCTTATATTTCTATTTCTAAGCATTTTAATCTCCCATTGCCACAAGATTAGATCCAACACTTGCTCTCCCTTGAAATCCGTTCCGTAAATTTCATCCTCAGTACTTTGCTTCTACACAAGGCCACGCTGAATGGATGCATAATGCGTTACAGCAAAAACTAAATTAGACCCCCTAAGTACGCTTTTCTTCAGTGCTCTAGGAAGCTAAGTAACGTCTTAACTCCCGCGATGCACTTCGTGTAATTTTCTCTTTGAAGAAAATGTAGTCGTTAAAGTGAAACAGTGCCAAGAAAAATTTTACTAAATTACTGGACGCGTTCAAAGTAGCACGGCAGTGTCAGGCTTGCTATTGTGAACGTTAGAGAAAATATTTTTATTCTTTCTTCATTCTTTCATCTCTCTCAGAAGGAAACAAATATTCAAGCAACTTTTACAATTTTGTACAATTATTCCCAGGGGTGAGAGTTATACCAAGTTTGTATTATCAACTGACTAATCTCCGTTTAGTACAGAAGCATCATTATTTTCACTCTTTTTCCTCGAGCGAGACTGAAAGTACGTAAGTTTCAGTTTGCTTAACGACCGATAAACGGATACTTATATCGGTGTCGAGTGCCAGCAAACTTTGCCAGAACGAGACATCTGCTTTTCTACTGTAAACAACCATGAGCGTCTTGACAAGTGTAATGTAGCTTTAATCGCGATACAGAACCCCACAGAGTTATTTATTATTTTCTCCTTGCCAACGGTTTCGCGCCTTCCCCATAATCACGGTGCCACGGACATGAGCAATTTTTATCCCCGAGCCAGCCTGTGATTTCACTTCGTAATATATCATAGTCAAAAGTTTGAAGATAATTAATGAAGTCCTTATGCCCTAGTTATTTTATTACATTATTCTTGTAACATATTGCAACGATGTTAATTTGAAGGAATTAATATCTACGCAGTTCTGCTTTTTTCAGTATCTTCATAACACTTTAAGCTAATTCCTGGCTGTATTATCAAACATGCAAGTATTAATGTTCCTTAATGCCTATAATTTCTCAAAGAAATTTTAAAATCATTTTCAAATTACTTGTCTATATGTACTTTCACGATGTAAAAGGTATCATTTTTTCGAATATTCATTGCACCACCCTTCTAACAGAAATGCGGACGATCAATTTGAATGATTAAGCTACCTTTGTAATCCTGTTAGAATTAAGTCAAATCAGCTTAAGTTACGTCTCATATATCTTGCGACGTGCAAACTTGAACTTTCGATCTCATAGATTCCACACGGATACTCTATCGGTCGTTTTATGGATGGAAATAGTGGAGAAAGGGAAGACCTATGTAATCCTTCGACCAGTGTAGGTTGCTAGAGGAGATGGCTCAGAGCCCACTGGCGAGAAGCTCGGTATACCATGGGACGGCCCCGCTCCTGCCGTTTGTCATTACGGCTGGCCACATTTTATTTATAATAATTGGTTAGAAACAGTTACGTGGTTCTGGCTTAAGGTGGGGACCGTGTGGAATTTATGAAGTCAAGGGGATCTGGACCGAGCCAGGAGATTCTGGGGTGTCTTGGTCTCTTGGAGGCAGTCCAGATGCGGCTACGCTCCGGCCAACCCCCTCGCATAAGGGTTTGGCTATCTTACCACGAAGAGACAGATCGCGTTGCCTGCCACGGAGCATAGCCGGAATGATAAACGAGCGCAATGTTGCTGTATAATCATGACTCTAAGACACCAATTGGGAACGTCCTCCTTGTCCGATCCCTGGTCATCTGACATGTGACAACCTCGATGAGATTGCATTCAGGGCGCCGTACGTGCACAACCAGCCCCCGTAAATATATCTACAAAAGATTTCAGTTATATAAATTATTTAGGTATATTTAACGCGTCACTGAAATACTCTTTGTCGCATAATGATTCATTGTGCAGACACAAAAATTGTATTTTGAATCTTTTCGCAGAAGGTTATCGTTTAAGGTACGTTTTCATTTCGGATATACATAGGTACTTGAATACTTATTGATTAGGTATGGTGGTGAATTTAACGCCACAGTAAAAGAAGAGAAAATATAATCGATGACCGAGCATCATCCCTCTCGTGTGCCGCTACCATTTTAGCCATTCCACGAGAGTTACTCTCACTACCCTCTCTCTCGAAGCGTACGCATTACCAATGTAAATCCCGGGCCCTCTTCCCGTGACTTTTTGTCGGGTGAATCCTCGCAAATCGGTTTGAATACGTACGGCGTGCAAAGTGCAGAGCCCAGCCAAGTCTAAGCACCTCAGCCTTGGCTATAGCTCCTTGGTCCCCTGGCTATGTTGCGAGGACACCCCTCTATTCCCGTCTTGGTGCAGGGCGAGAACATTCACATAATTTCTCGCGACTTGATGCCAGACCGTTCTTCACCGGACCAGCCGACGAATTGTAGGCACCCAGCGCCACCTCCATTGCTGCCACCATCACTACTACCATCACCATCACCATCATCCGCGCCACCGACGGCAACGGCCAAGTCTCCGACGTTATTGCTGATCCCGGAGATTTATGGCGGACCTCCTGCACACATGGCGCTTTAATTATGTGTGCTAGCCGAAATGAATTGGCGAATATTTTATATGACAGGGAACTAACTCCCTCTTTGACCTACCAGCCTACCTCTCTCGTTTGCTTTTCGATTTATTGCACGGTTTATTTATTAGAGGCCTATCCTGCAGCCACAGTTTCAAAAACGACGGAAGCCGCCCCGCCGGGTGGTACATTCAATGGCAGATTCTCCACCGATCGGAGCATTCCCGAACGATTGTAGGGTGTTTTTTTCCCGGGAAGACGTACCGCAGTGCGGAATTTTTGGCAAGAAGTCCTACAATAATATTTTTCCAGCGGAACGGCACAAAGAAAGCTCTCCTTGTTTTTCCTTTCGTTCTTCGTTTCTACGCGTGTTACATAAAACTCACCATAATTCTAGCCGGCGTTCCAACGTGATTTAGCGCGAACCCACGTTTGCGGCGTTTCGTCGCATGACTCGCCTACAAACGAGGAGGTTGACCGTCTTCTCCCTAATCCAGAAAAGTCTGGTTAAACCACTTGCGTGTAAGGATTCAGATTCTTGGAAGTCACGTGGTATTCATGAGTTACGGAAGGCTGCGGGTTTATCTTGAGATTCTACTCAATCAAACTTTATGGTTAGCAGTTGTATTTTATTAGCCCGTCGACCGTGGACAAGGAAACGCGAAAGAAACTATACACCTAACAATTTTTTATTCTTCACTGAAATTGAAGCACATAAAGCACAAATTAGATTGTGAAATTGCAATTTCATCTCTTTTGTTATTCACGGTCACTTTAAATTATTACCAGATTTTTGTTGCTTTAATATACATATGGATAATGCATCAGCAATTTCTTTACAATACTACGAAACTTTCTATACGTATAAATATTCCTAAAATATTATTAAACCGAACGAGAATCTTTAGGTGCGGTAAATATACTGTGTAATAACAAAAGCGAGAGAAGAATATATGTAATTAGACGCCATAATATCTTTTAAAGAGAATTTAAAACGATAAACGAAATGGGGTATCGCCTTTAGAACATGGTAAACGGTGCGGTATGCCGTCAACCACATAAAATAACGAGCACAACACGAGGTAAAAGTAATCCTTTACCTTTTCCTGGGCGGATGTGGGGTCTATGTAGACCAATCCTACACACCAAACTACATGTATTACATATACATTATTTATCCATTAATATAATTTAATCAGTATGATAAAAATTTAATATAAGAGCAACAACATTATTATCTTAACCAAAAAGCTTTCTCCTCTTTTTAATATGGCATCTCGGTTACAATACGTGTGTGCGGTTTGCTTCAGTTTCATGCACGTAAATAAAATTTAAAAGTAGATTTCGAACACGAAGAGACACTCCATATATCGAAATTCAGTAAAATTCAGTGGCAGACGAAAAAAGTTTATAACATTTAAAATTGCATAACTTTTTTAGAATTGGTCCAAACGACTTGAGTTTTTTTAGAAGCTAGTAGGATTAGTTTACTAAGTGACGTGTTTCGTCGTTTTGAAAAAAATTGCATTTCGTCAGAAAACCAAAAAAATAATAGTAAGGGTGGTTTTTCCCTATTCCGACCAAATTCATTTTTTTTCAAAACGACGAAACACTTTCTTTCGTCCTATCTTTCTTGTCTTTGAATTTCTTTAAAAAATTCGATAGAATTTCGTCAACCCAATCTCCAAAGATTAATTACGGTTTAACTATGAACAAAATACTTTTTAAATTTCCAACACTCTAGCTAATCAATAAAAACACAATGCCATTTATACGAATTTACAAACATATAGAACAAGCCGCATAAATATATTGAGTTAAAAACGCCTCGTGGAACAAATTAGGTACTCGACGATGAATGTATCACGACAGAACTTTATACTCGCATTTGCCTTTGTTACTTACTACGTGTTTGATCGAGAGTGCATATTGTCACCGAAGAATTGAATTTAAGCAGAACGAACTCTATCGTCAATTCTTTCATACATATCATGCTGCATGCGTGAAAATCTCTGTCTTTGAAGGCATATCGACACTCCCATTCTCACGTAGAGACCATCTGGTGTCATCCGTGTATTTCTCGCTCCCGCGACGACACTAATTGGATGATTCAATACCGCGGAAACGTGATCGGAAACGCGATCGTACAGGCGCCACGATTCGTTACATGCAATTTTTCTACGCGGATACCCCCCGCCCCGCTGCCCCGCCAGATAAAAGGGGAAAAGGACAGGGATCGATCAGACACGTGCGATGGCGTGTATCACTGCCGGTACTGCTAATGACGTCAAAGTTCTTTCTGATATTATTATCAATATTAAGTTACCACACTCGATCATTGAAGTGAAACAGTCTAAACTGTAACTTAATACATACGTGGGAAATATCTCATTGTCAGTAACTGATTCACTACACAAAAACAATGAGATATGTCCGATTTGATTTTGCTTTCAAGGTATAGTTTTGTGTTCCAGTAATTGCTTAGACAGGTGGAGATAGTATAATTGATTTCACATACCTATTTACAAGTAATGCTGAATATTTGACTCACATTTTTTTGCGAAATTGACTTAGTAGCAATAATGTATTTCAATAAGCTATACTAATCATATAAAATAGGAAAAATTAATTTTTTTCCGCTTTCAATTCCTCATTTCGCATGTACCAATTCGTTCACTATACTACAAAAAATTATATTATTGCATGATTAAGTTTAGCTTGCCTATACTCCCTTAGCCAGTCGAGGGAATTACTGGAGCTATATATAACTCGAAAACGAGACCACATCGGAAATAATATCGGAAATAAAATCGGAGATAATTCATTGCTTTTAAGTGCTATCGGTTCCTGAAGTACTTACATTGTCTTGAATTACATTATTTTCTTCTATTTATTTTATTACAAGTATATTAATTTAATAATATAATTGTGATTATAATTATGTTCTTCGAAGTTAAAAATTGCAAGGGAGTATTTATTTGAGAATATGTCTATGCTGGAATACGAAAAAAGAAGCTGATAGTAGATGTAGGCTGGGTTCAGAAATGGGAAGGAAGGTCAGAAAGCGGCGAAAGGCAGAAGGAGGAGGTTGAACGGAATTAATACACTTTTCTGGTGCCACGTTGGCGATGCCCATGAATATGTAAACTCGTTTTGCGAGGAAAGACGTCTCATAGAGGCGGCACGTCATTTCATGGCAGGTTACGGCCTCGAGATAATCCTTTCATACGTATCGTTTGATAATCACTACCCATGCTTCCGATCCAAGTTTTTCAGTACCTCCTTCGCGTGTTGGGATGATTAATGATTATCAGTTTACAATTTGGGAGCAGTTTGTTACAATTATATTGTAGTTAACATTATTAGTATACCGTAAATGTTGTCACTGGTGTGTTAAATGCTGGTTGTTGATTTGACAACTGTGATTCGCTGATAAGAGTATTGCTGTTGGGGCTTCGAATTGTGCACATATGTAAAATAAATTGTGCGCATAAAAATATTTACGATGCATGTCGCATCGAGCTCGGAGTAATTCACATCGTACATATTCATAAAAGATATTTTTACAATCGTTATCAGAAAGAATTGTAACTAACTATGCATACACTATTGAAACACTGGACTTAAAGTTAGTAAGGATCCTCTTAATTCATACAATTAGTAACACAGTCTTTGTAAGCTACGTAGTATAATTTTTATGAAAAGAATGTTGCTTTCAAGAAACGTTTCCTTAATGGAGATGAATTGATATATGAAATTGCTAATATTAATAATAATGCAGAATTACACATATGTATCTATGTATAACAAAAAATCTTTAAGTAACAAGATATATTAAGAAATAAAGCTCAAGTGAAACAGAGTTAAGATAATTCATTTATACTAATGTAAATAATTTAATTATTTACCTGTGCTCGATGTTAAGATTCTATTTCGTACCAGTTTTCACTAAACATTTAAGTAGGAAAAAACAGGAAATTTTAACGTATATGATCATTTATACTCCTACTCTCTACTGTATCTGTGACGTTTCGTTCTCTAAAGATCTATAAAATTATAATAACAATCTTGTACTTTATTAAAACAATACAAAATAACAATTAATTGTTTCGTGCATTATTTTGAAGCAACATGTTCATTTTGCGAACTTCATTTCTCGAATAGTCCACTGGGAGAAACTATCAATAATTGCCTAGTAGTTCAAGTAAACCATAAGGTAAACAACAGTCACTGAATTCGTATAAAAGATGGCACATAAATCCATTCTGATTTTCAACAAGTGTACTAACTTCGTGCAACTAAATATGATGTGAATATTCAAAACAGATGTTCCTATCAATAACTTTGCATATGTACTGATGTGTGTTAATGGCGAATATTTTTCTGTTTTAGGTAAGTCGTTATAAATCTACTGTTACGTGGCATCAAGCAAAAACAGAAAGGTAGTTATTTTCAATACCCTTAAGCCGAAGAAAGAGAACGAAGCAGATGTCGCACGGTGGCTTCATGCCAATTTAGGGCGGTGCTTCCAATCAAATTACATGGAAACACTTTATCTTAATGACCACGTTTCTGCACAGCACGGATTCCTGTATTCGCAGTAATTCTACATCTGTAGGGACGTGTTTATTCTAACACGTTTTACTTTCTCTTCAATATGCCTCGTACACTGTATATGATTTATAAACTATAATGCGGTTTTACTTTAAGCGTTAAAACACAGGTATTCATATAAAAATAAGTTTAACTTATTTATATCGTTAAGTTTTGGTAAAAAATTCAATATCCATTAAACGAGTGTAAAGTAACTTTTATAGTCTATATGAAATTCCTACAGAAAATACTCGTGTAACATTTCCAGGAAAGTAGAAGGTGAAAATAAAAATTCCACAATGTGTCTACCCAACTTTCAAAATTAATGAAGCTCAAAAATTTCTCCCTTGTTACACTCGTTATCATAGACAAAAACGCCATCAAGATTCTATCGTAACATTCTATCGAGTTTCGTCCGTTGAATAAACAATACCTTGGTATTAATAATTCAAACGTAATTTCCCCCAAAGGAATTCGTGTCTCGAAAATAGAAAACGCCCGGTGGCTTTCCTCTTTGCCCCTGAATCCAAGAAACAAAGCGAAACGCTGCCATCCATCGATTTAATTCGAGGCCCCCATTGAAAATGCATAGAAGTTCCCGAAAACCATGCCTCGCGAATCGGCGGGAAGAGAAAGAAAAGAGGAGAGAGAGTGGGCCGATCGGCGAGGAGAAACAAAGAAGTGACACGTATTACCTAGGCGAGTGTGTACATGCAGCCCATAAACCCCTTTGCTTTATCCGAACTCGGCCGAAGGTACACGGTGCTGTTCTGCGATCGTTAATTTCACTCGGGGAGAAATACCGAGGTCGTTTCTGCAAAAACCGTAGACGATCCGGCTTCCACTGAGCGTTCCTGGAGCTTTCCGCTGAGGTCGAGCAGGGAAAGGGAGAAGCCCAGAGAGAGAGAGAAGGGTAGAGTGAGAGAAAATGAGAGGCAGGGGGCGTGGAGGGTGAGAGAGAGAGAGAGAGAGGGGTGGGAATCAACGTGCTATCAGGAAGAAGTAAGAGAGACAGTCGAGGGGGGGGTTAGGTTTGGGGTCTCGACGGCTCTGCTAACTTATTTTACGCTGATCTCGCCTCTCCATTCGATTCGCCAGGTTACCATTGCCACGGGAAAAGCTTTTTTTCTACCTCCGGCACAGACGACGAAACTTTTCGTGCGCGCCGACTTTGTCCGGAAAAATGTTACCTCGAAATCCGTGGTTGTGCATCACAGGGAATAGGGGCAGCGCGACGTCGCAATTACACTACACTTCTATGGGGAAGGGTGGGTACGGGCGGGTTGGACTTTTGGCTGCTTTTAATTCTGGAACGACGGTGTGAAGTCGCTGCCACGAATCCGTGCGGTTTTAATCGGGAAACGTACATACGTGATTACACAGGCCCGTGTTGGGCAACAAAACGGATGGTCATTAACTTTAAAGTCAACGCGCGAAACGTAATTAAGCACGGTTTTTTCAATCTCCATGGATTTATACTAACATTTAACAGTCCCTGTTTCAATTCGCGCCTCCACTCACGGGTTGTTAAACATCTTGCAACGTTATTTACGTAGTAACACCTTTCCCAGTTCCGCGCTTTTATTAACTTCATTTGAACTTCTCTGAGAGGCAGTGATTCGACTACTGAGATTAATTACGATCATGTAACAACAATAATAATTATTTTTTATAGGTTCATAGTCCTTTAACACTTCAATTCAACAGAAGAATTTATTCCGAACATTCTTATTCCTCCCGAAAGAAATGAGCAGACGAAGTGTTGGCAAGGATAATTCAAGAAATCATTAGTAGATATTCAGACCGTTGAGAGGCAAATAAAATACGTGTGCGGGGGTTGCGATAGGCTCGATTTGCGGCGACACAACAGGAAAGAAAGAGACTTCGGTTCGGGTAACAGCCTCAATGTCGGAATGTTTCCATTTCGAATGGAGAAACAATTTTAATTTACCAACCGCTCGGCACCGTCTCCCGTTCATTTCCTTCTCGCTCCCTCTCTGTTTCGTTCCGCGGGGTGCCTCTCTTCCAGCGGCACCCCTGCACCCGTTTCCCCGCCGCCCAATCGTACCGTGGGTGAATACCCATTCGTTGTAACGGCTTTGTTTCATTTAACAGACCGACCGTCGGCCGTTCCCCCTCGGGCCCCACCATTCGTACCGGTAGTTCGTTTAAAGCCAGGCTTTATTACTGACTACTGGAAAAATTGATGTCCACACGCTAATGAATCCAATCTACACCGGAACCCCTTCAACGCAATGTCGTTTCTATTCAAGTCGGCGGGAAAGCGAGCCATAATTCGTTCTCTCTGTATGCAAATCGAATGCGTCAGCGGGGGCAAGGATTGAAAGAAAGAGGAGCGACGAGAGAGCGCGGAGGGGTTGGAAGCGAAAAGCAGGGGAATGAAAGATGACCGCGAAGGAATTCGCGGTTGCAGTTTCTTTGAGTATCCGTTCAGTCTTGTGCCCGCGGACATGGCACACGTTGGCTCCGTGCTAGCAGCTTGTTTCGAGTTTAACGTCGCGTTTTTGCTCGCCGCTTAATCCACCCTCCCCATTGCTTTTTCTCCGGCGATGAAACAATGGCGACGAAAGCGGGGTCGAGCACAATTATTAGAACGCGGGTGATGTTAATGTCTCAACTGCATGAGGATTTTTGTCCCCCGCCCAGTTCCTAGGAGAAACTACTTTGGCCCGTTAGACAGTATCGTAAACAGGGCCCGTTACTGTCTGAAACGTAAAGCTCGGCGACGGGTTTGCCTCCAAACAACGGGAGTAATGAGAAACTTTTAATTAAAACCTCGGCGGGTCCGAAGCAATCGAGAAGCCGAACAATGAGAGAAGAAATACGTCGTTAATAGAATTCTCTCCTTTTTTCCATGAGGCCCGCCTTTGTCTTTGATAAGGCGGCAGCTCGGTCAGGACGAGGGAAACTGAGCGATCGAAAATTGCTTTGCAAGATTATCCGAACTCTTTGAGGAATAAGTTGATCATCTTACCTGCAGAATTACGCGGTCGATACTTTGTATAACTTAAGGCTTCGGCTCCTTTTCTCCAATAAGTTGGAATATCGTTTTTCTAGTAGTAATTAAAAGAGAATTATTTGAATAATTAGGCTACTCTATGATACGGATAAAAGATTTTACCTGGTCATCAGCTTCGATTCTGTTGTCTCGCTATGTGCTTTGGCTGTTATTAAATACTTGTGAATAAAGTAACTGTACAAAAGCCTGACAACTCATCAAAGGCTACTAAGTTTATATTAATAAGGTAATGCGTAGTCGGATTAAAATATCTGAACATTTACAATTCAAAATTTAAGTATAATATAGGCGAAGTGGATAGCCAATAATAATTGTTTGACGTATTTTAAAACGTAGAAAAAAGTATAAGTGAGTAATATTTTCCTATTTCTCCTTTTAAAAACTTTTGTTATAAGATGATAATCGTTCAGTAGATTTGAGGGGCCAATATTTTTTGTCTTCGTTTTAGCTCTGAATGTTTAATTATAGAACGTCGTAGATTTCAAAGGCAGAGAAGCATCGATTAAACTCGTAACACTGTCCAAGTCCCATCGGATTTGTTGTTCAGCACCCGAAACCGCAGGCGCAGCTCGAAACCGCATTACACGCATGCACATTTCGTTGAATTGCAAGAGTAAAATGGAGCGTGTTAGCGCAATTGATTAGAACCGGAGATCTGAAAACGTTAATGAAACGTCCTGCATTGTGCTGTTCGCCTGTCGCTTGAAAGTTAATATCTATTCAATGAGATTTAGCTGCTTTTAATAGAAAGGTATCGTAGTTAGTTATAAACTGTGTAATTGTAATGAAGAAATCACTAAACGAAGATTTTGTTGAAAATCATATAAAGAATGCACAATTAGAAATTCTGTTTATATTTGCCAATATAAAAAGTAGTAAATAAATCGTAAGTATGTATTGCAGTTTCTAAAGCATTACTGCCATAAATTTTCCATCTGAGATGTCTTTCGTGATTTTAATTGAAAACAAAATTTCAACGAAAAGGAAATTTCAGGTGATTCTGGACCACTTTCATGAGATGGTGCAATTGCCTCTTTTCCGCCAAGTCACACGTATATTCGACTGACTGGGCAGACACTAAAATCACTGCTACTACGGTAGAGACTGCAACATAGCGCCACATTTGGCTGCATTGTGGAGCCGTCAACCGCAACTGCGACTGCCGAGTCCAGCAGGATGTGGCAGCGGAATGCGCGAACGATCGGTCGCTATCGAAAAGCGTGCACCAGGGCACGGCCTAAATTTTCGCCTGCAAACACTTCTCTAATGCATAATCGCCCTAACACAGCCCACCACTGCCGTCTCTCGTTCATTCCGCCTCTTCCTTCCGCGCGCGGACGTGAACGGCGCATCACAACGCGTTAAGGCGAGTCCACACAGTAACGTTAACGTGTTATAAATATTTATACTTGATGCTCCTCCTATCAAAAATCTTTAACTTTAATTAATATACTTATTTTTTCTTGTTTCCACGGTATTTTCACTTTGACTTTTTCCCTCTACATAGCCAACAGAGAAGTGTTATTATTTCTTTTTACACTCTTCTAAGAGCTATCTTATCGTTTATTCATTGATTTCGTCACGTATCATTTGTATTCATTTTGTTCCATTGAGGTGTTTTCTATTCCACAATAACTTCTATTGTATAATTCCGTTAATTTTGTGAAATTTTCTTTCGATATCTCCATCGTTATCGCGAAGCTACTGACTACCCTCCTTAGGTAAAATGATCTATTTGGCATTTTTTTATTTCTCAAGATATATTGAAATATTTGAAATTCCATACGTTCTTTTACGTTTCAAATAAAGTTAGAAAATCCTACGTGCTTCGTAGAGATCTAGAAACAGTGTAATGCATTGTATTTAACCTAATTGCTTTTCAGATGATTAAAATATCCTATTTGAAACATTTAGTTAATTCCTACAATAATAATACATTATTAACACCTATTACAAAAAATTATATTAGGCTGTTACGAAATGATAACAACATTTTTTAAATCGAATGAAGAAAAACATGGACGCCATAAAGAAAATGATAAAACTTCAATTTCCTCGGCTGTTTCGAAATGCTAGGAAATTTTAACTAAGCAGGGTAGTTTAATAACACTGGTACTAAACTGTCGCAATAATTGTAAACTTGTTGTCCGTCAGACAGGATGTTATTCCGATGTATAACAATCCCTGATACATTGGTCAAATCTCAATGAATGATGAAACTGCTCCGAATTCTGTTACAAACACTCTGATATTTATGACGCAGTTCCAGAGTCTCGCCTGTACGAATGTTCTTTGTGCGCGTGCAACCTGTTTTATCGCATCTGTATGAACCTGCAGCCCCGCGAAATCCGTCCAAACTAATGAAGTGTAGCTGGTCATCGAGTGGCCTGCTAATCTAAATATTTCATTTCATCAAAATGCTCAACGTCCCAGTGACATTTCCGCGCGTTTTTCACGCGACACGAATTTCTATTCTGGACAATATTGTATCGGTTCGAGGAACGAGAGAACGAATTTAGATAAGGGTTCCGAATCTCTCCGCTTCCATTCGCTTCACGCACTTTTAGCCTCGTACTACTTCTGGTAATTCGGAAATTTTATTAAAAAGAAAAACCTATTTGTACATGCTTCAAAATTCCAAAAGAATTTGCGTACATAGACGAATGAATTCGAGACACTCGTTTATGCCACTTTTCCCTTAAATCATGAAAATTTTCGGTTGTTTAAACCCACGCTGTCGATATCCAAAATTAGAGTGTGAAAGAGTGTTTCGTAAGTTAGCTGTAAAGGTGTCGAAGTGGTGTCTCGTTATTTGGTATAATCTTCGAATTTACATAACACGTGTAGGAAGTATAAGGGCCAGAAAATTTGGCATGCAGAACCTAATTTGTACCCCGAACGTGAGCACGTGAGATTAATCGTGCGGCACGAATCTTACGTGTGGATTTCTTCAGAATTGTGTGGAAACACGTCGTCGTTCCCATGGACAAATTCCCGACCTAGTCGGAAATGCCGAGCATTTGCCAGAGGGCACAAATCAGGGATGTCTAATAAGGTCGTTGTGAGGCGTAAGCCTGAGCGATGGAACTCTTCGCGAAAGGTCGGAACATTGGAGAATATAGAGGTTCTGCCTATCGAGCAGTCCGTATACCTATATACGCAGGGTCGAGCGGTGCACTGACATGTACAATGTTGAAGATAAAGTACACTAATTATCGAATGTATTTTAAAACTGTTGCATAAACAAATATTTCTCTATGGTTTAACATGTCGCTTTTGCGATAAAAAAGGTGTTAGTTCGTTTCCAAGGGGACCAAAAGCGTCCGCAGACTTTTCTCAAGTTGGCAGGCGAAGATTTATTGCTTGTTTTAACCCATTTTGTAGTGGCAATTTAATTAAAAATTTTAAAATATTCATTTTTTTAGTATATAAAACACAATAAAGATTGGTTTTTTAAAATAACCAGGTTTTTCTATCTCAAGCCAGGGGCGGGCTGCTGCCCCCCCCCCCCCTGGATGTCCATTAAGGGGACTAAGTTAAAGTCGAGGCGTTAAAAAATTCATCCAAATCGGTGGAACCTGTAGCACCTAAACCATTGGTCTGAAGTAAAAAACAATGCCAGATTATTAAAGGGCATCCAAGTCGCTCGTGGACTGACCAGAAAAAATTACAAAAAATGTAATTTTTTTGAGAAAATAAGGATATTTGCAGTTTGAAATCACTTTTTCCCTATATTTTTCGTCCTTTCAGCGCCTTGAACAATTACAAATTTTCATTTTTTTTAAACTTCACTGGTCTGTCCATGAGCCGGAAGTACATTCTTGAAACTAAGAAAAGTTTCAGTGGAACCGGATAATAATTTTTGGAGATACAGGTTCCACTGATTTTGAGAACACTGTTTTGAGGAAAACTCGTTTAAAGTTTTAAGTGAGTGCCAAGTGGCTGGGTGTTACCCATGCATTTGTCCCTATTCTAATGCCTATAACTTCGGGAATTTTACGAATTTCAAAAAATCCTTTCAAGCATGTATTCCTAAAAGTTTGAACATTCAAAAAATGAAATAAAAAAAATCGATTTTTAGACCGGAACCTTCACTTAAAATAGTGAGAACTGAAATAACGTTTGATCGATTTAGAAACAGATGTACGTAGAATCTGATGGTGAGCAATGATGTGCTTCTGCGATATACCTACGTACATTGCACGGTTTATCAATTCAATTCCTCGGTTGCGAGAAGTAAAACTAAGAACGTTCCGCCGATGCATGGATGGTCGTTTTACTAAAACGATTTACTACTTTTACGTTACGTCTTATACAATACGTTGCCATTTTTCGATAAAATCGAAGAATCGAAGGGGAAGTTGAGAAGGAAAGGAGAGGAACGTGACGATCACTCGGGAATGTAACTACGTATATAAAGTCGAATGGACCGAGATTTTCTGAACGGGAGATTCAAAGAAAGATGTCGCCTGAATTTTTTACGAAACATTTCCAACTTGATAAACTGTAAATACGGTTCCTGGGAGTATAAAATCGCTGCAATTCCACCATGGGGATTTTCCCCCTTTTTTTCTATTGATCCCCTGCTGGACCCGCCACTGCTTCCAGGGTGTTATCGGACGAAAAGAGTTGGCTACAGAGCATCCTGGAGTCAATCCACTTATTGGAATGCCTCGCGTCTCGTTTTCGCGTCAGTATCACCTATACACGCCGCTAGACCTTGCCTTACTTCGATTTGTACTGTCGCCGGGCGCAGTTACTACGACGACGGCGGAGACATCGACTGAGTAACCATACGTTAAGTCATTGTGGCACGTTTAAACTGACCCCTGCAGCAGCCAATCACCGCTTGCTTGACTACGTTTCACGCCAATGGGAAATAAAAAACGACACAAGAGTTGCCACGCATTTAGAAAGTTGAAGCTTCAAGCCTTTTCGCGTTTCTACGAAATTGAGAAGTTATAGGTGCTGCAGAAAGCCGGGAGGTAAGGGTTGACTTTCGTTGGCGATTATTTTAAAATGTACCCTGCTAACTTATTCTTATTCGTCTAACTCGTATGAAGTTATCTATTATTGTCTACGGATTGAACAAAATTGAATTAGTTGAATCACCTTTATATCACAAACCGACCAATAATGCAGGGATTTTAATGTCAATGATTTATATAAAATTGCATATACATACGGAAGTAATATCATATATTATAATAATATACATCATATAGGGTGTAAAATTAAGAGTGGTTTAGACTACTAATATCTTTAAAATTAATTGCTGTGTGAAATGACTGTAAACTGTCGAGGTAATGATAGCCATAATGGAAACACGGTAAATGGGAAATGAAAAATTATTAATTAATTCTTGTTGTGGAAAGAGAGCAACTATTCATTATCTATTTACAAGAGCTACATTTATCATCAAAGAAATGTGACCTTAAACGCATTCGCGGCGTAAAGTATTGGTCGCACTACTGATGTCTGATCACATACTGGGTATTTCTACTTATTTACCTCAGTTGGTATTTAAGAAAACCGAAAATGTAGTCTTTTTCGTGCTTTCTACTGTGTTTAGTATGACCCTGACTCTCTAGTTATTGTACTAAAAATAAGATATAAGTAAAATGGAGATAAAATAAAATCAACCCGGTTGTATCATAAATATTTGACATTAAGAAATTCCTAAAAACAAAAATTTTATATTTATCATAATTAACACTTTTGAGGCGCAATTATTATACAGGAACATGCCTTGTGATGCACACACAGGAGTACGGGTGCAGTATTTAGGCTCGCGTGTTATAAAACGAAAGTTTAAAATCTAAGCTAAAAAAGGACGCACAGGTTGCGCTGAAGAAATCTCAGCAGTGGCAATATTCGCTAGTTACGTTTCATATTCCTGCAGGACGATTGGTATCACTGTATCTGAAAGTATAGAGTTGCGGTTTGAAAAGGGGTAGATTAGCGAACAATTCTCAAAGGTTTGTGGTTATGAAGATTAATGTTTCCTAATAAAAAAAAATCCCTGGTATTGACGAGTAAACTGATTAAAAGAACGTTGGCGACGTACTCGCGAACGTAATTGACGCATGCTGGCTGGTGCCAGGCTCACGCTAATCGGTTCAAAGCACGTATATCCCCGAGAAAAGGAGGAAATTGAAGGCAGCTTACAAGGTACGGCAATGGCTCTCCTAGCTTTCACTTTGCAAGAATTACGAGCTTAATACAGTCCCTGGCGAGTGAGCTGCTGCTCGATCCACCGCGAATTAAAAAATGAACGTGCGAGCTCCTGAGCCGAGTGACAATAAAAAGTAATGAAAGTAGTAAAAGTCAGTGCTATGGCGGCCAAGGAGAGGCTTCAGCTTGTAGTGTGACATAACGTTCAGTAGGGGGTCAAAGTCGAAATCGAAATAGATGGAACCTTGACTGGAGGGATTTTAAAATACAACAGATTCAATATTTGATCAAGAAAATCGAATAGACACTTCCCAGCCCTTTTAGTGTTACAACAATGTTACTGTCCCTCCTTCGTTATTAATGCAAGACACAATAGTTTTTTTTTTGTAACTAACCATTCGACGAATTTTATCATTTAGACTTATCTGTGCAATTTACTATATTCATGGCGCTTTTGGAATGTAACAAATTGATCATTCACGACCTACAAAATTAAAACACTATAAAAGAAAGAATATGATTTTTCAGACAACAGAAATTGAAAAAGATATTTATAGTTGCAACCCCAAAATTTGAGAACTAGGTGGTAGGTAATAAATGGAGATATTTGAAGTACCATTAGGTCCATCGTCAAACCGTCTATCTTCGGATGACGACTCTCCACGCGTCACATCAACTGGCGGAACTAAATTATGACACGTCAATCAGACGACAGCTGAAACTAGGATGGGCAAAGGAAACGAGGGGGCTACGACCCAGCTAGTTAATCGATATCCAAACCAGACTCGTTCGTACTATTATAAAGTTACGATGTTAAATGACAAATTTCTCTTGCATTTGTTTCCTCAAGCACAAAAAAGCAGAGTCGAGTTTCAAGCATTTAGTGAACATGCGAATTTGCAATTTTTTACTAAATGTGTCGTGGAAAATACGCTTATCAATAGTTGCAAGAAAGAGTCCATGACTTATTTGCTGTTCCTTAGGATTTATACGGGTAATCCTCGTGTACTTCTTGAACTCCTTTTTTTATCACCGTCTGTTCGCGTACTAACTTGCCGAACAGAAATAGGTCATTGTACGCGAACGTTGTATTCCACGCCGAGGCGGACACGTTGCATTTGTTCCAGATTAATAAATATGACGATAGGAGACACGCTAATAGCTACGTAATAAATCACTCGTCTTTTGAAGGCACGTACTCGCAGACTGCTTTCTCGCCACGTAAAAAAAGCATAAAGTACTTTGGTAAGAACAGGGGGAAACGGGGAATTACATGTGGCTGGTTTACAAGTGAAGCGAAGCGACGTAAGACCGATTTGATTTGAATTAATAACCGCCTCGCGTGTGACGTATGTATATTGTAACACGTATCGATTATGGAACTAATATCTCGTTGAAAATGAGCAGAGTCAGGAGATTTATGTTATTCGCAGTAGGAGGTCCCGCTTTATTTAAATTTATTGAAGGTCTACGTGTATTTGTTTGTAGTCAAGCTCAGTATTGTTCGTTTGCGTTGCGTGGTATTACCAGAGCCATTAAAACATTCGAAAGCTACGCTGGGTTTCTTGAAAATTAGATTCAACGTTGCTCAAAGAAATTTTGGTGAGTTGCCCAATCAAGAAGTTTATTTAGAAGTTTCCATTTTAATTTTTACATGAAACTTGTACAAGCATTCTGGATAGTTTATACTGTGGCAATATTTAAGAAAATAGTATTTATTATTAAAAAAAAAAGAAGAAATCTGAATATTTACAGATGGCATAGGCAATAAGAATAAAGGCGAGGTTACAGTGGCAACACTGATGGGAAGCCTAACCCAACAACAAGCAATCATAAAAAATGTTAAAAATAAACTAAAGTAAAAGTAATCGTAAGACTTAAATCTAAACACGTGAATAACACAAAACGTAAAGTAAAGCAAGAAAAGTAACTGAAAAGTGAAAGTACATGCCAAAATTATGTTAAAAATAGTGTTGAAGGATTTATAAACGCGTATGTCGTTTAAATGAGGAGTGAGATTTCAATTCACAAATGAAAGATGGGAGAGCATCGAAAATCGATTTTGAAACATTTTACCATGGCCTAACCTCTTAATATAACTTACAATATTACGAGTTTTGTTCACTGGAGTTGTAATACGTTCGCGCTCGGACCGATAATTGTGAATTGCTAATGTAATTTTCAGGCGCCACTTGTTCCTAGAGATAAAGCGATTTGAGTTAGTAGTGGTAGGCCAGAGGAACGGCTCAAGAGGCTAACAGTACGTAGAAAAAGAATCGTTTGGTTGGTGCAGCCGTTGGACGAAGGGGAAGAGAGCAAAGAGGAAAGAAGTAACAAAACGACAGCGCATACATTCCCAGTAAAAACTAGCGCGGCAAAAGGCGGATGTGGAGGAACCAGTGGGGGATCAGGGGACGATGGTAATCTTCCGGTTGATATTTTATGCGTGTCCTACAAGGAAGGCACTCTCTGGTAGTTGCCTATGGTTGCGAGGTCTCACTCGGCTTCCCCTCTTTCTCGTTTCTCATTCGTCTTTCCGCGTCCCTTTGGATCGCCTCCTCGTGGACTTTTCTTTTTTGTAATTCTCACCGACAGTCCACCGAGCCCCGTCCTAATTACTAAGTCAGACGAGAGGGCAGAAAGAACACTCGTTCATTCGCGTCACGGAGTGAACGATTGTTACTAAAAAACCAAATAAAAGTGCGATAATTGTATTAAATTCGGTCCACTTGGAAAGTCTTCTCATGCAAGAAGAACAATAAAACTCCCTAAACTATACAAATACTTTATTTTATTTACACTGTAATTAATATCTTGAGCATTTAACTGTCAGTTCGCATAAAATAGATTTAAACAAATTCTACCGACAGCACGTGCTTTCGATGTTTACGCCGAGCAACGCAAATTTCACAAAAACACAAAGTAAAGTGACTTTCACTTGAACTCGTCCTGTACATCATCGATGCGCTATGAAACGTGACCGTCGATAAAAAAGAAGTGTAATTAATAAATTTGTCAGACGCTGAATCGTAGCGATAAATCGATAACTTTAATGCGCCGGCAATTACCGGACGCTTCTACAAACATTACCGGTCCGCCGGGTCCTCGGATACGTGCCGTTACTTGTAACGACACATGGAGACCGTGGAGAAACGGTCGGAAGGATATATCGCCAGAATTCGATAATTGTCGGGGAGAACGCGTGGCCTGAACCGTTCGCGTGCGGCATGAGGGGCGGCGGGGCAACAGCGAACTTCACGGCTAATAAATTTACGACGAGAAGCACTCTCGTGGACCACGGAGGGAATCAATAATGCGGTTAAATATTTCACGGATTTCGTGGAATGCGAGTGTGGTGTACGGTCACGTCGCACCCATCTGTCGCGATCGGAGCGAACTTCAATCGTTAATGGGAACAAACGGCCACGCCGGCTGCGAACAGTCCGCGGATGACGTAACGTGTTTATGCAAGGCCACGTTGACGGCGGGGAAGTACGGGGAGGGGCAGTCGGTACACGGGAAATTTACAAATTCCCCTTGAAAATCTGGCACTTCGATTCGCGGCCCGTGTCAAATCGAGCCTGATGTATGCGCAGATGCTGCCCCTGTACCTGCAGTACGCGCCTACGTGCCCGGCCGATTACCACTCGTTCGTCCTCCGAGCGGCCGGATCGTATCCATCATACGGATTCACGATTTTATATATGCATATTTCTTCCCGTCTACTCGCCCTGATTGTACACCCGTCGCAGCGAACATGCCGCGCGTACGGAAACTAATACGAGCATAATACCATCGGAGAAACGCATGGCACAGGTACATATGCAGTAGGTATGTTCAATTAGCCGCGTTATACGAAGTGTGGCAATAATGTTTCAAGAATTGTTTATATAAATAAATTTATTTTGAAAATAAACGACGTCGTTGCCTTCGAAGTAGTTTCCTCGAGACTGTACGCATGCATTCCAGCGCGGGGTTGCCAATTTGGCTTTTGTGACGACAAATTGTAGAAATCAGGCTTTTTTCAACTTGGTTGGCGTTGGAAAATTCATTTGGAGTTTTGACTTTTTTTACAATTCTTCCCCTAAAAGTTTCTTTCCTAAATAATTCAAACGGAGCAGTTTTGGAATTCGTACAATTTTATATTTCAATCCCCTTCCATACGGAATATTTTTTACATTGCATTTTTAAAGTTATTAAAATTCTTTTAAAGGTTTATATAATTCATTTAACTCGGTTTCGCGTGTACGGTGAAACGTCGTTTTTTAGGCAATTCACATAGAAATTTAGGTTAAAAAAATATTACGTAAGATGCTATCCGACTCCTTCCTCCCTCTCTGTAAGAGAACGTAAGAAATTCGCAAGCTCCTCCCACCCTAAGCAACCTTAAGGATAACTCCTAAGGAACATAACCTAATTTTTAAGACGACTGTTGTTGGGCGTCATTAGCTCAAATCTTTGGATTTCAACTTAATGATCTCTTTTATTGCCAACTGTTGAAATTATAGAAAAGTGTTAGAGTTTGGATCTGACTCTCCAGGTTGGAGGTTGGCATGTACATAACTATTCCTTAATGGCTTTAGGAAAGATTTATACAGCGCGCGTCGAAAGTTGGATACGTAAAATAGTGGAAGATCGATTGATTTCATTTGATATGAAGAGTTTACGTGCTCGGGCTGACGGTGTACACAGTATGTTAAAATCCACTTGAGCCTTTCATTATCCAGGTTTAAGAACATTTGCATGGAGGTTCCTGAAAATACCGTCTACGTTTATAATTGCACAGTCTAGTTAGTGGGTTTCCAGTAGAAGGTACTGATTAAACTACTTTAATCGCTTTGACTCGTGCTACTCCACTTAGATTCGAGATATGAAACTCGAACAATTGCGTTGAAACGTGTGAGTTAGGAAAGTCAAGGTGTTGCCGCAGTACAAAGCTTTATACATTGTTTCGCGGTAATTGGATACACCTGCCACACAGAACTTCTTTTCTTGCACCCTAAACATTCGAACGATTTTATATCGGTCATTTGCTTTGACTATCGAGCTTCTCTTAATTACTTGTACTTTTCTAGTAGTTGTAATCAATCATGTTTCCGAACCCTTTACACTTTTCTAGCCTTCCTTCGCTTAACATAGATCCACCCTGCAATCAATCATATTCAAGAATATTTCGCGTCCAAGTTACTCTCGCCCACAGACGAATCTGTGCCTTCAGTATTTGTTCGGAAATCAAAGTCAATTTTGTTCGAATCGATCGACTTATCGTTTCCAACCTTTTAACGGCGCCAGACACGTGGAGAATACTTAACTGTGGTGTTGAGAAAAGGCTGCTGCATAAAAGTATTCAAGCGAATGTCATTCCATATGTGTACAATTTACATAATATAAAAATTGGTGGGCGAATTGAATAGAGAAGAACAAATTACGTAACAATAAACACTTTGTGTAGTCTTTTGAAACTCTCATTATTGACTCCTATCTTGTTACATTCGCTGCAACAACGACATAACTCAAAATTCACGATTTTTGGGGGAAACGGGTTCAAAGCTTTTAAATTATTTCAGTCGTAGTTACATTAATCTACTTTTTCTTTGGAGTTACATATAATTCGTGCTTAGTAAATAATCATCCTGTATAAATACGGTAAGAAGATTCCACTTCTCTTTTTTCCACTTTTCTCTTGCAACGATCATCGAAGAAGGCGCCATAGCGGTCAACATTCGATTCGTTGAGCAGCATCGAGAGTAACGGAAGTGTTTAACGCTTGCGGTTAAGTAGTTGCATATTCATGCTTCACCTTTTTACCTTTACGCTGCGCAACCTTCACCGATACCATCGCAGCTTTTACGTTGCCAGATGTCTTGCCTTTTTGTCGCTAAAAGCACTTAACCTGCGCATCGATGGCAATCGCGCCTTTCCGTCTTCTTCATCAGTCGAATGAACGATTTGGTTCAAGTTCGAACCTATTAAACTCTTAAATATGCATCTATAATTTCAAAATTATGAAATCTAAATTATATCATAAATAAGTTCGAATTAATTATCTGTACAGATTGTTTCAGTGTACAAGTTAAATAATAAAATTCCTGACAGGATAAGGTATAAAATACTGGAATACCAAATTCGTACGTTTTTCATAAATTATGCAGTTTTTGTTTAGACTTGGAGTGATTTACGATACTTCATGTGCGACTATCATATTCACTGTTTAAACCGGCTATCCTTCTCTCGTAGGAATAGCATGACACACCGTAATAAAAATAAATTTGAAAGAGCGTTAATGTCAACGCTGGACGAAAATTATGACTGTCACGATACGCGTGTATATGTTCTTTTTTTCGATCGTTTCGTCGCCGACCTGGAACTCCGTAATTTGGCATCGGGGGGACTGAAATATTAGAGAAATGTGGCCGAGAGGTCAGCCACAATTATTCAGAGACTTTATCGTAAGCTTTCTTCTTTTTCCACTCGAGACGTGAAAAAGAAAGGAACCCCGTGACTGAAACATGGGCCAGATAGGCGGGCTCGTCGCGTGTCGGCGTACACTGCAGGCTCGCCCCTGCTTGTCTGCTCGCTATCCTCACGAAACTCCAAAGATTAACGACAAGAGGTGGCGCAAGACATAACCTATCCGCGCGTAAAAAGCTAATAAAACCTTTTTGCATTTGCCAGCAATATAAATTTACCGGTTCCGCTATTCTCCGCGCTTGCGATTATGCTCGCCCTTGTTGCTTCCAAGCACGCACGCTTGTATCATTCCCAGGCTTGGCAAAGGGCTTTTGATAATTCAATGGAAATATTCTTCCCCTTTGTAGTTTCCAGCTACTCTGGCCCTGTTACTATCAGCCTTTCTGTTAAAAAAATCATTTTGAGAGGGTTTATTTGATACATTCTGAGTGATACAATACAAGGTGGTAGTAATACTAATAAACTTTTATTTAATTATTTCTTCGTCTTTAAACCTTAGAAGGGGGGAAAACATGTTTTCTTTAACCCGTAGTACATATCATAGAATATTGCTGCTCGTGTTACATGAATTGAAAGAATCGTGCGCGCCATTTGGGGTCATTTTCATGAACTTTAAAGCACCACTTTACCTTTTTGTACCTTTTGTACATTTTGTACCTTACCTTGCATTCCTTATTTCTATGACTTTCTCCCTTCAATGCATTCATTGTCCATTGTTCTTTAAGAACTCGTTGATTATCATCCCCATCATTTTCCTTAACTATGTTTTCACAATTCTCACAGTCTTTGAGTAAATACTAGAATGTTTCCAATGTTTCATTACACATCTTGTATTTATTTTCCTCCTTCAATTTTCAGTATCTGTTCTTCTTCTCTTCAGTTCCATATCGGAATCTTTCTATGATCACCCAGCCTTGCATTATCTTTCACCACGTTGTAATTTCTATTTCCTCTTCTTACATTTATACTTGCATGTCTGTTCCTCGTTCTTCCCAGACTCGAGGGCATTCCTTTTCCCCATTTCGATATTTCTTCTTTTTGTTTTTCATCTATTTTCTTCCAGCATTGCGCCACTTTTGTGTGCTTTTACTTCCTTTGTTTCATTTTGTATTTCAGCGCTCTTCTTTCTGCTTTTATTCTCACTATTTCCACCTCTGCTTTTTCCAGTAATACATTATTATGCCAATCTGTTGAAATCTAAACTCGTCTTGTGTAACCTTCTGTAATTTCCTCCCCCCTCTTCAGCCCTATATTATGCACTTTATCAAACCATTGAGGAACATTCGTCTTTCAAAGTTCCCCTTCAGTCCCCCATGTGTGTCTCATCGCAATAATAACATTTTTTACTATTTCTTCCACGTGTTTCCCTCTTGCCCCGATTTTATGCCATTGTTTATATCATTTTTCCTTTCCCTTCCTTTCCTGAACGTAAACAGTACGATGTAACGTACTTCTTTCGTAGTATCATTTGCAAGTTCGTATAAAATAAACACCGAAACAAAAATAAACACTAAATGCAAAAAGATATCGAATATGAATGAACGATCCAACTTACCAAATATATAATTAATTATTCTACACTGTCTGAGCGAGAGGTGTCTGCTGAACACTTGCTCAGAAACCTCGCATCCCTTGATACAGTAAACGCTTGTGCCGTCTCGAAGCGGTATTAGTTAGCAATCAACGCACGTGTCGCTTAAGGTAAAGTGGTTATTTTAGAGGTAACTCTGTACGTGAACGTCCAGCCTAATGCGGCTATTCGAAGTTACAACGGGATGCCGACGCGTTCACCACCTACGAGGGTAAAAAAGTTTATTGGGTTCATAACGATGTATTCATGTTACGTACAAGTAGTATAGCGTTAAGTTCAACGACTATCGAGTGGCGCGCCGTGACACTGAAGCAACGATAATTGCAACGGCGTGACGGCGCCGTTTCGTTTTATTGCCAGGCTCAGTAACGGTTTATTGAGGATTTACGCGGGGCAATATATCTCTTTGCTGATCCCTCCGTTCGTGTTTCTTTGGCCCCGCAGGTTTTTCGGCCGAGAGACATTTATTAAGGGTTATCGCGGCGTCACCGTGAAACGAGGACGAGTATTGACAATCGGACGAAGTTCAGAAGTAATCTCCAATAATCCTTCCTATCCTCCCATGCTGTGCCCTCACCGCCTCCCCCCTTTATTTCCCCCAAATTCGTGCAATAAAATCGTTTCGTATTTAAGATCGAAGACGCCCCTATTAAAAGTCACTGACTTGAAGACTCAAGATCGCGGAAGATAAACCCTCGCAATGGCGAATGATTTTCTCTTTGAACATTTCGCATCATTACAACGCGAGATTATCCCTCTGTCTGTTGTCGAATATATCACCGATCCGAAATTAAATTGCAATTACAGGGAATACTATTTTGCGTGAATTAATTTCGTTATAATTAACTGGATCTAAAATATGTGCAGGTTTTGATGTACAACACGGTTTAATTATGAAGTCTAATAACCTGCTGTACAAAATAATTACGCGTGAAAACAAATTAATTTTCGGGTATGTGTATCGCTTCACGAAGTGTAATTAAAATTCACATGAACAGAAATGCGGAGGTGCGAGTGGGTGTAGGTATAATATTTACGTAATATTCGCTTGAAATATTAACTGTGTTCACTAAACTGCTTAAATTTCTAAAGGGATAATGTAAGTGCTACAAGCGTTATGTAGCTTCTTCTATAAATTATTATATACCTGCTTTTTATAGTTTTTTACCTTCTCTTTGTAGTCGTTTAAAAAAATTTGTCCCATAATTAATTCAAAGGGATGAACGCCTCTTTTACAGGGGTTACAAAGAAGCGCAGGTGTCAAAGAGATAAAACATGTATCCAGTTACAAAAGTGTTCGAGGATACACGTTTTACGAGACAGAAAACCTTTTTCATGCAGGTAACCGTATCTACCTAATGCATACTTAACATGGTCCTGTTCGTTATGTCCGTTATTTAGTATAACATACATTACAAGAATTCACGGAGGTGCACGATAAACCTGGGCTACATATGTACCTATTGCGCGTTGCTGAGAAGATGGCAAGCGGACTGAATGCGGGTCCGATTGGTTATAGGCTCATAGGCCGACCTTCTCTAGGTAAGCTTTCACTACGCCTCGCCTCATTTTATTCTTCATATGCTTTTCTTATGTATTTTGAGAATTTGGCTCACATTGTGCCTCGTCTCGCCTCGGCGCGACTCCGAGCCGCGGATTCTTCCTCGAGGATATTTTGAGGAAGAGAGGCGAGGTGTAATGTGAGTGGATGTTATGCCACCGCATAGGAAGAGCTTCTCTGAGCAACTGACCAAACACCTGAACCGAGGTAAGCTCAGACAACTTCAGGCGTTACGGAAAAACCGAGGCGACGCGAGCCTAGATGTGAGTGCGAAAAGAAATTGCGCCGAGGCGAGGCATAGTGAGAGCCTACCTTAATACAATCGTGGAGCTGGGGCACGCATATTGCCATTACTAGGCTAATAACATGGATAACAATAATATTAGTCGACGCGATATAATGCCGCTAGTCGAAAATAACGAAGACCCCTGTGCTGCTAGACATCTTCTTAGCAACGAACAGTACGACATACTATTTTCGAAAAGATTATGATACAAGTAGCTGTTTAGTGACCTGAACATAACAAGGTGAATCGTATGAACTTCGCGATCTTGCTAAGCATTTCATGCAACGAAGAGTCATTCAAGGTCAACGGCACATCATCAACCATCTGAGACGCTTACACGATCCTGTATCTGACGGGTATGTAGACAACGTCGATAAAACAAGCACGTGACAAATTTCAGGAAAATTTGTACCATCACTGTTGCGTTTGCACACACATGCACACACACACGCGTGAGTAATCGTGTTGGACGTCAGTACACAGCCTGTTCTCTCCTGTCGTACCCGCGTGTACGTGCGCATGCACGTAACCCTATACACGTAGTTCGCAGTTGCTTGAAATATTGCTCGTCGCTCCGTGGAAGATGTACGATGCGTTATTGTTGAAAGCATCGAAGCGAAAATTTCAGTGTCTGGATATATCCAGCGTTCTCCGCTCGATTCGCTCCTATGGATACACCCTCGTTCCCCTGCACGTCCCTGAGCTTCGCAACGTTCTCAGGTCCCCATCGAGACCGGAAGGTGGGTATAAATGTAAATAGGATGTCTGCACGTCCGCGAAAGACGGCTTTGCAATGGTGTATCAAAGGGGTCCCTGTTTCACTCTGGTTCGTTCGCAATCTCTACTTTCGAGAATTCTTCTTTCCCTCGTCACGGATGCATTTTCTCCGGCTGTATCCCTTTCTCGCGTCTCCTGTCACCTGTCAGGCGCAGGCCAAACCTCATTGTTACTCGATAAGGCGCGCGTACCGGAAATTGCCGCGAAATGGACTTTAAGTTATATAAAACCAACCCGAAAATAATGTTAAGAATTACACGAGGGGAGATTCATTCCATTTTTAGTTGGTAGATATTATGGTGTAGAGTGTCAGATTAAGGGGTTAGACCACTTTGGCCAGGTGAAGAATATCGCATTTTTGGGAATTTATTTCTATGTGACAAAAACACTTTTATCAATAAAATTATTCTAATGAAGATAGAGACATCTTTCAATAATATTTACAATTTTTTTCAAATATGCTCGACACAGAAATTGCATCTTTTTTTATACGCCAAAGTGACACAGGAGTAATGAAGACAGTGTTACTGGTTAATAAAAATTTCTTTATACGTACAGTTTTTGGCTTGGACCATATTTATTCAGTTTATATAAAATTTGTTCATGGTTTTTTTGTGTCTTCCGTCCACCGCTGAAATGGGTCCCACATGTTATGAAACACTCTCTATATAACAGTTCATTGTCCACGATAAAAAAACGAATTTCAGTCGCCGTTCGAAACGAGCGATGGAGAATCCCGCAGAACACGCGATTTCGTCTCTTCCGTGTATAATTACGTGCATTCGTCGACACTTCCGGTCTTCCCGCTGTTCGTTCGTTATCGTCCATGATCCAACGTTGCGGCTGCGTTACATTTTAAACTGCATTTCGATGCGCCGTCGGGGGAATGACAGCGGCGGCAGCCTGGATGATGGATTTAGCCAGATCCCGCCCATCCGCGATACTTATTTCTCCGGTGGCCGTATCCTATAACGGCTAAATCCATTTTGGTATTAGATTTCTTCGTATCTCTGTGTGCCTTCCATCCTGCCCTTGATTGATTAAAGTAGGGGACGCGAATTAGAGGAGGGAGGGGGAAGAAAGAAGAAGCGTGTCCAAGGATGGATGACAAGAAGACTGGTTGGATCGTAGCCACGTCGAGAGAGGACTCGGAGACTTGATACTCTGTGGACACGGTGCCATTTGATCGAACGAAGCTACGCCGCTGCTTAAACAACATTTGTTGGCTCGTATGTGGGATCCATAGCATTTTCTTTATTGGAAATGTCGAAAATTTTAATGAAATCGATATTGCACTGAAGGGGACTCGAAACACTGTGCGATTACTGCCTCGTATCATCTATCATAACATGTATAATTTTGTTCACTGTAAGTGGGAAATAGATGCGGATGTTTCATATTGTAATCATCCTGTTATTAAAAAAAGAGTTGTCGAGTGTCACATTCTATTTGTGTTTAGGTTTTTATGAAATTTCTGTAGGTATGATTACAACTCTGACTTGTAAGTTATTAGTTCGTTAACTAAGTTAATCACTTGTATTTAGATAGAGGTAGGGTATACTGACAATGAGTTTGTAGGGTTTTTAGTATTAAGGTAGTTCGCCTTGCGTGGTTTGAGTTGGGGGCAATTATTTGAATTAAGGAGTGCGTGAATCTGGCTATGAGAGTTATTTGATTTGAATGTTGTTTTATTATAAATATTAATATTGATATTGATGTTACCATAGCTTGTGTTGATTAATGGTGGATTGATTATTGTTATTATAAATTCTGGCTCTTAGCAAATAAGACTTGTTTTTCCTTGTGTATTTATTAAAACGACGTATCCAGGAATTGGAATTGGAACCCCCCCTCCCTATTTTTTTGGTTTCTCAAAAGTTGGCCATTATCCGACAACAAAATGTGTCGATAAGCTCAATCCTGTAGACAAAAATATTTATTTATTTTTATTTAAAATGACACCAAAGTAGCGTCAAAACGATCGAAAGCCGTTTTGCAGGATAATAATGGTATTTAGGCAGCAAGCTGTTAAAACCACAGTCGAAACCATATCGAAGTTAGAACGGAAAGTTCTTCCTCACCCTGCCTCCTCTTCAGGCGTCGTACCTTCGGACTATCACCTGTTTCGTTCGATACAAATGGAAAAATCTCGATGAAGTGAGAAATTGTGTTGATAACTACTTCGCCCCCAAGGAACCTGCATTTTTCCACCGTGGAATCCAACTTCTGCCAGAGAAGTCTTGAGAATGTTTCTTCTTGAGAAGATTGAGAAGTCTCATCGCTTGATCATTCAAGCTGGCGACCATTATTTCAATTGAGAAAAGAATTGTGACGGTATTATTTTAAAAAATATATGACGACAAACACTCCGTAGAATTAACAACGTTAACGACCTAATAATTATAAAGTCATTTAAATTGAAAGTGACCGATATGAGAGACGCGGAAATGATATATATTCACGTTGTTTGCGAATGAGATCTTGCGAAAGGGGCTGAGCGATTAAAACTTGGACTTATCTCCGTTGAGTTTTTCCACGAGAAAGCGGAGGCAAAAGAAAAGAAAGGTAAAGAAGTGTCCTATCTCAAGCGTTGATGTGAAGTTATGACGGTGCGCAACACCGAGCCAGAACGAAATTGTGATGAGTGTAGTGTGAAATATTTACACGCAGGGGACAATCCATCACCACCGTCTTCACCGTCGACGCGTTCCCCATTGCTGGCTGACGCCACTGCCGCCACTTCCTTGCTTTCCAGTCTGAGACTCGAACCCAACCTACTTCACGCCTCCGCAACCTTCATACCTCGCGAGGCAGAGTAGAGTGCTCTTCATTTCTTAGTCCTCGATGCTCTTTTCTGTAGTTCCACGATATAACGACTGACTGGCATCAACACTGTCCCAACTACGCCCTTGATAACGGTGAACGACATTCGCTGAAATATAATAGCATTCTTCATCTTACACAGGCAGCGTTCGACGAAGCATTTATCACGAAATTCTGAAGAGTAGGTAAACGTTACAAGAATGCGGAGGTTCTGCCGAATTTCCGATCCTAGTAAGGTTGACAGGCATTGGGTTCAGTTCACGTAGGATAACCTGTAATTTTGTTATCGAAATGCACATTAAGGATAAACTCAGTAAAGTCTGAGTGAAAAGTAATAGTGTGTAAATAACAAAATATTTTCCGATGATTCTGAAATTCAAATGACAAAAGGAACTATGGAGATAATATATTTCTAGTTGTGAATACAATGGTATCCACGTTATGATTGCATCTGCCATTATAATTGTACGATCGGCTATTCGATAGAATAATTTGAATTTATATGTAAATTGAATTTAATGGCCACTGCGCTACAGATAATGCCGCGGTAGCGCCGAGCAGCGCTTCATCTCGTACCGTGATTAACCACGCTCCGTGATAGTAATTTGACGTTAGTATCCGCGATGAAGGATCGAATTCGCGTTTACCATCGTTTCAATCGATATTTCGTATCAACTGCTGCATACGTGCTCCAGAACGGTGTGCATTGCAAATTAAACTCATCAGCAATGCAAAAATATTACTCATGTCACATAAATATAAATTTCGTTGAAAAATAATCCTTCCCCGATGCTCCATCGCCGGAGTAAATTAGAAAGTAACCGCGCAATAAATTCCCACCGCGTGAATTGAATTTCTACCAAAGTAACACAAGTTCCGCAATTATTTGCCTTTGAAGAATCAACATTATGGTACCAGTTATAAATTGTTGACATTGGGAAAAAATACAAACAGCATTTGTGATTAAGCATCCAGCTTGATAGGTTGTGCATACAGGCATGATTCAACCGTTATTCCGCAGTACATAAGGTTCCAGTGCAAACAGACAGACCAGTGGAAGTACAGAGTAGGCAGGCCTGGTTAATTACTCACCCCCATCCAGCCAGGCAGGCAGGCTTCGGTGTGTTCCACCCCCCTGTTACCTCCAAGCCTTTCCCATTCGAACCCTGATGGATCACCTAGCCAGCCCACCACCCACAGAATAGCCAACAATGGATTTTTGTTTCTTTTTATTGGAAGTAGGCGGATAGGAAACGGATCAGAACAAAGTATTTGTCGCTATATATGTAGCTGCTGATCCCCCATCCCGATGCTCCCCACGATTCGATTCGTCCCCTTGTTCTCTGACCGTTAAGTTCTTTAACCTGCCGGGCCGAAATAGCGGTACAACCCTAGAGAAAGAGAACGAAGAACGCACGAGGGAGCGGAGAAGCGATAATGGCGTTCGCGGAGCTTTACACGAGTCCGTCCCGGCAAGCGCAAACTCGTAACACGCTGATGCAAAGCCACCGTCGAGATTCATGGGCATTCCTCGGGAATTGTGATAACTCTTTAATGGTCTCCCGCAGAAGGCAGAAAACTTTACCTTTCTATTCGATGACACGTTTAACCGGGTACGTTCGAATGAATTCAAATCATGCGAAAATCATACCCCATTATCCTCTAATGAGGGGGCAGAATGGATGAGAGGAACTTTCCGAAACTGTTCCCTCAGGAAATCAATATGGTAATGTGCTGCCTTATGTAATGAGAATCTTCGTAACGAAGGGTGCTCAAGAGGGATAAAACCATAGATTCGGGCGGGATAAATGAATGGCGTGGATCCATGTTGGACACAAACTAGACGCGATTAATCGTAGACACGAACGGCGTAGCTTAGGTGTCTGGAGTTTACGGCACGTTCGCATGAACTCGGAGATCGTGGTCACTGCCAATTTAACACCGACTTCTTTCCTATAAATTCGAAGCTAATAGAAGCATCGTGAAGATTGCACGAATGAACTTTCCCTGTTAGCAATTGCAATAAGGGATCGTTGCGGGTCGATCGGTGCCTTCGGCGTATTTCGAAATCCAGCCTGTTCTCGAGTTGGGAATAAACGCTCGACTCTGTCGGATAATTCGCCGCGTTTAAGGAACTTAAAGTGGCAATAAGTGCGAGGGAACGCGAATTTTAACCGAGTCGGGAGTGATTCTCATGCAACGCTCGTCTCTACGGCACCCCTGGTAAGTCGATCCCAAGTTACGGTCGTCGCGCCAGCCGAAACGATTCAGCCGGTTGACTCAGCCGCAAACTTATCGTCCGAGTCCTAATTGAATTTGTCCTCTTGGACCATGTCGCCGTGTTGCGGTAATGTTGGCAGCTCTAGACGGCAGTCTCCAAGGTATGCCAAGGGCTTCGCTTATTATAATGGGCGCGAAATTTGCATAATGGATACATATGCACGCTCAGAGAGGACTCCTCGACCTTAGTCCTCTACTCTCCTTGCCTTTCGCTTCTCCTTCCTTCTTTGCCCTCCGCCCTCCCTGCGTATTGTGGTCGAGAGTTAGAGAAAGACGGGGGACGGGAAAGGGAGGGAGGGGATGCAGTTCTACTGACTCTACGGAGTGCTTTAGTTGTTAGTTGTTACGTGTACGTGTCCCATGCAAAGTTATGTCCCATTGTACCAGCCTGCTAAGATCCAGGCTCCAACTACTAGTAGAGCTGTAACTCTTGCAAAAGAGTACTGATTAACTTGCGAAAGTCACGAATAAACCCCCTCCCCCCTCTCGAACATCCGCCCCCGCTGCAAAAGACGGATCCGTTTGCGTACGTTTTGCTCGATATTCTTCTCTCCAGACGGCGCTGCCACTCCAGGTGGAACGGGTTGGGCGCTACACCATATTCTTTGTCGAGAGCTTTTTGCATCGCTTTGCATGTTTCGAGATGCAAAGTTTCACCGCGGCCCCGTATTTATGGCGCTCTATACCTCACTGCGAGGTTATCCTATCAATCTGTACACACACCACTGCCAGATATTGCTACTTTGTCAATGTCAGTGTTCTATCGTTAACTTTCCGTGTTTTGTTTCGGTGCCCGCAGTACCCTCGCAATTCGTAACTGTAAACGATGGATGACGCGCATGGTGCACCCCCCCCATCTAAACTATTTCGGATGTAAATATAACTTCTACCGTAAGTGTCCTGGCAGATTTACGATCAGGTGTCTCCATTATTTTTACATCGTCGCGGTTCGTTATTTTCCAACAACGATGCGTACACTTGGATATCGCAGGGGGCTTCAGCTTCAGCTTCAGAGATTATTGGATCTGGACGAAATCTCGAAAGAAAATACTGAATCAAGTTGTATCGGGGTGACCCCATTTAAATGTACGTCAGCAGGCACGACAGTTTCATCTCGAGACGACGTTATCGACCCTTGACGACATCCTTCACGGTAAGAGAAGGTATATACACTTGCATGTATCACCGCGACTCAGACAAAGCTCTGCAATTAACTCTCCGAGCCCCATGCGCCCGCGGCGGTTAAGACGAACTATCGGAGGAGGAGCTGCCGGAGGAATGGCTCTTGTATCAAGTCGCACGTTCCCTGTGAGTAATTGCTGTTATTCCTAGACGATTCTCTCCCTTTTGGTACTACGTGACACACCCGGCGGCCTCCGTACAGAATTACCACTAATTCGTTTTCTTTCTGACGTCAGGTTTATTGCCATACAAACAAACCGCGACCAATCGTAAATTGTATAAATGTTTTGATTTGTACGTTGGATGGCAACTTTTCAACTTTTGTGAGCATTTGACACAGAACAATGGTGACGTCTAATCAGCTTTGCATATTGATGGGTGCAAAAATAGGTTTTCTATAAAATATACCTGCGGAAATTCTAGTTAAGTGATGATTGGTATAAGGAAATATTCTTTAAACAAAATTTAAGAACCTACAAATTCTCTACACTTTACCTTGGATTATTCAAACTATTTGTAAGGCAAAGAATAACATTAAAGCTGTCAGTCTCAAGTATACAACATCACAATGATGTATTATACTATTACTTCCTGTCATAAATTTTTCTCGGTTCCATCATCCTTCGTATTACTTGGTTACAATAAATCACGATAGCGCGCTGTATGTTAACTGGTCCCAGCATCCCCCTGAATGGCTCCTTTTCACACGTGTTCGGGAGAGGCGCGTATAGGATCGCGGTACCCGCGGGTAGATAGCGAGCCAGGCTGTGAAAGAAGAAGGAACGATACGGGGCGGAGAGAGAGGCACGGAATTATAGAGATAGAATGTGAGAAAGTGACGGAGAAAGAGACGCAGGGGTTGTAGGGAGACCCGTTGCTGAGGCTCGGTTCTCCGGCGTTGGTGCTTTCTGACGCAACATAATGTGACGGCCATTGTGCTGAAGTTAGCGGCGGTGGGTTATTCAGCGGCGGCATTTCCATGCAAAGCTTCCCGGATGAAGCCCAGACAGAGAAGAGTAGCCGCGGGTACCGCAGACCTCTCTGTATCCTGATCGCCCCCTAACTGCACTTTGCCGTTGGCCCTTCCTACCGTCGTTTCTACGGTCGAGCCTCTCTTCCTTCTTCCACTTCTCTCAACGTCAGATCTCACCTCTCCCCGGTAGAGTCCTCTTTGCTCATACTCCACCCTCCTCCATCTCCTCCCACACGGTTCGACGATCTACATTCTACCTCATTGTGCACCCGGCTTATCCATGCCCACCCGTGCGATTCTCACATCCTGATAACGAACGGTCGTGAAACGCTCCCACTCGTGCATCTCGGCCTTATTCCTCCCTTTGAGCCCCTCCTCTTACCGGGCTGAAGAGAACTCGGGTTAACGGGGAACTAGGTATCGTCCCTGTCGCCGCGCCCGTCACCGAGAGCAAATTTTACCACTGAAACCCCCTTTTGCGCGAGATAACGTGCATCGGTATGGACGTGCACAACTTTTTCTACAATTGCCTGCAAGCTCCGTTACGACGCGTATGCGAACATAGGCCACTTCAGTGGTTTCTCGCTTTTTTATGCGGGTACTGTTGCGTACTCGTAATTCATAAAGTTCTCGAGCTTTGTACGTGTGCCATTTTGGTCAGATTGTTTGAATTGCAAGAATTGTTTGTGTTAGTTCTAACATGAAGTTAATCGTACTGGTGTACAAATCATTTTTATTGAATAGTAAATGACTTGATGGTGAATGGTCACAGTGTGAGTACTCGATTCCAGTGATGTGAACTCGTAAAAATCTAATATTTTAGACCGGCTGGATGCACGCCATTAAATAGTTTAGTGTGTGACTGTGTCGTGTGTGATTAGTTTTCTTATACACACTTCTCCTATTTCATAATTTCATATGTTTCATAATTGTATGTCATGTCTTAGAAATATCGAAGTAGATATATTTATGTGTTTTTGTACGTAGGGAACACGTTTTTGCTTGGTATATTGTTTTAGAGTTTTCAGGGTAAGTCTGCACTGTACAACAACAAACATGATTCATGGTATACATGGTTCAAGAAGTTCTGATTATAGTGTTATTGGAAAGCAGCATTGGTAATAAATTATCTGACAATTAGAGAAGCAAAACCGAATTGTGCCACAACACGTATTGTCTCTTCTCATTGTCTACCTGTTTTAAAATCTGCGCGGCAATTTTATAAATGAACGCTCCCAGCCTTACTATTTAAATAATTTCAATCGCAAATTTTTAGCGTATATATTTTATTCATACACGTTTCTGGTTGCTTGTGCGCGCATGAGGGGTTTCAAGTATTTGGGGAATTTTCATGCGCCGCATCTGGCGAAAAAATACGATTTATAGGAGCGGCGAAAATGCAACGATGAGAAATATATTTCACCGGGTGGAAGGTGATTTAATGAAACGCGTGGAAATGTTAACAGCCTGACTGGCTTGTAATTGAACCGAAAGCATGGGAATACATGCCCATTGCTGCAGCTTTATTTCTTACTCGATGGTCGATGTAGACAGCAATTCCCCGTGAAATACGCCCCACTTTCCTAGAGTCAAGACCGTTAATGCAAACCACCAAACCGCCGGGCTTTCCTTTCGTACAGCTTAATCACTTAAGTTCTTGTCTTTATCAGTGTTGTTCACAAGAACTCTCGTAAATGATGAAAGCTTCATTTTCCGCCTTAGCGAAACATAGATAAGACATATGCTGAGAAGATACCTGATCGAAAAATGTAATTAATAATTATTTATCTATTTAGATGTTTGTAATCGTACGAATTATAAATGCAGGAGTGTGAGTCAAAATGTGAAGTCTCATAGGAATAATGAAAAATCATAATTAGTTCATCCCATTATTAACTCCGACTGTTCAAATGATTCTGTATTCTATGTTTATTACGTCACTTTCCTATCAATTTTAATAACATGATACACATTATTTTCAATTAATTAAGATCTTGTGATTTTTATCCTTATACTTTATTCTTCTTTTACTGATTGTTATCCTGGTGGAAGAAAATTATACCGCTTTTCTAATTCGTTAAAAAACTCGTGAATTTTTATTTTTTGCGAGGTGACAGGTAATACTGTATAAGTACTTACTTTGTACGTATATTTTATTAGTTTCGTTAACGACATTCTTCTTTTATAAGGAATCGGCTATCTGCAGCGTTAAACATTGCTATACAAAACGAGTATACTTATATTTATTTCATGTTGATAGTTGATTTTATAGTTGTTAGAACAACAGTTTCCATTTCTACTAATATTTACAATTTAATGTTTCATCGCACAGTGCGGACATCAAAAGAATCGCATTATTTACAGCATAACAAAATAGCCAGGAACGTTGAACATCGACGTGGCTCGGCTGCGAAATACTATCCCGGTGCGATCCCTAGTTCGACGGAAATGGCCGAGAAATTTTGTTTCCGGTCCCAACGCGAACAACCGGCGCGGCCGATAAATTATAAAAGCCCAGAGACTTCGAGAACGATTTTTCACATATCTTCGCCTGTATCCTGGGGGCGGGGCCGAGAGGAGGAAAAAGTGGAATAGGATTTTCCTTAGGGATACTCCAATATCGTGGGTGGAATACGTATATCCATAGCGCGCCCCCTTTCAACTCTCGAATTTTATTAACGTATCGGCCGATGGTGGTACGGACGTTGCAGCAGGCGGCGGTGTAGCGGAGGGATGCGAGTTTTAGGAGGGACAGGGTAGAAAGGGAGTTGGAAGCCTCGCGCCGCATAATGTATAACATCATCTTTTACGATATCTCTTTCTGGGGCGCACCAGGGTATAGGTAATGCACGGTATTGTATTTTGCGATTGCATTTTCAGAGACGTCCGCCTGCGCTTTGAATATAAAGTGGCTCGGGCCGTGCCTGTTTCACGTGCGGCGCACCGTTGCTGCCGGCGGCCCTAGCAAAACGATAATACGCCACTCCTACCAGCTGTGCCAACCCGGTAACCGAACGTTATTATCGTACTCTCTGAGTCTATAGATGCTTTTAGCGAGTGCCGCGATCAGAAAGCACTTTTGTTTCTCCCTGTTACCGTGTTGCACTGTTCCGACGATACGTTACGGGCGATTTACGATTCGTAGAAGGTAAATGCTAAATCTTCTGGTACGTCGAGGCAGCCCGCAAACTTTCTCGAATACTGATTTCACTTTCAAACAATTCAGATCATTCCCCACCTGCTCGCCGGATCGTTTTCCAGCTCGACACGTGACCGGCTATTAGGATCTCGCGATTGTTTTGATAAAAATTCAAGGAGGAGCATACCCAAATCCTCGACAAGTGGCGCACGTGCGCGCGGTTGTGCCGCAAATCTGCCCGGCCAATCGCCGATGAACAGGATGCGAAATCATTTCCCAGTATTCAACGGCGTACAATCCACACCGGGAATGGAATAGCGAAAGCGGATTGGGAGCAGAAGGGGCAAGAAGGAAGGAAGGAGTCAGAGTGGACATTGAAGGGGAGACGAGCGTGCCGGAGGAGCGGGTGGGGCTACTTCCGTGATAAATTAATCGTCGATTTCCGACGATTACAATTTGGTATGCTTCCAAATCGCTCGCACCCTTTTTGCGGCGGTGAATTTTAGCCGTGTGCATTTTTCATCTGGCGCGGTGCGGCCCTCAAAAAGAGGATATCTATCTTCCCTAGAGGTTGCCCTGGCCCTCCGTTTCTCGGTATAACCTGTGCTCATCCTTCTCCGCTCTTCGACCGTTCCGCGCCCGCTCTCTCTCCTTCCTTCCTCTCGTGCCTAGCTCTTGCTGAGAGAGACTGGCTCGCTTCCAAAAATATTATAAAATTCCCAATTACGCGGCATAGATTGGCGAGGTAAATTGCCCCTGGAGCACGGTGGGTGGCGAGACGGTGGTTGCCTCCGCTATATACCCCCGGCTGCTTCGCTTCGCGTCGCTCTGCTCCGCTCCACTCTGCTCTGGCTGACGACCGAATCGAACGGCGGGGGAGGTGGTGGAGGGTATAGGGGGGGGGGGCGCAGATCCTCCGCTTCTCTCCAATCGGTAATCCATTACCGTGACGCGATTGGGTAATTGCAGGTGAGGGGCCTATCTAGAGACGTGCCCACTAACCTCTAACCTCTTCCCCTCTATCCTCGAGCCACTCTCACCCCGACCGACCAGTGCCCCGACCCTTACCATTCTGGTCGATATTCCCTCTAATTAAACACTGGGGGCACAATGACAAACCTACATTGTACCGGGCCCTCGCCACCGCTGTCGGTAATGCCGGATACCAGCGTTCCAAGCTACGGAGACTGGCGTTCGTCCGTTTCCGAGATCCGGTAATTCGGTTAATCTAAGGTGGTTGCTGCGAAACGCGACTTCGGATAAATCACTCGTCCCCCTTCCCTGTAGCCACCCCCCCTCTCTCTCTCTCTCTCTCTCTCTCCGCCAGTTGTTGCTGCGATTCTGTTCTGAACTCCACAGGGACAAGACAGGATGAATGCTTACATGGCGCCATGCGCTCGCTTGATGCGTATAATTTCAGAATAGATGGGAGCAAGTCGGGAAATGTTGATATGCGATACCATCAAAAGTTGTGGCTCTGACGATTTTGTGGATTTTCTTGGTTCTGTACTTTGTTTAGTATCTGCCGAGTGAAAGTATAATTTTACCGTATTGTTCTGTTTACTCTGCTGCAGTCTTCGGATTCACTATGCGTTTAATATAATGTCAAGCAACGAGGACGTTTGACGTCATTTATTGTTGCACTATCATTCTGCTGGTTCTCCGTACCTACCTACTTCTAAATAAATGAAACAGAAAAGTATCGTTCACCCTGTTCAGTACTGTTGCAGAGGCCGCAAACTCTAAGAGGCACGAATTCGAACACAGGGGATTCATCAACTGTGTTGTACAAAAAATCTGATAGACTGAAATCAGGGCAGATTTCTGTGTAATTGACGTCACGTTCCGCGTAACTTTATCTACGTGTATGGCATTACTGCTGAATGATACAACGAGCCCCATTTGCATATTCCCACCCCCCGACATTATCTATTCGCGGTTGCGCCATTTCGCGGGCCAAGGCACCGAAATTGGGCGAGGTCGTTATTCAAGAGCCGAGTTGACAGATATAAAGTGAGAAGCTGAGCGTACAGCCAATCCGATGACCAGATTCTCTCGTAGCATGTTAGAGAAACTCATTAATGGATACATATACCTATTATCGTCTCTTATAATTGCTTGATATCTATCCAATATTGCAAATCCCCCTTTACGGTACAGGTGATCGCCAATCAAGTATATGTAACACAAATGAAACTAGTTTTATTAACCAAGAGATGAAGATTTACTAACATTACTGACTCGTGATATACATATTAGGCAAGAAACGAATAATTTTGGATCCTGGATTTAGACGCTCGTAAGGAATAATAGTTATAAGAAACTATCTTACCTATCTTGCTATTATATTGTCGCTAGATAGAGGTACCTCTTCCACACACCCAAGACAAAAGCTTATCTGTTTTCTCTCTATCGCGTCACAGGTCAAACATCTCCCCTTTTCTTTTTCGGGTTGACCTAACTCGATAACGGCGTCTCGCTTGTAAAGAATTAAAGTAACTGCCCCACGCACGTGCCAAGTGGTAGGACGCTTCAGCCGTTCCAATCCCCACGAGGACCTTATCCCCTTGCTCCGGTTCTATCCCCTGTGTTCGAAGATCCCTTCACACAGTTCGAAACCTGACTGGGAGCGTGGTGAGCGAGGGAAGCTGAACGTGGTGGAAACAGAAAGGTCGACTTACATGATTCGATCACCAATATCAACGATACCGTTGTAAGATTATCGCCAGCAAACATCGCCTCCAATGAGATAGAAAAACATCAAGTAATCAGTGCACCAAAATTATGGAATAATCTTTGACTGCGGGATTGTCACAAGAATGAATAACAATATTCCCACTGTTTCAGTATTAAATGATGTCATTTAGTACAGACGTGGTGGTTTTGATGCCCACAGTTAATGTGTCATGTATTTTATATGGTTAATTAAAATGTATGACCAAATGTGAGTGTTCATTTGCTTCAAAAGTATACAAAAAAATACTATCTAAAATTATCACAGGAGACTTATTGGCGATGTGTTCGTGAATAATTTTACGATACTGTTTAATAGTTGAATGAAAGTGTTGATAATTATAGAATATATTTGCAATCGCGATGTATAACGAAGCCGTAAGTGAAAATACAAAATAAAGTGCAGACACATTTCTCAAATTATTAATTGACTGCAGAACCCGTACAAAATTACGTTGTTTATTATAAACAGTCGCTATGATTTTGATTTTAAACTCTGACTATGAAAACTTCACTTTGCATGTTTGAATTAATTTAGAGAATAGAGCAGAATTTGTAGCACAACCAAAACTGAAATGATTCGTCACGTAAAAGTAAATTGAAAATGTAGCATAAAATTTGCTCACAGCTGAATTCGCTTTCAAGAAAATCAATTCCCAGCATGAAACCGATTCTGGGTCAAAGGATTCTCAAAACCGATATTTTCAGAAATGAAACCTTCAAAGAAAAAAATGTATTGCGCATTTTTTATTTATTTTTTCCCCAAGAATCACCTTCTGTTCGTTTGTAATATGAATTCCACTCAACATTACTTATTATAAAGACAAGGATAATACATAATTAAAAGATTATATTTCGTCCGCCAACATCATTAATATTTTCGTAAGTGCAGTTCACGTTCTGCAAACACAGACATTTATTAATTTATTCGATATATACAGGGAAGACTCCATTAGGTTGGGGTTAGGTTACTTGTGACATTACCGTGGACGAATCCGTTAAATGTTACCCAGTACTAATTGCATCCTGACATCGTATTCAAAACTATAACATATCAAACAATTCCAATCCTGTCAAGTACAGGCCTTTGAATTTCTGTGAACTGAAGCAAGGATATGAATCCATCTCAACCGTGCACAGTACCACTGGCATTGGACAAACAATATTCAATATCGCTACTTCCAAGTAGAAATTCATAAAGTTCAAAATGCCAAGATATATCAAAAGCATATCATATGCTGGCAGTTTAGATCTAACAAGGAAAGATCCCGAAGCCGGAAATTTAAGAATTTCTGAGACTTTGTGAATATGTGGGGGATTTTATGCTGATTACAATGCAATTTTTGTTTTCTGCCCAAATTCACTTTGAGGAGGTAAAATTGACCCCGTAAATTCCGGCTATTTTCCGATTTTGTGTTATAACTCGCAAACTGTAAGTTACCAAATGACAATCATAATTAAAATAAGTAACTTTTGTCATGAAACTTTTTTCTATCTCTTACAGATTGCAAGTTACAAAATAAAATCGGAAAACAGCCGAATTTTCAGGGGTTAATTTCACCCCGTTAGAGTGAATTTAGGCCGCAAAAAAATGCGTCGTAATCAGAAGGAAATCTCCTACATATCCACAAAGTTTCTTATTTCTTTTTTAATTTCCGGGTTCGGGATCTATCCTTCTAAGGTTTTTAAATTTTATTTATATATTTCGAAAGATTCTGATGTTTAGATTTATGAATAGTCTCCTTGCACCTCACATTCCATTTGAAAAACGAGACTTGCCTACTCTGCTTGATATTTATAAGGGCTTGACGTTGGTTTATTCAAGATGGGAAAAATTGTATTGTGTGTTATTCGAGTCTGGACAGTGTAAACGATATTTCGACTTGATAATCGGGGAAAGGGCATCGCGCACCTGGTGCATTCGCAGTAGCCAGGAAAACATACCCTTCAGAGTTGGCGGTAGGCGGCGCAGGTCCCGAAGTTACGTCGTTCGAACACTCGTAAACACGTAGAACGCACCTGGGACTCGATGTCTTTATCGATAATGTGACACCTATATACGTGGCAGCGTAACTCACGATTTTAAATATTTAACCCCAGCTACTCTCTTCGCTTTCACTCCTTGTCGTCTACCTCTCTCCATCAACGTCCACGGCGAGGGTGTATTCACTTGCACGTACATACACGTTTCCGGAACCTCCAGCGATGCTCATCGAATCGTGAATCAACAAATCTTCCTGACCGCGAGCAATGAAATTAATTTTAATTCTTGCTGAACATCCGAATGTTCATAAATGCATCCACGATTGTATTTCTCATTCTTATTGTTTTTGGTGTCAGCAAGATGATGGGAATGAAACTAACTCTAGCGAATCAATACGAGTGTACCGACGAATAAGGAATGGGCATGAATATTTCCGTGGTTCCGTGCTCCTTCATTCCATCGTGCCACTAAACTTGTGACCCCATGTTAGGTACTATACGATACAAAGGTTACTCAAAAGCTATGATAATAAGTTTTAATACAAATAAATTCAACGAGTCATTTGAAGTTCTTTATATTTTTATACAGCTGTCGTGCATTTTTATTATCTATGGAAATAGATAACAGAGGACGAATATAACATCATACATGGATATCATTGCACGCATTGTTGAAGAAGAATAAAATTTACCATGGGCTAGAGCACCGAGGGAAAACCCAGTGCTATCAATTTTTTGCCTGATCCCATGATTCGAAGAATACTGGACGGCATAAGCCGGCCGTGTCCAATAGAACCTCGTGCTCTCGAGCTAATCGTTATTTTGCGTGGACAGTACCGGTGATCGATGCGGGGGAACGGCTCGAGAAGGGCGAGCGGAGCGCGGAGAGCGGAATAAGGACGGCGCTCGAGGCACGAGGGGGGTAAAATCAATGATGGCCTCTTGAAAATTTCACCAGTCAAAACGGTAGAAATAGTCGATTTTCCGGCTTCCTCTTGCCCGTCACTTTAAGGGAGCGGATTCCATCGCGTCTCCTGGGCGTTCTCGGGAACTTATAAATATCCATAATACATCGATGCGGGATTTCTACTAGCATTCCGGCCAATCTCTGCATACTGCTCCACCTCCACTGTGCGGATGGCCAGACACGCTCGTGCGGATGTTCCACGGGCAACACACAGAGCCGCGGATAGATTTCAAATATGCAGAGATTGTTCTTCGGAATGGAGTGCAGCTGCGACCCCCGGGGGTGTCGCGAATCCCGGTAAAAACTGGTGAGAATGGAATAGGAGAGCGAGCAGGGGAGAGTATATCCGGGTGATGTGCTAGAAAACGCATGTAACAGTGTTTCGCGGAACACCGGCAGGAGGACCACCGTACACTAACGTCTGCTCCCCCGAGAGACTTCCAAGGCTATGAGGAAATTCGATTCCTCGTAACCCAACTGTGAGGAACATTTCCGGCTGATCGGGATCTGTTTGGCTCTGCCACCCAGGAGCGCTATTAATATCGCGGCTATTTAGAAACGACACAATTTGTGCAAATAACCGAACGCGGGGAACGTTGTAGCGCTTTGTTCATTAAGTATATCGTCGATATTCGTTTGCATTAGTTGCATCATTATCTCATGAAAATTTAGAATAATATAGTCAAAAGATGTATTTTTTACTACAAAAACATTGTGTATGTTTTTCACTTATACTTTTCGCCTCAAAAATTCCTGAACTTGTATGCTTTTCCCGGACATCTAGGTAGATGTGACCCCTTAAGTCCACGACTTGATGACTAACAAATGATATATTCCACAATCTCACTTATTTTAAAAATATTTAACGTACCATTAAACTTCGTAAATACCAACTATTACTGAAACATTTAGACCCACACGAATTGCATTTTATACTGATACTTGAACCCACAATTACCTATATCAACATCACAGCATCCTCAGCGCCTGCACACGACTAAAACCCTGTGAACCAAAGTCAACACGTATTTCTTTCGCCCGGTGGCGTTTGATCTTGCACCATTAATGGAGCTCTTCGCAAAATTGCGTTACAACCACCGGCAGATTACGATTCCAGTCACGTGATTACAGGAACGTACGTTTCTATGGTTCATTTCCCGGGAAATCGTGTTGAAGCGGCGTGGAGTAGCTCGGCCCTGTGACGGTATAGAAATAGTGCGCGCCAGCGACCACGGCTACGGCCGTTCGCTTTTCAACGGAAATTATCGGACCATAGTGAATGTAATCCGTGTAACTGTCCCCGAGAGGATGAGAATGGAATCGAGCACTTATCGGGGTCCGCGCTGGTTCCCCCCGGTAGCATAGCATAGGAAGATGGTGTCACTGCAGTCCGGCGACAACCATTTTCCTGTACATGCGCCTCACTTGTGTGTGTGTGTGTCGCGGTAGGGCGTAAGTGTGATAGAAAAGAGGAGCAGAGACGAAGAGAGAAAAATAGCAAGAGAAGGGTCAAGCAATGACGATCGCCAGGGGTGCTCCCGCCGCACTTTTCCGACTCATTTTCTCCGTCGATATCTCAGTCTCCTTTCGCGCTCGTAAATGTGAACGGCCCTTAGGCGTCGGCATGTCTGTCGTTACCGCGAGTATAACGGGAAAGAGCATTAACGAGGGGAAAAAAAAGGGGGAAGAGAGAGGGAAAACCAGGGGAAACGAAGAAGAACGACCAGCACGATGTTATCGAGACTGGGCGATCGATGTTTTACGATTGAATTTAATGGGCGTCCCATATGACGAATAGTACGCTCAAATGAAAGGTTTAAGTCCGGTGTAGGTATTGACACGGGATTACGATTATGGTTGATAATTTACGCGAGGCTCAAATTATCGCGTAGCTAAGAAAATGTGGGAAAAGTATATTATAATGCCTGTGGAGAAGAATGTAACTTTAGAGATTTCTTATAGAAATAGATATACAGTGGCTCAAGAAAGTATTCGAATATGGCGGAAATTCCCGAAATCACCGACATTGTAGCTCAGAGCAACGTTAACAGATTCAGATGAAATTTTCAGCATGTACACAACTGATCTAAATCTACAATCGAAATTTTTAAATTTTTCATTACAGGCTCAGATAAAAAGTTCGAAAAATCGACCTTCACTAATTTCTTTGGCTATTCTATCAAATTGCAATTTTTTTCATAACGACGTAGCACGTCACCTAGTAAATTAGGTTTTCTAGCTTCTCAAATAAACTCAAGTCGTTTGGACCAATTTTAAAAGAGTTATGCGATTTTAAAGAGGTTATGAATACTTTCTTGAATCACTGTACTCAAAGGTTACTTGCCATATTCATTTTTTCATTTTATCTTTCGTACAATGTTTGTGTTGGACGAGACTGATTTATGTAAGATAGAATATGTGAGAACGATATTTCATTTTACTAGGTCTTTAAACTCATTGAATGAAAAGAATGTAAAGAAGATGGGCTAAAATTCCTTTTCAATGATTATGTAAAATGGTTTCGTATTCAATGATTTAAGAATGCGAGTAAAGTGTAACGAAGCAACGAATAGAACGTTTCTTGGAAAATATCGTATGGTGAATTGAATGAACGCTATGAATACAGTCCCTGGAAGCTCCGAAATACTGACATCTGGTGTGCAAGTGTGATTCAAGACGTATAGATGCATCTGTGTTAAACGCGCTGCACATAGAATTCTCTTCTCTGCAATATTTCGAAAGATGTATACAAGAAAAGATATCTTATAAATTATTAATTATAATTCTTGTAATTTTCTTAATGTAGGAGAAACAAAAGCTGTCAGCATTACTTCACTTCTGAGAACTTATATCTATTTCACTGAAAATTGTGAATACAGTGAATACACTCGATGTGCTCACGCGAAAATGTTTATAAACGAAGTACCCAGAAGTGATTCACGTCGAGCCAAGTCAGCAATAGTCTTGAATTATTAAACGGGCCGCCGGGAAAGGCCTGTCCTTTGTTGTACACAGTCGCCGAGTTGTCGCTGTTGCTGCTTTTAGGAAGTAAAAGAGGTACATTTCTAATGAATTTTTCACCGGAAAAACGAGGTCGATTGCATTATTCATTGAAGTACCTTAGCTTCTTAAATTTCTTATAATGGTCACACCAATTTTCACTTTTATTTATTACAATCACTTGAAGGAAGTACACTTCTCTTTTAAATTTTTTTTTCAAATTCTTCAAGTGATGAAAGATTTTGTCATGAAGGTAGTCCCTACGCCACTGTTCGATAAATGCATGTAGGTCATGGAAATACTTGAACGCTCGTAACTAAAATCTCGAATTGCTTCTTTATATCAGTTCTGTTTTTAATTAGGGATCCATATCTGAACCAAAGCATTGACATACTTTCGTTCGAAGATATTCATCTCAAATGGTATTGCCACAATTAACATATTTCATTATATTTAACCCTCGCTATTGACTTCATTCGTGCTTTTTGTGAATTTGATCGCCAAGGCCATACAAGTTTAATTATAACTCAAATTCTAAAAACTATCGTTCTCAAAACTGTCATTAATCTTTCCTACAGATTTTGAAACAGATACAATTAAACTTTTATTATTCCTTAATAATAAAATTTGAAAACTTGGTGAATTTTAACAAAAAAAATCGGAAATCGACGTGCATCTAAATGTCTTGTTGATATACTTACCTATGAGATTGAATTTAAAAAATACACAGTCCTGTTTTAAAAAATCAATAATCACGTGACAATCATGAAACAGATGAAAGAACAGAAAATGATGTAACAATCATAACATGATCAAAACGTATGATAAAGCAGAAAATAATGTAACAATTATAATATTTGCTCTGTCAAATCATATAATTTATTTCACGGACATATTTCTGCATCTTCAGAACAAAAAAAGACTTTTTTAATGATGACATTAAGAGACCTACTTCGTATAAATAGTTTAAAGATCGTCACAACGAGGGGAGTGAATTGCGAATTGTTGGAAATTCATGTTAAGTATTTAACTGCGAAAATGATGGATTGTTAAACCTCCGGAGGTCTAGTTCCAATAATAGCATGTCATAAAACACCCCCACCATCCGTGAATCACGTAATAAAACTACAAGAATTTACTACTGTGTCAAGGTGTTAGAACTTGTGCAAAGCATCTTTCCGGTCATATTTCCCTTTTAAAGAAAATTGTAACTATAACTCTGACATAGCTGACAATAAAATTTTATATATTGCCGTTTTTTGTAATGGGTGGAAGCGTCTACTTCGTGCAGACAAATAATAAATACAGTAAAAGAGCATTGACAGCTTTCACGAACTTCTCTACTTTACGACACTTGCAATGCCTCTAAAAATATTGAAAATATTGTAGTTCACACATTTGTAGTAACACATTCAGTTTGAAATTTTCACTAAAGTCAAGGAGTTTCTGTACCTATGCTTTCACACTTCATTTTGCATAAACTTGGCTAGTGTTTTGTGAAGTTCATTTAGATAACTTAATAAAGTGTTTACTTAAAAGAGTTCCATTAGTAATAGTGAAACTATAATAGTGGAATTGCGAACAATCACTCCATTACACATACTTTTAAAGAAGTACCTACCACCGCTGTTATCCATGGCAAATGTAATCCTGAGATCTTTTGTACTCCTCTTGAATTGACCTTCTTGTACCTTAGTTACCCATTGTGGCAAGAAACTTTTAGTAGCCTGACAGTAGCGGATTTAAGAAGAGAGACCCAGGTGTTAAACGTTCTGAGGGGCCCATTTTTTTCAGGAAAAATGAAGAGGTATACCAGAAAACGAGCCAAATGTAGTAGCACAAAAAAATATATAGTGTTTGGATACCTATATCTAATCATAATTTTTTTTTTATATCGGTCCGTGGGGCCTTCTGGGCAGAGGCCCAGGTGGCAACTGTTAATCAGCCACCCTGTTAAATCCGCCACTAAAGCCTGACTCAACCCGACTCAAGTCTGTCTCGGGCACAAGACAACCTTATCCGGCAGCATTTGTCCTTCCCTACGGACTATTTTAAACTTTCAGTCTTTCCTATCAGGAATTATCCTGGAATTGCTGAAAATTCGATGGAGACCAATGAAAAATTAAGAACCTCACGACAAAAATAGACAAATATTCCGTTCGTTACTAATTTACATCTCAAATGAGACATTTATTTGACAGATACATATATCGTGTGCGCAAATAATATGGGAATCTGTCTGGAACATCTATGATTACGATGCGGCGGTATGTTACAAATATAGACAGCTGTGTAATATTCTGAGTTTACTGGCTCATGTTTGTCCACAAAGTTGTCTGGTTGTGTACACAAGTACAACGTGTACAACACGTATTACGTGGATCGGCTACCTAGGATTAGGAGCTGCGCTACTGGTCCTGTGTTATTCGTCATTTTCATACGGCACCAGTCGTAAAGTTTACGCAGTTACGGCTGACGAATTTCGAATGCTGGCCGCGCGATGGGTTGTAAAACGTTTCAAATGATTCGGAACTCCACCATCGTGACGAGAAACCGGTGAAATGTAATTTGCGCGATCGATCGACAAGGGGTGAGAGACACGTGCCGCCATCTGTGGGCAGCGACAGATAATAGTATAAGAAAGGGTGCTCAGCTAGATCCCCGGTCGTGACCTTGAACCACCGTCGGACATTCCGTCCGACGTCATCATTCGTCGACAAAGACGTTGACCTTCAGGCGTAGCTCAGTTGTGAAGTGTTGTCACGCGAAGGTTGTCAAACTGTCAGCGACAGTTTTCGATTACGTATCTGTCGTTGCATCGACCTTGAATATCTTTCAATCGCAAGCTCTGATCACTATTCAGTGAAGAATAGAAATTATTACCGAACAACTGTGACTACATAATATTAATATTCCTGATGAATGGAAAAGTCTCGTTTTGGTACATTTTTTTATGTCACAGTACAGTTCGTAGAAATAAAATTAATAACTGGTGGAAGCTCTAATATTTCAGTTATAAAAAAAGCAGAGTAAGAAATACACCAATTTCGATAACGATATGTCAATCATTTTTAATGTTTATAAATACCCGAGAGAATGCATTTCTCGCCAAATTAATTTCGATCTCTAAAAATTGATAATCACTGACTGATAACAGTTTCCAAGCTTTTCTGTCGGGTGGCGCCACAAGCTGCAAGCTCGAAAGCTTCTCCGGTTAATGTCAGAGATGCTGCCGTCTATCGGAGCTGAAACTGCAGCTCTTGCCAAATGTACTTCGGTTAACAGTGACCACTATTTCCGGTCACATAAATGATGTTACCCTCTGCCGAATAAATCAACTTCTCGTGTTTCCAAAAATCTATAAATTAATTCACTCAGCGCTATAACCTTTTGAGTAGATTAATGATTTTGGATTTGATGTCGTGGAGGCTGACGAATTAAAAGATAACGATTTATGTGCACCCCTTTCTATATCGTAAGTAATTATATAACAATTTCAAAGTTCTCTAAAATTTTGCGTGATTGAAGGGTAGCTGCTACTCGAAATATTTTGTATAAAGAAAAAAACCTTGTTTTTTAAGAAACTACATCTTATTTTTCATTATTTAAAGACTACTATAATAAACTACTTATTGTTAGTTTCAGAAAACTATTTAACATAAAAATTGTACAAAATTTTGTCCATCGTTTGACGTCGAAGAAACGCCCGCCGTGTTCGATCAGCAAATGTTTTGCAATTATAAAAAGATCCGCTTCTCTTTGAATTCCATCTTCTTCATCCTTTTATCTCGTGCCTTTTCGCGTTCTTTCTCCCTACTTCACGGTGGAGAATGCAAATCGAACAGTGAACGGAGGATGGGTTAGATCAACGCGGAACGGTGCAACCAACGGAACGGGTCGTAGAATTAAAGAGAGGAAGGGTTGTTGAACTTCTGCCCCTACTTCTTCTTCGTTATCTGTTTTAGCCGGATGCGCAGTCTTTTTAATTACATGGCTAACTAATGAGTAAAATTCCTTCCTCTGTGCAGCAAGTCGTGGAGGTACAGGGTGGTGCTTGAGTGATTAATTTGCCGTACCAAAAATGTAACTGTACAAAGCAAAGTATACGGAATAATTTGCTTCCACGATCTCCCTGTATCAGTGCAAATTTGCTACGTAATAAGTTATAACTTGCAGAATTTCACGTATAAAGTTATAAGATCCTGATAAAGAATTTCGCAAACGGTTGAATACAATTTCGCTGCATTTACAGTCAATTTAATACGTTATTTCTATTTAAAATAATTACCAAATGAATTTCGAAGAAGGAAACCTTTGTTAAAATATTTTTCTATACCATACATCAACAAACACAATTAACATTTTGTAATATCAACTTTATTTTGTTGGATACCATAGTGCAATATGTTGCAATCACTATACCGTGGCAGTAAATAATTTTCTTCATTCGATGTGTGAAGAGGACTTGTATTATTTAATAAATATAAATTTGTATTTAGAAGTTGGAGTATTATATATCTACTTTAAGAGTTATTTTTTGTCCTCCTGATTGGTTTCTAATAGGGCTGGGACTAGCCCTAGGATTGATTTCTAATAGGCTGGGACTAGCCCTTATATTCGAATAATTTAATATTCGAATATTTTACAAGTATTCGAATGCTACGAATAAACTTCGAATATTTGAGTATTCGAATGTTATTATTCGAATGTTTAAGTATTCGAATACTATTTGAATACGTGTATTCCATTATTTGCAAAGTTTCAAGTCGATCGGATATGTTGAAGTGGGTCACAATTAACTTACAAGATTTCACCCTGACAAATTAACGAACTCACAACTGAAACTAAATAAAAGCTTGTAAAGAAATGAATCTAAAGGACTTGATTCATAATTCACACCATATTATTCGAATACATCAGTATTCGAATACTTAAATATTCGAATTGTATTTGGATACTTGGATATTCGAATTGTATTTGGATACTTGGATATTCGAATTGTATTTGGATACTTGGATATTCGAATTGTATTTGGATACTTGGATATTCGAATTGTATTTGGATACTTGGATATTCGAATTATATTCGCAAAATAACTGAGCAACTGAAGTATTCGAATACCGAAAAATTCGACAAATAGTCCTAGTCCTAGTTTATATTATCTTAGCAATCTATCATTCTATATCGTGTCGCATAAACGAGTCAATGGACGGCAGATGCCAGGGAATTCAGAAAAAGTATCAATTTCTCCGAATGCGAAGAGGTCCTCGGTACCAGGGACTTGAAAAGGACAAATAACCCACTCTTACCACATCGTTCTTGTCCTTTTCCCCTCCCGCGGCGCGCCTTTTCCAACGAGCCAGTACCGCATCTCTGAGTAATTGCGATTTAACCGGACGCAAGTAGGGAGAGGGCAACCGCAGACCGACGACGACATTAAGCGCAGGAAAGAGTGAAATCGCAATTAATTACGTTCAGGTTCACCCCTTCTCGTCGTAGTCAGTGTCCATCCGAAGGTTGGTCAGAAATGTTGAAAGAGGACGAGGTCCAGCCAGGAAACCCAATAACTTAAATGCGCTTATGTATTCTTCCGAACGCGTTTCAAAGGACTCAAGAATCCTTAATGCCGCCATGTCCTCCTCTTGCATTTATCATGCATTTTTTTGACTGCGCTGAACAAAAGTTTTGAAATTACACTCTTAAAATGTGACACAAGAAACTATGGTTGTCATGATAGGATAATTGTTAAGTGGTAAAGTATAGTTGAAAGAGTTAATTAAGTATAGTTGAAAGAATTAGTGACTATCGCCTGACACCATTTGACTACACTTTTTCCAATTTTTCGTTGTAGGAGGCGATGAGACAAGTTAAAACCCTAATCGTATTTTTCTGTAACTGTAAATTTTTACATCATACTAGGCTTTACTGCTTCATTAAAATTATCATTCGAAATTGGCAATGTCCAATTATTGAGCATAACGATTTCGTGTTTCGCTCTCCACTTTCTATTACCAAAAACAAGACTTCAATTATCTTTTGCAGCTATCTCCTCCACTTCTTTGTATTATTGGCAAAGCAACTGTGATTCATGTTAACAGACCATTTTGGCACAGTTTAATCATTATTTGTGAATTCAGATTGCCACTAAACACTCATAATGTGATAAAATCCAATACACGGATTTCACATTCGCGAGTTGTTCAATACTATTTGTAGGAGCAACAAGTTTTGTTGTTCCAATCATGACCAACATTCCATAAACACATACTCTAGTCGTTTTCTCATATAAGTTAGTAATTCTTCCATAATTTCATTGCCATTTACATTTCATTGTGTCTTATACATTGAAGCAGTCTGATTTTTAATATAAAGTTAAATAATCGCTTCAGTTTCCATAACCAGGATGGTTTATTTGGTCTTCACTTGGGACGTAATCAATGTTTGTGGCATTACGCCATATTACATACTTCTCTACAAATTACCAATCTAATATCATTTCACGTATTCTTCGATGCAAATATAGAAACATTTTTTGGTATTATAAGCGTACGCAATACATACCTACCTGTCATAAATATTCATAATTTGCAATGATAGAGATTCTAAGTAACATCACATAATGTGTATTAATGAACACTCGCGGCAAGAGTATACATTATCATCATTCCACACACATGCCGTTCTTCGCCAATATCATGGTTATAGGTACTCTTGTGTGACTGGCTGTAATTGGAACTGCTTAATAAGCACTTCAATTGCACGGTACGTTTACATGTGCTCTGTTGAAGTTTCATAATCACGTTAAGGTGCACGGGTATACTTTGTTAATTGTGATATGACGTGCTGTACTTACTGAAGCGATTTTGAAAGCGTTATTAAATTTTACAATTATTATGGAGATTCTGGGATAATCGAAAGAAAATATTCTGAAACGATGAAACAGGTACACAGTTACATTATCCGAATCCCATCAAAATTCTATTAAAATTCTCTACAACTTATTGCAGAATTGTGAGAATTTTTAGAAAACGATATATACTTCGCGGCATCTCCTGTTATGTCAAATTGCGTAAAAAGGGAATCAATTAAAGTGTAAATGTTAATGCAAACGTAGAAGGCTGTCACAACTATCTGACAGGTTCGTGACGCATTTGCAGATTCGAAAAAGCTTTTTTCCTCGGCACACTTAATCGCGCTTCGTTTCCACCGACTCTTCTTCCATTTGAATCCTCGGCGATTAATCGCCGCGTTCGAAATCGTTTTAACGGCGATGATCGGTTGGTTTACTTTGAAGAGGCGACGCATACATACCTGTTAACGATGAATTCAGTGGTAGCAATTAAAGGGTTGAGAGGTTCATGAGTGCGGTAACGTGATGTAATATAATTCGTAGGCACGGCACCCTCTGCAGGACCTTCAAAGCATTCAACGGGGCCAACTTCAATTCCATCTCAATCCGCTTACCTTCCCGCGTGAAACCGGTCCATTCGTATTCCAAAAGTAAAAGGGGATGGGGATGAAGTATTGTCGGATGGAAAAGGCTATGAGGATCGTGTAATTGGTAGGCTTGCATCATCGGTCCTGCCCGATAAAAGGTTCGCTCTTCTTAACGACTGTGATATTAAAACGTACATCGATCCAAATGTGCGTTGCACGAAACTGCATTTGTATCTACAAAAAATAGATAAAAATTAAAGCTTCGGTTTAGGAACGCTTATGTATGCATGTGTAAGAAATGAAATGATAAAATTCAACGTATAAGAAGAGGAGACACTGCTAAGGTCATTAATATAAAAAAATTTTAGTAATAATTTATTTCAAGGTTTTCAGACAGAGTTTTAGAGAAGTTTTTAACAAAAATGAAAATAAAAATAATATAAAACTACTCAGTGTTAAGAATTTGATAAATTGAAGGTAGCCAAGATACACCTTTGAGTTTCTAAATATGTAGCCATAAAACTTTTAACAATTTAAGCTGATTAATTCATAAAATCGTCGATTATGATGCTGCCTGTTAGTAAAATTTTTATCTACCGTGGAGTGAATGTTCATCAAATTTTTTTACTATCAATGTACGTGCTTGATTTTAAATGTCGCAGAAATGCGAAGAAAAGACAATAAAATTGCAAATTGTTGCAATCTAAGATTATAGTCCTTTATTGTAAAACATATTGAATAAATTAATGTGTTTCATTAATAATCCTGACTTCTGACAGTGTATCACATTTTTGTCCTTGTTTTTCACATTCAATATGTTGAAAATATTAGCTGGGTGTGTGATCTTTACTTCGACGCAGCTGTAATTTTGAACACAGATTGACGTTAATGGAAGATGATTATTCTTCAGTTCTGCGTTTTCGCTTGAGCAAATACCCGTGGAAGATTACCTTTAAATGCTAGCTATTTCACTATTCCGTTTGAACTTCAAGATGGATGGTCTGTACAGCGAGGAAGGTTCCTTAAGTAATTCCACGTGTCCACGGGAAGTCACGTTTTCACGTATAAGAGATAATGTACACAGAACTTTATCGAATCATGTACACAGCAATATTCTTGGAAGTTTGTCGGACGAAATATAATTTTAGTTTAAACAGGAAATTTTGAAAGTTTTCATTCATTCACAATCTAATATTAGTTTAGGTCGTTTGGAACATTTCCAATTATTGTTAGTTAATTATTGTTAATTTCTTTCTCAATACAATGCGAGGTTTAACTGAAATATTTGAAAATACTTACGTTACTTTTCAGTTTTAGATTTTGTTGTGTTTGAATATTGTGATACGAATCATTGTACAAGAAAACAATGTTAACGCTGTCGTATGAATTGTTAATGTTAAAGAATTATAGAACGAAATTTATAATGCATCGAATGTGGCATCAATTTTTGCATATTTTACCTACTTTCTCCTTCCTTTATTTTGCTCTCCACTTTTTGTTTAACATTCTGTATGCATATGTCAGGTATACGATACTGCGATTTACATTACACACTTCACTTGTGAAGCCTCTCTTTGTGCGTTTCCTTTGTAAAGTTAGCTTTGATGCAAATCGCGGTTGGTCGAAAATGTGGTTATCATCTCTTTTGCCTTTTGATACTAGCTTTACTCACAGTTTGAATTTAACGAGATCTTTAACAATGTGATTTCGTAAAATTCCTGGTCAGGAAATGAAAGAAAATGCCGCAGGACATTTATTAGACCTTTAAAACGACGATGTGGGTTATATTAACACGAAGGCCGTCGTTTTTACGTTATTTATGTGTTTATTTGTATGGTGTTTGTTTGACAAGTGTGTGTGGTATGATAATGCTACACAAAAAGATAGTTTTGTGTATGTGTTCCGGTTTAATTATGACTACACCAGAAATACGGAAATTTCACAGTAATGAGCATATAATACAGTGAACGTTTCATCCAGAATACTTATTGTTAGTTATTATCGTATGCAAAAGTTCACGTAGCATTGAAAATGGGAATATCTCTACCCTTGATAAACCCAGCATATCCATCATATGATAGTACACTAAATTTTCTACGTTTGACCACTGAACTTTCTTTTAGGGGGAGATTCTCGCCTAACAACCCCCAAAATAACTGATATTTAAGAATTGTTTTTGAGAAAACTGTTGGTCATTTTACATTAAACTCTTTTAAGATCCAAAGAAGCATCTTTAAGCTTGCAGAAAGTATTTTATTTATGTCGATCCTTCCTATTATTTATTGAATATCGTGGAATCTTGTTAACCTCTTCGACGATGTAACTCCTGTTGGCAGGATCTTAAGAACATTTTCTTCTTTTTGCAATCAGATGACTGTGACAGGTGCTATACCTGACGCCAACATCGTCGAGGAGGTTAACACTATTCCACAATAAGTAATAAATAATAAGAAAGATCAACATAGGAAAGAATCTACAAGTTTAAGGCTGCATCCTTATATCCCAAACCAGTTTAATGCAATATTAACAATAGTTTCTTAAAAAAAAATCGTAAATTTCGGAGGCTGTTATACGAGAATCCTCCCTTAATAACCTATCATATCTCTCAAAAAAATCTTTCCCCTCAGCTACATTTTCCTATCCCTCATTTTTACTTATCAATCAATCATGTTTGAAGACACTTTACGTCTAAATTATTTTCACTTTCTAACTTGTGCTGAATTAATTTTTGAGAAACCAGAAGATGGAAAAGCTCGAATCGATGAACTACCATCTTCAAGAACCAAAGCCTTTTACTTATTATCTGGTAGAAACACAATTTCACGGGGGAAATATAATCCATGATTGAAATACCTAATTACTAATAGACACTACGAAATGTATTTGTTTTAATAGAATCCAGTACATAAATTTTGTTTCACTTTATAAAGTATAAACAAATATATTTCTATCACACAAAGCTACTATTTAGAATACACATTCATCTTCAACCAGTAATAAATCAGAATATAATAAAGTTGGGATAGCGTTGAAATAATTGCAAGCCATATAACAGTGATAAACGTCAGTCAAAAATCGTGCGGTCGACTGTCCTAACAGGCTTAAAGCTGTTCTTGACTGCTTCAACGCCGTCCGCGTGAATATCTACCAAATAGATGACGTCCGTATACTTGTTCGCAAACTATATTCAGTCGCATCGATGGCAACCTCACGCTGAGTTTCGTAATAAGATTATAGCAGAATTACTAATTAGATTAGACGGTTAGTAAACTCAAAGTTGTATTACAGTGCGTCCCGCTGAAATACGTTCAATAAATTTACAAGCAAATTCTGGACCTGGCCGAAATTTTATTTTCGTTGTCGTTGTTATTCTGGTTCCAGAGTCACAAGAAACGTTCAGCGATTAATTATCCAGCCACATCAAACACAGTACAAGTAATTTGCGTTAATAAACTAAAGCCTTACATAATTTAGCAACAATTAATGCGCAGTCACGTCGCGGGGGTAGCGTTTATGCTGGATGACGGAAACTATTATCCGGGAACAACTGTTATACGTTACCGTTTACGGAAGGCATAAAATTAGTAATGGTTTTTGTACATGTATATTTTTTAACATAGAATTGCGAATCGAGAACTGAGCTGTTTGTAAAACTAATCTGTTTGCTGTTCTTATGGAAGAATAGGTTTATGCACATTACAGTATCGAACTATAATCGATTTTTAATATTACAGTGTGTTCATGGCACGCGAAAGCGCGTACAACACTGTCCAGATAGATGATCGATATATCTGTCGGTGTGTTATCGTTTCTGACGACTACTTCTCTACCTTGATCGTCCGCACACCCCCGATTCACCCCCGAACCACCATGTTCTACCCTCCCTTCTTCGCGAACTCTCCTACTTTCCTCTTTATACGTTTCTCTCCCTCGCCGTTTTTCTATCTCGCTCCTTCTCACCCTTCCAGCCAGCGTTCCGTCTCTGTTTTTTCTTCCTCTGCCTTGTCCCTCTTTTTCGCTGCAGGCCTCTCCCTCCCGCAGCGCGCCCTTTCTCTGTCTCTCCCTCTGCAGCTTTGAGCGCCACCCTACGTTTCCATAGCGATAGGTAAATGGAATCCGTGGTGAAGCCGTTGCCATGGCGATTCGCTCCACAGCCTCACCTCGGCTCACCTTACCTCACCTCGTCGCCGCGCTTTCATCCCTCATCCCGCTTGCTCCTTCGACCTGATCAAAACGGGGCTGAAGACTCGTAGGCATCGTCTTCGCAATGTCGTATACGAACACAGCTTGCCCCTCGGCTTCTTATTCTCCTTCCCTGCTCCTCGCCTTCTTCCTTCACGGCTTCTTCCTTCCCTACCCTCTCTTCTCTCTCCCCCATATTCCCTGGCCCGTTTCCCCTTAGCCAGCCGCCTCGGCCACTTTCATTCGCCTCCTTCATCCTGCCCCTTTTCCTCCGCGATTCCTCTTTCAGCGTTTTCTTTCTCTTCCATTCCCAGACATTTGGACGCCTTTCTAACGACGCGGCGTACTCACCCGGAAGAAACAACGGTAGAACTTTATTCTGCCGCCGCGACGACCATCGTTTCCTCCAGCGAACGCTGGGAGGGAGATAAACAACGCCGATGTACGCGCGCCGTTCCTTTTCACTTCTGCCTCACGTCGAACCTATTACGGCGCTGCCTCATGAAAGAGACATGAAGCGATCGTCCGTGGTGGCGGCCCGGGCGGTAGGGCGGTTGAGAGCGTAGGGTCTCGTGTCACGTGTGTTGACACGAGAACGTTCAACGTGTCCCCGATAGATCGAGCTTTAACGATTCGTTAGATTAAACTAACACTTGATAAATCACGCTTGGAGGGAGATTTTAGAAAGTCCTGGCAATCCTCGGGAGGCGAGTACTTAACTGCGAGCTAAACGTTATTTGTGCCAATAATATAGAACAATTTGTCAATTATGCTTTAGTTTTAACGGAAATTCTGCATAACAAACTTGATCCAGAAGGATTTACACGTGCCCTATTTATAATTCTACGTTCATGGAAATAAATATTTTTGTTTGCTGCTTCAAATATTTGTGCTAAAAAATAATATACTGTTTTATCTTTATTCAACGATAACTCGGTACCATAGTTTGTTTTAAAAAAAATTTCTAATCGAGGAGAGTCAAATATGAATTCTGAAGGAAAAGGAATTAGCATTTTAGAGAATTAATTATTGTTTGGAATAATTATAAGAAGAGTTATTCTTCTGATTATTAATAAAAAAACACATTCAAATTTACTAACATTTCCCAGTTGAATCCAAGACATTGATTACCCTTTTTACATCCACCAAAGCAATATTAATACCAATATCAAAGTGTTAATGTAAATGTAAATGTTACAGTTCGTAAATGAGCAGCTCGTTACATAACAATTTCGAAACAGCTTCGTTGGCACATGTACATCTACTCTCGACTGAACGCCACCAAGATGGCGAGCAGTTTACTGTCAGGCTTAGCAAGACGCGACGATACCGATGTTTTTCTCTTAAACAGTAATTAACCGTGCTTTTAATGAGGAAGCTCAGTCGTCCGGAACTAACAATACAGGAAGTTAGCACTTGCAACAGCTGTTTATATGCCGAACGACGTCGGCGAGAGGGGAAGGTGGAGGCTGGAGGTCTGTGCATACCACGACGTGCTCGTACAGTGCCTGGTTCTGTACGTAGCTGGGACATCATGTCGAAGTTAGACGGCAGGAATTAGTTGTGCGCAGCCCCCTAACGACATGACGTATACCGCAGCCAATTAGGAGTTTGAGTCGATAAATTACGCGTTTCTCGAGATACGATTATACGCCGGTGACAGCGTTAATTGCCAATTCCAGGTCGCGAATCTGCTTTGCCGTATATCGTGCTGAGAAAGCACCGTAACGGAAATCTTCGGACGAAACAACGCAACAACGATTTAGCGTCTCGCGGAGAAGAGATTCGCGACGGGATTGTTAAGGAATTTATTCCCTGGGAATCCTTTATTCATCGTCCTTCGATGTTTCCGCGTAGTAAAATGAACGGGGATGATGAGGATTCGTAATTCTTCTAACGGGATTCGAATGATTAAATGGTTGAACTTAGCAGCAGCGGATCCTGTTCAACGTTACACACATCCTGCTCCTATTCGTAGTTACAATTTTCCTAACGAGAAGCCACAAGTCGTGGGAAAGTTTCCGGGGTGGCATACTTGCGGCTAATTTTCCCAAAAGACACGTCGCAAGTGCTCCGCACTCTGTATAATTTATAGGCGGTATTCACTTCAGTGGCGTGCGCTCTCTATGTTGCCCTCAGCAACTTTACTCATTACCAATAATTTGATTTGGAACTCCATTAACCATTAAACGGTGCCTGAACGACAGAGTGGATACCCGTGCAATTTCATCGTCATTCGCTTGAATAGCTTAAACTTCTTTAATGGCCGTAGACCGGCACTATCGGCACCGCGCGACGAATAAGATCGATTTGATCGTTCCTAAAGCAGTGCGAAAAATTCAGAGACACGCTTTTAGCGACCTTTCGCCGGGGGTATTACTTTTTATAAATTGCTGCGTTTGCCCAGTCTTGGGACGCCCGTGCTTTCAGAAAATTTCATTTGCCCGTGGCAATTCATTCTCGGTGTGTTTTCAAAAATTCCAATTGCTTTTAAACGACACCGTGGTGCATTTTTGCTTCTTCTGAATTGGGAGTCTGCTTTGGCGAAGACAATTATGATCTGTGAACAAATATGACAAGATTTAACAGCAACAATTGATACCTCCAATTTTAATATTATTACACCATCTGAGTACACAAATAAAATGCATATTAATTTTTAACACAATTTTAAATGCAGAAACTAATTTATAAAATCACACGTCTTTTATAAATTTGTAATATAATATTTATACCGCGGAAATGTAATAACTTAAGTATTAAATTATACAATATTGACGGCTACCTACTTACTTTGAATAGTGAATGTGTAATTGCAGTGTAAAAATTCCCGGTTAGTTTCTTCCTTTTTCCTCTCGTTCTTTCTTACCTTTTCCAGTGCTATTCTACGTAGTTCGCGAACTTGCCGTCTTCTGCATTTTCACCATTTTGCTACAACCCCCTTTAATTCTTGCACTGCCTAACCTTACGAAGTATAAAAGAGCTTAACGCCCACAGACGCAGTTCACACGGTGCACTGTGTCGTTAATTAGAGAGTGGTAAAAACTGCGGCTTCAAAGATAATTTACCTTGGCAGACCTTAATGTAAAGGAAACAATGCGTAATAATGCTCACTACAATTAGAGGGCGCATTTTTCAGCAAACATAAGAATTTAATGTAGCGTGGATAAACTGCTTTGGAACAAAAAAAAATGAGAACTGTTCCTGGGGAAATTTGGAGGGTTGAAAATATAAAGCATAAAAATACAATGTTTTTATCTTTCCGTGGATGACCTAAAATGTACAGCAACAATGAACTCTATATGTCTTCTGAGAACCACTTTCACAAGTATATTAAATTAATATCCATTAGAATGTAGGTTCTGCAAAATGTGTGCGTTGTTTTTATAAATTTTAACTCTGCTTATTATTAGAAAACAGAAGGGATATGTTGAGATGTAAGTAAGAGGTATAATTTTGTCATCTCCACTATTTTTCTTGATCCATACTTAATTCAAGAAATGAAACATCGAATTCCTGATATTCCCCTCCTTCCCTAATAACTCTTCGGGGAGGCGAATGGCACGATGCGATAGGAAGAAATAGCTAAGTAGGGTATGCTACAGTGGAAGTTCCAAACATCCTAGATACTTATTATTATCGGTTATTCCCCTTATCCTTGAACATCCTAAGACGATTACAGAACCCTGCACGTGTGTCTGATCCTGTCAAACTCTGTATGTGCGCGTAAGCTGCTTAGCCTCATTATCGCGTAGAATTATAATTAATCTGCCCTTCGGATTTCACATTTGTCAGTCGACCAGGTGTCACGTTAGTTGTTGTTACAGGAAACTACGAATTCCAAACCAGTTATCTAATGTTAATTAGCCTAGAGCAGGGGAGGCGAACCTTTTTATCTGCGCGTGCCAAAAATTTATAAATAATGTTTATTGAATTGCCGACACACCGTGCAATTTTAATAGGGGAAAAATTAGTGGAAAATTAACCATTGCAGAATTTTATTGAGACAAGTTTAAAAATTAACATAGATTTTCATAAGAATTAACCAGAATTGGGCATTAATTAAATAAAATATTAGTTAAATAACGGATCAAGTAAAAGTAAGTTCAACTTTAGATTATTTGACGAATACAGTTAATTTCTTTATTCGACGAATTAAGTTAACTCAGGACAATTTTATTCTACACATGACGAGTAATTTCTTGCCCATTTCTGGAATTAACTCATAACTTGACACACACATTATCGCATAGTAAAAGCCGGCCAAAAATATTTTCGTAGGTGTATCTAACTATATAGATACCTAATAATTATTTTAGATTAACATACAGATATGAATGATAGTGTCTGTAAATCATTGACGTACCAACAAAATTTTCGTACGTACTAGAGAAAAATAGTACTTTCCTTTTAACTTTATTTCAAACTTGGAGGAGTAAATTTGGTATATTTAAGGCGAAAAAAGTAAAATTTGATAAATTCAGGGAACGTGGTAGATTTTAATAACACTTTCTTTTCAACGTATTGAATTCGATCAATGACATTTTAAATTGAAAATTGCTTGAATATTCATTTCCTCATAATTTTTATGCCATGCTTTGTCAAACAAAAGATGTCCCACCTGTGAGACATACATTTCTTCATACAAAGTCAATTTTCTTAAAATGGGGAATTCATTATCCCTGATTCCAAAGGGGCCGGGGGAAGGGGAGCAGCAACACGATCTTTCAAATAATGTTCGAAAATCTCCAAGAATATAGACGGCTACATTCGATAATCAAAACGTTAATGAGCTGTCGAGCCTTGGTTAACATCTCACTTTTACGTCTACCATCTTTTTCTGCCACTTAACCTGACTGCCCGCCTCCTTTCAAGGCGAAGTTCTTTCTTTCCCTCAATGCCTCATCGGACGCCGTTCACGGGCAATAATTTGAAGCAGGTCTTATGAAAACGAAAATTGGATTTCTATTATGATTACTTACAAATGCCACGTCCAGTTTATGAATCCTTCTTTAATTAGCCTTTCTTTTCTGTTTCAGGTGAGTATTTTGGTTCAAGCCTCTTGCGTCTACATAATTTGAAATAGAATACAGGATACATCTGATGGTAAGTGTTTGATGTATGATTTTTATGTCATTCTGCACGTTTCAGACATTCTCCCCTTTGCATAATAAATTTTATGATCATATTCGCGTGTAAGGGTCGATTAAAACAAATGTTAAAACAGACAAAAATGTATGTAAATAATATAGTTGTCATATAATAATATACTTATACTGACAATATAAAACTCGGACATATAAGTAGGTATGATTGATTAATTAAAAACACGACACAACCAGTCTCTGAATCTCATTCTTTCTCAAAATTATTTAAACATAGCTCAGGGAAACAGGGCGATTGTAAATTTGAAGCCAGAAGTTAGACGATTAAGGCAGTGGGCTCGGAACCAGTGGATTATATCGTGTTCATCTACGAAATTAATTAGTATAAATTAATGCGAACGTTCCAGCCGTCCAGGGAGAAAATCGTTCGAGGCTTAGATTGATCTCTTTAGCGAAATATAGGCAGCGCATATCGATGAAGACGCCTTACCGCTGGTTGATGCTTCTCAATGCAATCTCAATAACGAATTTATTTCACCGTCAATGATGGCACCGCGGGGTATCGTATGCCTGTAAAAGGAGGGATTATATAATTATTGTGTACTTTGCATAATCTTCGTGATGGACGTAATCTTCGTTACGAACACAACAACGCGGGAAATTTGCATAAAAGGCATTAAAGCGTTTCAACAGATGGTTCTACAGTAATCACGACGTAATCCTCGCGGTTCGACGCGTGCTGTACGCTAGTAATTGATTGATTTCGTTGATCCGCTTATATACTGCCCTATGCAAATCATCGTAGCGAAACGGACGTCAACCGCGGATTTCTTGTTTCTCGTTACGACACGAACCGTTCGATAAACTCTGCTTCCACTTTTCCTGCTCGACGTGTAGAATATTAGGACCTTGTCGTATCCATTAGTAACAGAAATTTCCATGTCGTCATATTAATACCATTTCAATGTTCTCGACAATTCTTGATTATCAATTTCTGCATTTTCGTTTAGTAAACTGCGTTTAAATGGATATCTACTGTTTCATAAAAATTATACCTACTTCGATATCTGCCAATAGTACGTTTGGAAGCATTGTACGTTTCAGAATGACTTTTTGCGAAGTTTTAACCAAAATACATATTCTGAAATTCGATCTGAAGTAACTTGATATTCCAAAAGTCTTGTAATTAAAAATTCTTAAAACGACAATTTTGTTAGTTTACACAGTTTTTATAGATTCAGAAGTGAAGTTCGGAAGTACAAGTCAATCTCAGGTGAAGTACACAGTATGAAACTATGCATGGTCATTGGTTAGCTCTGGTTTCTCCGTAAAACGATCTAAAATCGCCAACTTTGAGATTCTGGTTGTTGCGAAACTTATAATGCCGTAATCTGAAACTGTCATTGTATTACGAACCGTCATTATGTTACAAGTTTCAACGTATGCTGTACTTCGCTATTACACAAGCGTGGCACCTAGACTACCTAGAGTACAACGCATTAAATATGCATGTGAATTTGCAAAGTACATGAATCGTCGAGCGGCCATCAAAAGGGCTCGTCAAAGTCTCATTTGTCAATGTTTGCTTGTTATTAGACGTAAAATAAAAGTCTACAGGTCAGCAGAAACATAAAATAATCTATTCTACTTAGTATATTATAAATTATACTGTGCTAAGAACTTCGAAATGAACACACGCAATATCTGTGATACTCGTTACCATCTTTCTTATTTTCTTAACGCCTTTTTTATTCTAACGACATATACGTGTGAGTAAACGAAAATTAAATTACCTTTATATGCGCTGGGTAACAATTGACCACTTTAAAGTAATAAAGTTAGGTATTTCCATTACCGTTTCTACATCAATGTTAAAGATGATATTTCCTCGAATGATAGTATTTTTAGTAGTTATTGTTATTTAGTACGGTAGGGGTATTTATAAGTACTACATTAGAATTTAGTATAATCCCAGAAAAACTTCTTCTGGAACACTTGAAATTCGTCCTGTCGATCTACCTTCATATAAAGAATTATTAAATTTTCGGCTTTCGATACCTTTTCCTTTCCTCGAACCTATAGAGGCAAAAGAATGAGACCCCCCTTTATGATTACGAAGGGATGACGCCAGCGAGATGGAAGCCTGGGAATCATCCGCTTTGAAATTGTCTGTACGTTAGCCAGGAGAACGTATCGATTACACGGTGTCCGAATTATCTTGAGGGACAGGGATCCGGGGGTTGCGCAGGATTTGGATTGGGGTAGACATACCCCACGGCTAGCGTGTCACCACTTTAATTACATCCATCCTGCGCAGTGCCCATCCCACCACGCCTGCCCCACGTACCCCGTGGCTCTCATCAAACTGTTAGCGGGCTATTTTCCATGTAACGCGGCCTCTCCGAAACGTTCAAGTCCAGGTATTCGCATTCGGAGTCGGCGTCCAACCCCTCCCCCTGGCCACACCTATACCTCGCTAATACCAAAATAAATAAAGGCGGATCCGGAAAAGAGTTTTTGATACGTACCTTGCAAACGTCCCTACCAGCCCCCGTTATTCCGATGCTCGCAATATCTGCGAATTTAATTCGAGCACGGCGAAAAATGTTCGCTAATATTTAACGTTCTATTCAAATAAAATATCGAAAGGCAATAATACGATGCGCGTGATATCCGGACAATATTTTATTCCGAGGCTCATATTTCGTCCTTATTAACCAGGAGCTCTGATGCCCGCTGGATCGATTTTAAAATTAGCACCGTAATGAGTCAGTTTAACCATGCAGGGGCTGACGCAAGGGAACGAATATTCCATTCGTTCGACGGCTTTTTGAATACGAAACGCGGCATTCCGATGAAGCTAAGGAACGCTCCGCTCCTAATAAAATCTTTAATTACACGAAATACCTGGCATAGAACGCGACCGACTGCAAACGGGCGTAATGAGCATGAATAAATAGTGTATTCTGCAAAAAAGCTCGCCTCCCCCTCCCCTTTATAACATGCATCCTCCCCTCCCCGTTCCGCCATCCATCGACGCCTCGGTCCAGCAAATAATTTTAGTATTTCGTTACATTCGCGTATGACTGGTCGGTTTCGATATTAAATGCGAGCGTGCAAATAGTCGCTCGCCAGTCCACTCGTCTACCTTTCTCTCCGCCCCTCGTAACCAGCCCATCCCGCTTTTCTCACATTCCTCCCCCACCGTTGCAGCCCTTCTGTCCGCCCACCCCCATCCACCGCCGGATCGTTTCCGACAGCGCGCGTATTCTTTCCATTTCGAGCTAACTTTCATTTCGCGTATCAATCGAAAGCAATTCGAAAATTATATCCCGCTGCGTTGCTTTACGCGTACAAATATGCCGGCTGGAATTTAATATCGGATACGGGCGTCCCGGGGAAGGCGCGAAAGTTCGCGCGTTCCTAGCGCTTTCACGCTGTCGGGGCTCTCGCGATCGGCATCACTGGAAGGCATTGCAGTCAGCGGACCAGTTCGCTTTCCCAGGGCTCGGCATTTTTTTTTTTTTTTTTTTATTCGCGCGCTATTTTTCGCGTATTTTTCGAGCCGACGTCCGAGCCACCGCGCTATCGATCGCCGCGTGCCCTCCCGTCCACGTAAATAACGCGAATAACTCCGCCAATAATAAAGGCAGATTAAACGGGGACAGATCACTCGCCAACACTAATTTGCTGATTTTTTTTTCAATCGAGCTTGTTCCTTTTATGAATACAATACCAAATGCCCTCGAATGGACAGAATACCGTCCGAAATAGTATTTCGTGACAGCGTTCTTTGCAACTGTCAATGAGGTTTTCAATTAATTCGATACGATGTTTGAAGAAGTGATTATTGTAGAATTTTTGTAGTGTAGTGGGAGTAGTATAGTAACAAGCGAAGCTGGCTTACGATTGTTCTAAGTTGCACACTTTCAGTGTAGGGAAAAAAGTGTTATATCAACGAATTTATAGAGGAAAGTCGCTTTATTTTCGTTTTCAGGATGATTTAATTTTAATATCGTCTAACTTTAGGTGTGTAACTCGTTCAAACATTTGTTCGGTAATTTAAGTTATTATAAAATTAGCGTTAATGTCGAATCAAAATTGAAGACTTTGCAGCGAAAAGGAAGAAGTTCCATTATTTGTCGAAATTGAATTATAGGTGGCACAGAATGAGAAAAATTACTGAGCTAACTGAAGGTGAAAATCATTCTGTAGTTTCTGGTATAGCTGACTATGATCAAGCAGATGAACTTTGGGACTATTTCATGATTTAGTAAGCATGTTCCACTATAAATATTCTAAAATTACTAATACATAGTTTTATAACACAATAATGGTGTTTAATGTATGTGAATCTTTATACAATTTTATGCAAAAAGGGGGAAGCTCCAAATTTTGAAAATTCACCCTGCCATACAGCAAATATATCTTTACTTAGTAATAGTGCTAAATGCTGCTTTGATGTGTAGATTTTAAGTCGGTAAAATACGTTGAAAATGTATCGAAAAATATTTTGTTAACCCTATTTTTATTAGTTTTCCAAAAGTTAATACCTTTAGAGCTGTCTTCAATTAAAACCACTCATATTTTCTTTTGTTGGTGATACCCTTAAAGGAAATGAGAAAGCTTTCTAACTAAGGTGTAGCAACTTTGCAGGAACGGCGGAGAGGGTGACCGATTCGATCCGTCGCATAAACTTAGTTATGTATTCAGGACAAGATGTCGTTGAAGTACGTTGAATCGTGGTGTTTCTTCGATGTATCTTTTCGCGAGGAGTTATGATACAAAGCAAGCAGAGGGGTACGTTGTTAGGAAAGTTTCCGCACTAGTTAGCCAGCGCCTTTCACGCAACCCTTTTGCGCGACATAATTGAGTGTCACCTGGGCATAACAAATGGACCCGTGAGGAGGAGGCGGAAAGAAGGGTAGGGAAAGACGGAGGTAGAGAGACGGCTACAACCTTCGTTGTTGGAAGCCCACCCTATGCCATCGCGCTGCGTGGGTCAAGTTACTTGTGACTCGGTCCTGATTAATGGACGTACTTGTTTAACATGCTGGAGCCAGGTCGCGCTTGTCCACTAAACACCGGTGTTAATGCCTGAACGAAAATGCCACTGAATCCTAGCGACACTCTCTTGCCAAACGTGCTCTCCGGCATGATAATTCCAAATACCTCATTGTCGAGGGATTCTCAAATTGAAGAATATTCTTCTGGCTCCTTCCATTTAATAATGATATTTCTAAGCATTGTTACCACGGAACCTATCACAGGAATAAATTTTTCTTTCACATTTTGGGACACATTTAAACCCAGAACGCGGCATTTGGTTCAGTTGACAATCCACTTTTGTAGGTTTTTTTTTTAAATACGATAACAGATATAAATAAATTATAACAACCTGTCGAAGTATTACTAGTACGAAACGTTATAGAATATTTGCTTGGATTACTTTTGTACTACATACGTATATGTATGCATATAATACTTATATATCATATATCTGAAAGAGAAAGGAATTAACCGGTTAGCAGTGGAACAATCTGATTTCATTAGGCGTAAAATTGGCCACGTATCCCAAGTTTAGTTTCCAAAGGAAGTTCAATATAATCGCTCCCTAGTTACTTCGCTAAACTTCTCAACATTCCGCGAGGCATCCGCACATGAAAAATGTTAATAAGGCAAGTTTTAATGAGCTGAAAGCCCATCTCTACTCTAGCGATCGAAGGCTGCCTTTCGTAATGTACCTTTGCCTTTTTTTTTTGCCAGATCCTCGACAAGTTAGTCTTTATTAACTGACTTTGCCGGCTTCCTGCCTTCCAGTTTAAACAGGATTTTATTCCTATTGGACAGACGTCCTACTTGTTGCCAGATACATCAAACACGACCTTCTATAGATACGACAAATATTTCCGTTTTCCTGATTTATTTAAACAGAAGTGAATACGCCTTATTAAAGTCGAGGGGGAGGCAGCAGCCGGAGGGGGGGAGAGGCGACGTTGACCCAGAAGTTTACCAAAATCTATTCCGAAGTTTGCACACCGAGCAAAGAATTAGCGAAACGTCGTCAGGGCAATGTAAACTCGGGGATCCGCATCACTGGCCGTAGACCGTCGCGTCTCCTCGCGTCGGCTGGGTTAAAAAAATCTTCGATTTCCGAACGGATGGCCCACTAGTTTTATTGGCTCCTCTCCCGCTAAAGGATGGATATTGCATTATCCGCTCAAACAAACCCCGGGTGCCTTCAGTCGGCCAACTTAAAGGTGAGCAGACTCAGGGTTCAGTCAAAGTCGATAATAGTCGCCGCTGAGGTGTGAGCGGTGTGCTAGATTAGGAAGGTGAAAAAGGTTGAGGATGGGGTTCGTCGGGGGGGGGGGGGGTGAGGGAGGAGGTGCTGGAGGGTGGGAGAGAATCGGAGGGAGTGATAAAGTCCTTATACGGGCGACACCTGCCCCCTGTCCTCATCCTCCTTTCACCTTCCTCCTACGACTCACTCCTCACGCCTCAACCTCCCCTTTAGTCCCTCTTCATCCTCCCTATTACAGGCACAATGTTAAAGGGACTCCGAACGAGATTGAATTTGCTAACGGAAAACGCGAGTGAGTGAAACGTATTTGCTTTTTATCCCTCACTCCATTGAGAAGTCCTGCACTCCTCTTCTTCCTCGTCCTTTCCCTTCCCGAAAGTTCATCCGGGTCTGCCATCCCTTTCTTGCCATCCCTCCTACCACCTTCCCCACCGACGATCCGGCACCGGGTTCCTCCACCCGATGCGACTACCCTTCCACCAGCACCAAATCTTCAGATCAACCATCTGTCTCTTTTCCTCCCTCCACTTTCTCTGTCGTCCTGTCACTCTTCCTTTCCCTATCTCTCTCCTTCTCTTGCCTCTTCTCGCACGTCCCGACACATTTGTTCGACGTTAAGGAAGTGACTCACCATCGAAATCCCACGAAGCTGATGCGTCCTGGCACGTTCTAGAAACTGGAGGTAAGATTTTTCCGAAGCATTTCTTCCTCTTTTATCGCGGGCTAAAACGAACATCTCGGATTCTTTATCGGGCACCAATCGCACGCCTTATTAAATCTTGTAAATTTAAATGCCCCGAATCGATCGATTGAATCAATTCCGAAGCTTCGCGAATATTTCAATTTCTTCCCCTAGTGAGGAATTCCTGCGCAACGTGGTTGAAAATAATCCGTTGATCTCGACTTCGCGAAGAAACCTCTTCTTAAGGTATCATCTATTCGTTTCAGATTTGGCGACGCCGACGTACACCTACATACTAAAATAGTAGGTACCTATGTATATAACGTTTCGTTGAAGGGGGTAATTAGTCTCTAGATACAGTTGTCTATTTTCAGAGAAATTAATTTATAGTAATGATGTGAAATACATCAAAGGAACATTGTCTGAAGAAAGTACAGTCGAATACGATGCTGCGGCATCATTTATGCGAGAGGTTTCAAAGCAACAAAGCTATCGGAGTAATTGAAACGAAAATTCATGTGCCTTCTTCCATAATAAATGGCGAATGAAACTGTTGAACGGGAGAATAATAGAAGCAAAGTACCAATATCGTATAACAGAAAACATTATTAATAGAATCAAATTGCCAATATTTCATAACACGAAACTTTATTAGACGACCCCTGCAACTGTAAGAGTGAGTGGGTACTTTGAAACATCGTTAATAAAGGTGAAAACAAATTCAAACATTCCATTTTCCAAATTTGCAGAATATTTTCATTACAAATACTGTGTTTATTTATTTGTTGCTTTAAACCAGACATGGTTCATATATCAAATAGAGTACACATGAGGTTTATGAAGCTTATAATTTTCAAATTGCAAGCTACCAGTTTACATAATAGCATTAGTGATATTTAATATGTATATCTTACTTGGCTACAGTTATATTCTTCAATTACAGATAAGATTATGACAAGAACTGACACAAAGTGGTATTTGTAGATAATGTAGATGTTACATATTATGTAGATAATATGTACCTATGTACATACCTGCGCCTGAGGAGCAGTTTTAACCAAATTATACGTTAGTCCTCATTCTCTGGACATTGCCAGACGACATGATTTATTCAGGTCTTGAGATTATGCTTGACAATAACAAACATTGTTCGGTATGAAATTAACTTCAGCTAAAGAAGCATTTAAATTATAATGATTCGAGCGGCACCTATTAACAAATGTTATAAAATCTCTAAGAAGTTTACCTCCAACAAACCCTGTGTTTATTTCTTAAACGAGAAACCATGTTTTACAATGCGTTTTTACATTCGTTTATGACTACTTACGATTAACGTAAAAACCATTCTATTCAAAAATATGCAAATCGCTCTTCTATACATTAAAAACTGGATATGAAGAATTTCCAGAAACTATACTCAATTTTCTTAGAACCGGGTCCTGGTATTTTACGACTAGTCCTTGTTTATCTACCTACAATAGTTTGCGTCATGAGCGACGTCATCGTCAATACTTGAAAGCGTTATCGATCGGTTGAAACCGTTACGTCACGTGGATCGTTACACAAAAGTAAGGCGACAAAGCCGGGGTTCAGCAGCAATTTGAACAGACTGAACTTGGGGGAAGAAAGGTCCAAGGTGCCTCTGGTTTAAAGAATTGTATAAAGTGCAACAGAGTCTCAAGGCCATCTTAACGAGAGAATCTCCTGTATGTACATTGCAATTTTCGTACGCTTTATATGCACATATATATAAATTACACGCGTGGTCTTATCGATATACATGTGCATGTGACAATGGATGGCAGGATGAGCGGTAGACTGCGCGCGCTGGGGCCGCATGCGGCAGTCGCTCGTACTCTCTGCGTTCAGGTGCGTCAAGTGCATTCAGCCTCGATCCTCCCACTATGCCACCCTTACTCCCTTCTCGGTATCCTCCACCATTTCCTTCACTTCGACTGCATTCTCCCTCGATTCCTCCTTAAAACACTTCGCCCACCAGCATCGCCAACAGGTCAATAGCGCAAGTAGGTCACGTCTGTGCCCGCCGACGCTGATGACGACACCAGAACGAATGCACTTTCACGCTCGGCGGTAGTTCCCCTAAGCGAGAAGATCGAAACGGGGGAAGGAAGTAGCTTGACTTGCGGCGGAAGAAAGCGAATAAAACGAGCAAAGAAGGGAGCATCAGAGATTAACCGATTAAATGACAATGATATTTAAGGCTGTGCTAAAATGTCAGCGGATCAATAATCCCGGTAGCCAGGAAAATGTAGATGATCATCAGAGAGTAGGGGAGAATGAGGCAATCGCGGTCAGTTGGCAATGGCGGTCAGTATTGTTATTATAAAACGGTATGTCCGAAATGTACAATTTCTTTTCCTTACGTTCCACGACATCATTCGCTATATTGTCGAACGATTTCGCCTTCGTCGTTGCTAAGCAACCAAGGAAAACTAGCCTTTTTGTATTTTCAACATCGTCGATGTAATATTTCGTGTACACAACGTAAGAGGTAAGTACTAATTCTGAAGCTTATTTTACATTTCAAGATTACGTAAATATAGATATTCTATCAAGGAAAAGGATTACAAAGTTAAATTAAATATATTTATATCAAATTTCATTCTAATCTTCAATCTTATCAATGAACACGTATGCGGGCAATGTTGGTCACTTGACTGTTAGTGCCCGTAACGCGATTATCATTATTCACTAGTGTAAAATAAACAAAACTAGAAGAAAATAAACGGAAACACAAAAATAAAAGAAAAATTTGTAAAAAAATTAAGCTGGAGAAGGAAAACGACGAAAATAAGTGCATTATTTGCTTTCAATTTGGCCATGACAATGAGATGTGTGTTAAGATGTATCTCTTGTGGCCTCTGGGCCCATTCTGAATCCTCTGGATGGGACTCAGCGGATGGATACATTTGCGAAAAATGTAGCAGCCCCTAGACCGCAATTGCCCACAGCGTGACTGCTATTACCCGTAGGTGTAGACGATGGCGGAAAATCACATATTTTTTGTTTTTTGTAATTTCATTGAATAAATCAATATAAAATTAATTATTTTCGTATCCTACGTATAGGTTGATAGTTTAAGTTTACAAAAAAATCATTTTCAAGAAATATTGCACCTCACATCTTTGTTTTATTACAATTATTGCTTAAGTGACCGCCATTACACATTCTCCCCTACGTCCGTCCTTTTACGGAGTGATGGATCATATTATTAACTTTTATAATATTTTCATGCATCTCCAATTCAAATGCATTTCCTGTCATTTACATTCGCAAAAGTTTATAGCTTAGTTAGCCGGAGAGTCGAGATCGCGGGCACATTTCGCTTTCATTGATAGGATTTTTACGCAAGAGAGAGTATTACGACAGAAGGTAAAAGTGGCAGGTAATAATCAATTTCTGAAAGGCTTTTTTCAGGCGGGGCTGTATAGTGGATGATACAAAGTAGGTCGAAATCGCGTCTGCTCCGGTGTCGACCATGCTCCGCCCCAGACATGCACTCATTGGCGATGGCTTGCGTCGGCCTAGTGCCGCGGCCTATGCCAGAACCAGGGTTGGAAAATGCGGGGGTCGTGGGTCGTGCCAGAGTACGAGTTTCTGGCACGATGCCGCGTCGTCGCGCTTGTACGGGCTACAGTTATTCGCTGCTCTATGCTGCAATGCCCTATCGGGATTGCGGCCAGGGGTGGAACCTGCCGCCGCGCCGCGTGGATCTTACGTTTTCCCGCTGCCGCACAGTGGAAAGTAGTTGACTGCTTCAGCCGCGGGTATGCGTACGCTGTGATCCTCACAGGAACCTTGATCTTTATTGTGCCGAGTCCAACATTCTTTTCCTTTCCCTCTAAAGAAGGAATATTAAATGTAAAACAATATTAGAAGAGCTCTGGGTCATTTGTAAATCTTTATGATAACTTGAAATTATGGATCAATGTCTAGAATAGTGATCAATTTATATGATAGTGAAGGGTTCTTAGGTTACAGGTTTTTTTATCAAATCAAATATTAATACTCTATGTCGTAAATAGGAAGTACCATCCCAAAAGATGAACAGCGCGCCTGAACGCATTTTGTTTCCGCAACGTATATTCGCCTCCTCCTATCAGCTTAAGCTATGAAACGTATATTTCAATTCGAGGAAACGAGTGAGAAGAGCTTGGCGACGCGACGCTGTTACGACAGTAATATCTTCTATTACGTTTCCAGCAGATCCATCTTGCGGCGAAGAGATTCCTGATTTTCTGTCGTCTGTAAATCGTTGTTTCTGCCGGAGGAAAGATGAAGACGCAAATCTGCTAAAAATCACTTCGAGGCTGCATGAGTTTTACAGTACTCGCTTCCTTCAACAGGAGGTGAAATATTTATTGATGGAAACATTGACGTTGGCAATTAAAACAATATGTAGAATTCAATGAAGCACAGGTTTTAAGTAAGTAATTAGGCAATTAAGTTCTTCAATACTCACAGCTCTAAATCTTTGAAACAAGTTCGCATGGACTATCGAAGATCTGTCTTGAAAGTTCAACCAACCGAAGGCAATGAGCGTGAAATGTTCTCGCGTGTCAACGGCAAACTTTACGAATGCAACCTTGTTCCAGTAGTGTTAGCCAAGACTAGTCGGACACAGTAGCGCGCGGCGCACACATGCATCTGCGCGATATACATATAATCATCGTATCGCAAGTACATATCCCGACATGCGCGCATCACGTACGCGGTTCGCGTGCACATGTACGTATGTAGCCACGTACCTACTAGACGCAGCGCTCTCGGTCGTTCTGCTAGGCAGAATTCCGCTCAGCCCTATTACCTTCGATTTGTCAGCTGGCTGCAGACGATAACGCATTTCCCTCTTTCGTCCCATCTCTCACCCTTTCCCTCTCTCCGGCTTTATATCTCCTGTACAGTCCTCTGTCTGTCTCTTTTCCTTTCTCTTCAGCGGCTTCCTCCCCCCACCCCATTCACCCTTTCGTCCTTTTACTCTCATCCTCTCCTCCTCCCCCCCCCTCTCTCTCTCTTTTTCTCTCTCCTTTCCTCTTCGTACCTCGCGTACCCGCCGGTTTCCCTTTATGACCGTGCACTGTGCGCAGTTGCGTAATGGTTTCATTATTGAGTTACCATCAGCCATGAATTTAATTTTATTTTGACAAATTACAGGCAGGTACGCTTTCCTTGTGCCCGTATGCGTAAGAAAAGAGAGGAATCTGCTAGATTATTTGCCACACGCGTTCGTAACGGTTAGAATCAGATACTTTGAGGATTTTAAAACGTGAGTTTTAATGACACTCTAAACTTTGTTGTCTATGACGCTACATTGTGGAGATATAATATTAAATATACAGAACATGTAATTTTAAGGGTTGTATAGGCTTCATATTCAAGAGTAATAAATATAGACGCAAAGGTTTATGTAGATTCGTCTTTATTACAATGAAGTCAGAGTGACCACAAGTGTTGAATCTATAATATTTCAAAATTATGCAGTTATATACAAACGTGATTATCTGTATATGACAATAAAATAAGATCCAATGTATTTGAATTATATGAATTTAAATATTGATCTTATAGTTTTTTTTTATTGTGAAAGCCAACACATTGGCATTCGTTACGTGACACTCAATGTTTTAGTATATTGGGCGGTTTCAATCAATTCATTTTGCATCAGAAACAGAATATTTAGAAAGCGTGCTTCCCTTTGATTACTATTCCATTTTCGCAATCGTGCGGTTCAACGCTCATTAAATCCGTGAGCGTTCGAGAAGGAACGGAGAGGGTCTCAAACGAAAATATTGGCAATCGTCGAAGAGCTTGTCGCGCACCAGCGTCCGCGAATAAGAAGCTTTCTCAAAACATTTGATTTGAATGAGAGATTCTCATCAGATAAGATGAGTACCGTGTGATCCAATTACTTGCAACACGATGAATACCTGTTCCAAAAACGTCTCTCCTTTCCTGTTCTCTGCTCCTCCCCTTCTCATCGTCATCAACAGATCACTACAGGATCCTTCAGAATATTTATTTTTTTTGCTTTGTATTTATCTTTACCTAGGTGCAGTGCAACATCTGTATAATATCCGCATAATGTAGCATAATTTTTTTTTCGAATTTCTTCGTGCGAAGGAACTACCAGCAGTTCAGCTCAACCAACCGACGACCAACTTAACAATAATCTAATTTATGCCGTATTTAGACTAATTTTGATTAGAAAGCTCTCACCAATTTATTAACAATCATTACATTGTTGTCACGTAGAAATTATATAAATTCCAGTCGGGCAGGGAAGAAGCAGGTAGCTCAGGTTTTGGCCACAGGAATAAACATTGATTCCAGCGCGACCAGAACTCGATAAATTACAGCTAAAGAAACGCGCCACTGTTCCACAAAATGCGATACTTCGGTTTCAATTTCATCGCTTTTCGAGAAACATTACTATAATTCTACCACACGCAATATGTCTTATTTGCACCTCACTCTCGACGTCCGATCGGCGCTCTTATAGTTTCTATCACAGCTCTAACCTAAGCTTACCCTAACAGACAGAAGATTGCAAAGAAGAAATGCGAGGCCGAATAGCATACCGTTTCGTTACGGCTACGGCTTGTCCCCTGAGCGTCGTACTTATAACGAAATAAAACTGTATCTGTCAGCCAATAAATGCTACTCGTAGCAAATCTAACTGTAATTATGGGCGATGGACTAATTAGTCGACTGGTATTTCAAGGACGTAGGTACAAATTGTTTTTCCGACACATCTCAAGTGGCCACGTCTCTCGATGCATCGCGGCAATTTGTCGAGAAACGTGTAATGATTGCGATGCGCCAACCGTCAGCGGAGCATTTGAAGTTCGCCGACAAAGTTCTGGCGAAACTTGTCGTTTCAGGTATACGCTGGTAATGTCGGTGCTTTCAGTGAAGGGGGGGAAGGAGCTACGTCAAAGACGTAGGGGTAGCTTCCCCCGAAGTTCGCGAGGGGAATGCATTCACGTCTCATAGAGTCATAGAATGTAATGAATTACTGTTTGTCGAACAATGCTGTTCGGTCGCCTGTGGCTTTCAGAGGGAGCAGGATGAACTGATTTACCGTACGTATCATGCTCCATCGTCTTTCTTGAAAGGGCTTCCCTCCCCCCCCCCCCCATACATCCCCACGGTGATGTCTGGACAGGGCGAAAGGGCAGAAAGACAAAATCAAAGAAAGGGAGAAACTGATCGAGTCCCTTTTAAGATGGATCCGCGTATAGCGTCAAGTTTATTAAAGTTCTGTTACATCGCCAGTTCGGTCCCCTTTTACCTATCCACCGAATTTCGAAGCGCGTTCGAGTTATGCGACTGTCGAAAGTTGAAACTAGTTTAGCAGAAGAGTTCGCCCCTGGCCGCCTCATACCCCCAAGGAACCGTGGACATTCCCTTGGAAATGTGCTCGTTTACTTTTTCGACCAAGTTTCCCGAGACAAGAGGTGAATCCACCGATGCGCGCCGTTTCGAAGAATGTGGAGCTCAGTAATGCTGTATAGCGTGCGATGGCCTCACTGTGCCAATGAGATTCTCCAAGCAGCTTTTGTGATTCAAAACAGGAGGATGTTGAAATTCGTGCATTCGTAATCGAAGATTTTGTTTAGTAAATAATTACTTCTAACGCGCTAAAGAGGCGCATGCCTACTAGGTAGTTAGGTAACTGCTATGTATATTGCAGATAATACCTACGCACGGCACGGGGATTCCAGGAATCTTGTTACGTAATACCTAGATGTCGTTCGAGTGTAACACGAAGAAAGAGAATAGACACTACGGCAGACTGAATGGAGGTAGCAACCGAGTGAAGCAAAGGCAGAAGGATGTAGACGGCGGTGATAGTTCGCGATGAATTTCGTGCGTGAATTTTCCAAGTGAAAACTTTTTCCTCCAGGAAGTTGCCTTACACTTTGTCTCGCGCGCTGATTGTAAGTTACAAAGGGACGTTCTTCTATAAGGTCTTGTTAACTCTGTGTTCATCTCTGTTTGGTTATTTATTTGGTAGTATCCAAGGTGCAATTAACAGTTGGCGCAGACGCGTGAATAGTTTAAAGAAGGAACCGGGAGTGTTACATTTCAACAGTGGGCCCTGGCTGGCGAATATATTTTCTTCATAATACCTTTCTGTCCCTCCATCTCCACTCCCTTCATCCTACCTGTTCACCTTCCTTTGTTCTCGACATCTCCGAAGGTTTCTTGTTACGTCTTCATGTCCTTTTTGGTACAGGGCGTGTACAGATGTCGTATTATTTATTTCTGACTACTATTCAGAGTCGTCTCCAATTGTTATCTCTCCCCTAGCCGACTAGAGATCGTCTTACAAAAGAGTCTGGGCTTATGTTGTGCCCTAAAGATAAAATGAACTAAAGATCCAGGTTTTGGAAATCTTCAATGGTACTCTTTAGCAACGACTATTCTGAATGTGCATTCTTCTTGTATGATAATTCCTGTTCAAATTCATCTTGCTAAAATTGCAGAAAATCATGATTTATTGTCTACTGCATGTTACTGGAAAGTTTCACAGAGCGGTAACCCTTACATTCAAAAACAATGTAAACAATTTGTGACATGTACTCTAATAAGTGTAAATAGAAAATATATTTTTCATAAAAACTTGGTGAGAATTGAACTGATTAGGGCTGTTACGAATATTCGAATAATCTAAGTATTCGAATATCTCAGTATTCGAATAATCTAAGTATTCGAATATCTCAGTATTCGAATAATCTAAGTATTCGAATATCTCAGTATTCGAATAATCTAAGTATTCGAATATCTCAGTATTCGAATAATCTAAGTATTCGAATATCTCAGTATTCGAATAATCTAAGTATTCGAATATCTCAGTATTCGAATAATCTAAGTATTCGAATATCTCAGTATTCGAATAATCTAAGTATTCGAATATTTCAGTATTCGAATAATCTAAATATTCGAATAATCCTATTTATTCGAATTATTCGAATATTTACAGCTCTACGGTAGTTGTTAAATGTTGTACAAAAATATTGTTGATTAGTTCTCCTACAATTACGATAATACATGAACCATGACAATCGTCTATTCTATGTTTTCGAAAATGTTATGACATCGAGTTCAATGGGCGGAGCGACTTTAGGGATCCGAATTGGAGTGTTCGTATCAAAGACAAAATCAATATTACGTTGGTTTGAAATACGAGCGCCACGTGATACGGCAAACCAGTTACACGTGATGCCCATCGTCAGGTTACGTAAGTATAGATTTCTATAGGGACGTACATTGGACATTGGTCTTTTGATCAACCACGAACTTTCAATGATACATTTCGCGGTATCATTTCTCAGGGTAAGAGAACAACAAGAAATTTCGCGTATAATAGTAGACGCTTTTAACAGAAACCTCTCAATAATCGATATCAATCGTAATTAATTGAATGCAACAAGTCAGAACGAGTTACTGAACACATATTACAGCTTCTGCTGAGCATTAATTTGCAATTGAAAGGATACATTTGTTCCAATTGAATTCTTGATTGAAGCAAGTGATCTGAAACTAAGGAGAATAAAATCATAGATACCTAATACACAAAATATTGATACGAGTGGGGAAAATATGAAATCTGAAATTTCAGATACTTTACCAATGTAAATACAGACTTCCAAGATTTGATGTTACGTTCAAATGCAATTATTGGTATTTGTATTAGTCACGATGAAATGATAAATCACATAAAAAGCAAGTGAAGTGTTTAAAGTAAGAAAAAACATTCTCCATAAACTTGGAGGAGCTCCCAAAATTTGTCTACTTATTTCTGGAGCAGCTTAATATTGGTGTTACTACTTAGAATATATTCCGTTATATTATAATAACAAAATATATTCAATCGGAATTAGAAAAATACGCAAAAATAGTGATTACTCTCGGCAAACGCATGCAAAAATACAGTACGGAGCTGCTCAGAAGAAAAAACACCAACGAACGGAAAACGTAAAATAAATACGAAAAATATCTGTACAAACGAAGTTCTACTTAATACATATGATAGCACTGAGTAGCTGCACATTAAACGCCACGAAATAGTTAAAAGCGTAGCTCTGATTGAGATCTATTATAGCTTATTGCAGAAAACGTGATTGAATCTGACAAGCGGATAAGTGGACGAGAACGCATGGATGGGAATTAAGTTTCGCGAACCCTTCAATGCGTTTCGATGAAAAAAACACACTGCCTTTTCTATTTTCCACTCTGAAAAAACATTCTACGCTTTTATAAAGCACGAAATGTTTTGATGCTGACGAGATTCGCATTGAAAATTTTCACGGCAGAAGAGCGGAGTGCAAAACGTTTCGACGTTGATGGCAAAAGCGTCACAGAAAGTCTGCGCGGCCAGTTGACTGAGCGCCCGCCCTTTCCTGTGGTCAGTCATAATATTATCTGACACAGCACTGTCTCATTTCCATTTGCACGTTTCATTATCCGGCTCGATGACCCGCAGGCGCAAAACTATCCCGCCTGAGAAATTAAAAAGAATTCGTCTCGTCGATTAATCAAAAGCAACAAGATGCGAACTGGGAGAGGGATGTTTTCTTCTTTAACGAGTTCGCTAAACCAATCAACTTGTTTACCCATTTCTATCCGAGTCTTTCGAAATCACATACACTATACATATACAGGGTGTTTCCGAGATCGTGATGCAACCAGAAAGGAAGTGATTCCTTGTGGAAAAGGAAGTCGAAAATATGGAATGAATTTTTTTTCATATAAGACTCCATTTTCGAGAAAATCTAATTTGAAAACTCGTCCGGATAGCTTTTCTTCATCAGGACTTTGCCTTCGAGAAAATCGATTTTCGAAATCCGTTAAGTGCGCATGCACTGGGTTAAGGATTGATTCCATTTTGAAATTCAATCTTCTCGAAAATGGAGCATTATAAGAAAAAATTTCATTATATATTTTCGACTTACTTTTGCATGAAGAATCGCAATTCGGATTTCGAAAACACCCCGTATATTCAGTTACCGCATTGCAAAATACTAGGTGGCTTTATGTAACTGTTGCGCAGCCAATTAATTAATAACTCGAATTTTCTGATTTTTGTGCAACGTGCAAAGTACTAGCAAAGCGAATCGGTGAACTGCTTTCTGTAAATTTTGATAAAGTATTCAATGTCTGTATAGCAACCGAGACTAAGAGGTGTATTGAACCTGAGTATTAATTCTGAGAGAATTAATCAATCGCTTAAACTTGAGTTTGCAGGTGCAAACTTATAATACGTATGTCATTTGCCATGTAAAATTATTTTATGCACATATCACCGATGCGCAGATAATCAATGAGAATATGGATATCATCATTCCATTATATTATTACACACATATTTTCTTATACAGCTAGAGATCTTCCCAAGGAATAAGAAAAAAAAATAATAACATACTTGATCCAATCTCCTAAATTCTCATAGGAGGAAAGGAATAGAGAAAGGGGCGAGTGGCGTGTAAGACGGGGTAGGAAAGAAATACCCTTATTTTCGATCATAAACGGTACCGCCGTTTAAGCCTACAGGGAATTTGGCTGGCAATAGTTATTGGCTAATCTGCTTCTGACGGTGCAGCAAGAACAGTAAGAAAGAGAGAGGGAGAAAATGAGAAAGGGTAGGAGTGTGCGCAAACTCAGAAGTGAGCACGTCGGGGCGACCGTCAGCGGCCAGCCGGATAGCCTTATAACCCTCGGGCTATATCCTAAAAGTTATCTGAAAATTTCATTTACGACGAGAGAGTTAATAAATGTAAATATTAGCTGTAGAAGCAGTTCGGCGGGAACCACCACTACACGGATGCAAGCTCTAAAACCATCCGGAGGATGCCGCCGCGGAGGACGCGGGTTGGCTAGACTTTGAGTTCGTTAAAGTGCGGATCGATTCACGAATGGTGGCTCAACAAAAAGGCAAAAATCTAATCTGGTCGCTTAGTATTCTATCATGCCCTCCTCTCCTTCCCCCGGCAACTTTTTGACACGACGGGAAGGTGGGAAAATGAGATACGACGTGCTCCTTATGCGAATAGAAGGCTCATGGAAAGTGAAACGAATTATCGCGAAGATAAGCGTAGAAGGCCTAGATCGGTTTTTCAAAGCAAATGTAACTTTTCCCGCTAGCGTTTAAGGGAACTGAATGTAGTCACGTGGAAATTGTACGTTTTGTACGCAATGATGATAATTACGCAACAATGCTATTTCGACCATTCATTTTGAGGAACGTGCTCCAATAGTGATTTGAAATCTTTAAGGTGAAGTTTTGTTGTCGTACTTTGTGGTAGGTTTAAGTTTTAAGTTAATTCGTCTATGATTACAATATAAATATTAACAAGTAGTGTTGGAGGAGAATGAAAAAATCATACGTTCCATCTCCTATCGTACATACAAATTATGCATGTAGGTACGTTGCTCGAAAAATCAAGGCATTGTATACGTAGAACAATTATTATCTAAGCTCATATAATTGTGTGCTTTAGAAATTCAGAATAAGTATTTACAAGTTGTGGTAGCAACTTCTTTTAATTCTACTGTATACATAAGTACTTGCACATAAGTGAAGAATATTTCAAATATAGAATAATACCTTATATATTAAAATGTAAAACTGTACTTGCATTTTGCAAGAATATTTGGTAATTATGATTCTCAATTTTATAACAATTTTTATGGAATTACGGTGATTTAGATGTCATTTTCGGAAAATAAATATCAACTAGAGAACTTGATACAGTAAATATGAATACCGCCAATGATGAACATACAGAACAAATACCAAACTGATATTTTCAAATAACAATGCAGTTCACAGGGTGACCGACACGTTGGCTAGAAGGGTTTAACTGAAGATGGGGTTAATACCTGTCGAGAAATACCTTGCACATAAAATCGATAAACGTATCCCCCTACACCCTTCAAAGCATGAAGGTATAAAAATTTTACATGATTCCATTTCACTGGGAGCATTTACACTTTAGTTACTGAGTACAGTTCCATTCCAAAAATATAACTCATACATTCGTATAATGGAAGTTTTATTCAGTCTAACACATTTGTTATTTCCAAGTAGGTCCATTTTTAAACGTTTCTTGTTCTAAATTATAACAATAAGTTAAGTGACAAAAAGTTTATTCATTCATTTTCTTTCATGCTTTAATCGTAAGATTCTCATATAGGTAATCCTGTTACATTTATTTTCAATTATTATCTTGCCGATAACACTTAACAAACTATTCAAGTCTACATCAATGTTCATCATATTTTGTGAAAAGTATTTGTTATTCATAATAAGTATGTTACATATTATTATTGAAACCAGTTTCTCTTAAGACAAGAACTGCTTTTCATAAACTTGACAATATCGATTTTCTGTCGAGTTATTCATAGAAAATCATTACTCCTTTTTACAAAAGCGAAACATTTATATGTAAAGCAACTATGCTTCGATGCTTAACGATTCTCTTACAATACGTTAAATCAATCACTACAAATGGAACAAAGTCCGTCGAGCAAATATGTAGCGAGAATTAATGGTTGCTATTTTTAAATTCATAGCGATTAGAAAATTTAAATAAATTAGTATGGTAATCCTTAAAATGAACTCTTGATAGATCATAGGTGGTTAACGATACGTAGAGGTGACATTGCAGATTGCTCTTAGGTGTGGAGAAGACGATGGCTCTGCAGGAAGCAGTTGACGTTCCAAAGTGGAAATGACCCGTCATTCACTGGACGCCAGAAAAGCTTTCAGTTCCTTTGAAGTAAAATGACAGTGGACTATCAATATTTTATATAATATATATTTGTACGTGTCTCGTATTTCATTACGCTTTTTCTCTATCGCGTTCTTATTATTATGATCTTCAGTCAGACCTGAATAAATGGAAGATAAAAAAAATGGTACACGTGTATATGCTAAATCCAGTTAAAGTTGATGGATTTTAGAAATCATATTAAAATCATATTAACATGTAAATTGTACCGGTGAATTCGGCAGTATAATGAGTGATCTGCTAAATGCACTAGATCAGATTTCACCAAACGCATCATATCATCCATCAAACTGTTAAAATTGATGGAACAGCCATTTGCATTATATGTCTTCGTATTTCATGTCTACAAGTGCATGATGGATTTATTAAAAACTGAATTTGTGCCGAAAAGTTTATTTCAAGTCTTTTACTTGTCGACATGCACATACGTGTGGCGAAATATATAATGCTTATTGAAATACACACTCGTTATGAGTGCATATATATAACTCAGGGCCCGATCTAGCTGTTTCGCCACTTTGGGTAAAAATGATTTTGGCCGCCCTTTATATTTAATAAGAAATAATTACTTGAAAATATAATTTTTGACAGTGAGTGAAATATGTATTATATTATTAATCTCTTCAATTGTCAACCTTAAATTCTTATTTATCCCACAAGGTTACCGTAGCAAGAAATACGTGACGCGTTATCACGAAACACATTGCAATATCGCATCAACATTCAACAGTCACTCCAGAAGGACGAACAGATTAACGCTGACCATCGGCCAGCAAAGCTGCACGATCAACCTGGGCCCGTAATTCTCGCTGCAAGTCGTTACGACAGCCATGCATCATACAGAACGAGCTTACTTCAAGCCGTAATGTTCGCGTTGAAGTGATTTTATGGCGCGTTCATTTTTGGTTAGAATACGTATTCGTGGAAACACCCTACGAGGGCTTCTATCCCGTCGCCCTTTCTTTCCGCGAGAAAGCCTTTTACTAGACAAATTAATTTACGGTAACACATAAAGACCTGTACCTTCTCTCAACGAGAAGTTTATGAAGTTTGAGAACTGCCTTTGGCCGCCTATTCGCTTCAATTCTACTTCATAACGTCGCGTAGAAAAAGCGCGTGTGTCGGACATAAAGTTAAATCCCGTATCTGTAGTGTTTCGTTTAGCCACGTAGTTCGCTCGTAAAGTTTCATGGCGTCCTTTAGTCCCTCCGCCGCCCCTCGAAGGAGGACGTAAGAAAGTGTTGCGAGCACTTTGGACGGTGCTACAGGATGGTTCCTCGACGTCGATCCACTCGAAAGTTGAGATTTTTGAGGGTCGAACGACTTTGGGATCGGTCGTTCGAGGATTCTTATCTTCGATGCGGTAGAACGATTTCGATGTCGGACGGACCGGCGAGGAGTTTAAAGGACGCGGGAGGACTCGAACGGCGCGGGGTCTCCTCTGAAATTGCACGATACCGTCCTGGGTTACGGTAATGACGGCAAACAGTTTCGTTCACGGACCATTAGTCAAAAATGCCCGAGATCTGGTGCTACGCTGTCGTCGCCGCTACGCAAAAGCGGCCAAAATTGAGAGGGGGCACGGCCACTGGATATCTCCGTACAATGGCGCACTAACCATTCTGTTTTGTTCTTGAACGACTGCAATCACCGACAATTTGCCTCTAGTCCTTCGAGGTAGTCGGGTCCGGCTACAACCGAGGAGACGATATCCTCTCTTCTTTCTGCGAATTCTGATGGTATCTGGCAGAAAATGGCAACGAAAGAAAGTACAGAATTATTGTTGTCTATTATTATTATTATTATTCGTCTTTATTACTTGGTAAATATACCAGGAACAGAAGCCTAACCGTAACTAAATAATTAATACTAAAACTAAAACTAGGAAAGAAAAGAAAAAAAAGAGAAACAATTTATGGCGCCTAAGCAAAATAAAAGCATAAATGTAAATGCATAGACATGGACGAGACAAGGAACAGGAAGAATGTAGAGGTGGATTATCAATAGTGTAGAGATATATATCGTCGATCTGTACATTTGAAATCAGGAAAGGAATTTAACCCTTGAATATCAGGAGGGAGGGAATTATAATAGTGAGTAGAAATATAGGCGAAGGAGGAATCGAATTTAAAAGTCGAGTGTCCAGATTTGGTCTATTAATTTTAATATAAAAGAATAGTCATTATAGCGACAAAAAGTACATCGTGTAGTTACCATGTGAAGAACACACCACAGGGAAAATAGGAAAGGCTACATCACATTTTCTGTTCTTGATAGGGGAAGCAATTTTAAATTTCAAAACACTCAATCAATCCCATATTACCAAAAGTGTGTTTTTATTTAATTTTGGGAATAAATATGTGTTTTTGTCAGTCTCTTGAACATTTCAATATTGATTGTCATACAATTAGTTGGGTAAGGGAAAAAACAGGAAATATCACGAAACAGCGTTACTGAGAAAATTAAGTTTTATTACTTTAGTCCATCGGTAAAGAAACAAAGTTCAATGAATTTAATTTTCTTATATAATTTCTCGTTTTACCTTGACGACAGAAGCTTATGCTTAGGCAAAGAATGTTTCTGTATTTTGTTCCAGTCCAGAGTGGACATTTCCTATTTTTAACCAGTATACCAAATCTTTAACGATATCGTATTATTTGAACTTTATAAACCTTTGTGAAATCACCTATTGCCTTTGATTTTGAAAAATGGCCTATTGCCTTTGATTTTGTTACAAGATTCTGTGGACTTACCAGATTTCCCTGTGTGACTAATTATTTCTTTAAATAATCACTTCTTAGGCTACCGTTAAATTGTCATTTAACTTCTTAAATGGTTTCAAACCTTTCCAATATTTAATATTGAGTTTTTCGTGGACTTCTCAAATTGTTCGTATTTCACCTGGACTTATCATGTTATTTCTATGTACACCTATTCTTAATAAATTTATATCTTTGGATTCTCTGGACTTAAAAGGTTGTTACTCCATCACATCTAGGCTCGCGTCGCCTCGGTTTTTCCGTACCTGAAATTATCTGAGCTTGCCTCGGCTCATACTTCAATTCAGTAGGCTCACACTACGCCTCGCCTGGGCTCGGCTCGCCGAATTCTCGAAATACATAAGAAAAGCATAGGAAGAATAAAATCAGCCGAAGCGAGGCGAGGCGTAGTTAGAGCCTACCTTAATTCCTCCAAGAACAAGTCTTCACTTTATTTCTCAACAATGTAATAAAAATAAGAGTGGCCGGAAAATATTATCACGATATACGGCCCGCGTTTCACGTCCGTTTCCCTGGAGTATCGAAAAACGTTCAGCGTAACGTTCAACAAGACGGGCCCGGCCCGTCAAACATCGCATACGAAATCAGCGATCTTGTCTTTCGGCCGGAGCCTCGCGGAGCCTTGTAAACTCCCTTGTTGATACACCGCGCACGGAACAAACATTTGCAACATCCTCTCCATACATAGCCGTCCACGAAAGTTTCCTCGTTTGCCCGGCGCTTTCTCGGTGCACACGTACTAATCCGTTACTCGTAATTAGAGTCGGATTGGCAATGGTTTAATCCCTCAACGTCAGTGCTCGCCGGGTTTCAGATGGAAAAAGGAGGGGCGGGAGGGAGGGGGGCAGGGGCTATAAACGTAAGACGAACAAAGAGGGAGCGCGAGAGAGGATAGCGGAGAAGAACATAGAAGTAGAACGATAGAGGGAATGCCAGCGAATCAGAACGGGAGAGGAAAGGGGTGAGCTAGAGAGGGTAGGGTGCACGCAGTACGAAAGGAAACTGCTGTTGCAACCTCCTTCGCTCCCTGGCCGACACTTTGAGTAATAAGATTAGGAGGCGTCTCTGCTCAGTCCGAGCGGGTGAGATAACGTCATTGCGAATCAAATGGAGCAAGATATAGATAAGGGATAATTAGAGGAAGGGAGATGGACAGGGGCGAGGGTTGGACGAAGAAGAAACGCGAAGCGCGAAGAGGAACGCCGTGCCAGAGGGGCTGAGAGCGAGAGAGGGGGACGGTCGACCGAAGTGGCACAAGAATGACGTCGGACATTTATTACTACGGATTCTACAATGAGAACTTGCTTCCCCTTTCTATGGCTCACGGTAGAAACAGGCTTCTCGTGCATTCCGCAGGCTCTCTGTAAATTCGTTTTCGCTCGCGGGAATCCCTGTATGGAATCGGTGTCATGCAATCGAAATGGCCGTAGTATCGGATACGTTTTCTTGCGTCTGTCGATAGACATGTTAATGCAAGGCGATTCGACGTTTCTGGGAAAGTAAATTGGAACGCATCACGTGTATAACATGCAACATGGCGAAACAGAGTGTGCATTTCTTAAATAATAATTGTAGGCGTAGCTGGGCATTAGCAAGGTACTTTTAGCTTTCCTGTAATGTTACTACTTATTCAAAGTACCTATTCATTTAGGTGGAAGGTGACATTAACAGGTGAAATCATAAATGATGTTTATTTGTTCTACATTTTAAAAAGGAATGTAATGCTGTATTCTGACTCTGTGGATATAAACCATTTATGTAAAAAATACTGTAACTCGAGTATTTAATAGTTTTGTGTCGTAATATTCATTGGTATTAGTTATTTTCTTTACATGGTCCATTTACGAATACAAAATACACATTATAAGAAACAGTGTACATGATATTTCTTCAACTTTCCCACTAATACATTTGGTTAATTCATTTCGTTCCTTGAGATAATTCAGTTTGTAGATAAAACTCATTACTTGAACTTGAAAGCATCGCTATGTTTTCTAATATATAATAACGCGTGTTAAGAACGTTTCTGGCACTCTTCAGAATACTAAGTAGTGAATATAATAAATAAGTAGATAATAAAGGTGACTTACACTTACGTCGGACCCACGTGAAACAAGATGTTTAAAAAATCAGTAGTAACTGAAAATATCGGCAAAACCGAAATTTGAAACTATATGTCATTGGAGCGGAAAGAACAAAATTAAACACAGAAAGAGCTCGTGTTGAAATTATGATAAATAAGAAAGATCTGGAAGAGCAGCAAAGAGCAGAGAAGGGTACAATTTATGGGCCAGAAATAGTTAATTAAGTCCAATAATGATCCTATTACAGAGAATTTTAATCTCGCACATTAAAACCGATTTTCTTGAAATGACTTTTTCACAACTGTTGAATACTCTGCGCCAGAATTGTAACCAGGATCAACCGCAATTTCTTTTGTAGCCTTGCTTTATGGGTGTCTCTCGTGTGAACCATAATCACCACTGCAGGGAAAATTAAAATTGCTATCACCAAACACGTTTCTGAATTTCAAGGATAATGGCAAAAATTAATTTCGCACAAGCTCATATCTATAGTCATTTTTTAAATGCCACAGTTAACGGAGGTTTATACGACAGGTAGACAAATGTATATATGCACATATTTCTTGGCATAGGAATTTTATTTCCGATCAACCGTTCAGTCTGAAGAGCACTTGCCACCGGCCCACTACACTTTGCGCGAGGGTAAATTCGAAGCGATGACGCTGCCTGTATGTGGAACATTTTCACCCCAACTCAGCGTGAAATTGTAGCAAGTACGGTCAATAAACATCACTTAACTTGTTTTGTAAATTGGCTGCGTTATTATTCCACACGAAGCGCGAGTATAGAACCAGTTTTTATGGTCGACAAAGGTTGCGGGTCCTCTTAAATCGTGCGCTCCAATTTGTATTGCCGGCACTTCGCATCTCGACTCATTTGTTGTGCAATATTATATCTGTCACTATATGGTCTAACGCAATTCATCAACATAATTGCAGCATTTGTATCCCTTTCCTCCTGCCAGCAAACTCGATAATAACGTGTTGAATAATTGCAGCCTCAACGGGTCGTTGGCACCGGACCAATATGCAATATGCCATGGATTAGTCGAGTATCAAGCATGAGACAAAAGAATTTTTAAGCGTTTTGAGTGGTGCTCGGACAAGCGGATGCGCCAACATCATGAAATGTTATGCTTTCAATCAACTTCTTCATTTATAAATATGCTTCATTTATGCTTCTGAAATTTCACATGCCTCTTTTTTCAAACTCAAAACATTCGCAAGTATCGACAACAATTACAAATGGACCGAAAAGCATACAGGGTGAGTCAGTTTTTGAGATGGGAAGAAATGTTTGACACCTGAATGACTTTTGCAGTTTTTGAGACAGAAATAAATATTTGAGACAAAAGTGGTTTGTTTCCGAGAGATTTGATTCTTTTATAAAGTTCAATGACCTTGAATGACTATGGCCATTGAAAATCCCTTGAAAATGTTTACAAGCGTAGCTGTTTAAAAATACATGGTTCCATTTAAAAAATTAAGTTGACCTCAAATCTTCTAAGTATCTCCACCTGAGAAAAATTTCTGTCCACCACGTAATAGGCCCCTCGGAACCAAACAACTTTTGTCTAAAAAATTTCTTGCTATCTCAAAAACTGCAAAAGTTATTTGTATACAATCCTAAATTTTGAAATTTATGACACTAACAAAATGTCCTATCATTGGGTTTAATATTCACTGTACTCGTTCATTCGGTCTGAAGTGGTTTATAGTGCTTATGGCCCTTGATGTATGCCACGTTTAATCAATTCGTTCGTTTCGATGTACATCCTATTTGTAATTTCGCGTAATATACCGCGCGCGCGCGGACTTTCTGCGTATTGAATTTTTATTGTACATGTGGAGCATCGATATCATTAAAGTCGAGCCGGTCGATATCGCTGCGTACAGGATATCACGTCATTAAATTGCATTTGCATATCACTGATCCGATGAATAGGGCCTAGCACGCCTCGGTGAAGCCAATTAAAATTGACAGGGCTGCCCGACGGAACTTCTCTTTTTTTCCTGTTGCGCACGCGGGCGCACTGTTATCGGTGCGTTACAGCCACTGGGTTTAAACGGCTCCGTGGATACGCACGTGGCATACCACTTCGATGTATCGAACTATGCGCAGTGTAGCTCATAAAAGAACACTTTCCTAGTACAAATAAAGTCCGGACTCCCGATACGGGTTAAACGATAAAGCATGAAGGAAACGATAAATAATCAAAGCGTGATGATGCATATGCATATTTACGCTTCGACGCGTGCGAATGTATATTTTTTTTTTTTTTTCGTTTGCAACGCAGTTTTCTCATGATTATGGAAAGTCACGCTTACCCATTCACAGCTGTCACCACGGCGTTTTTCCCCTCGTGTGTTGCCTGTTTTTGGTGCATCAATCCTCGTATAAACACGATCCACTATGTTAAACTGCCAATCTATCTATGTAGCAATACTAGATGCTCCGATTGATGCGACCAAGGTGGAAATAGCGAATCTTCCGGCTGAATCAATTTTATTGTTTGTTGCGCGATATTTGCCGAATGTCCGAGGTTTCTGCCGCTCGATTATCAAAAGGAAATGTGTTTTTAGAAATATTATACATCAAGTAGTTTTGAGCTGTGTAAATATTTTTCATTTATAGAACTCTTGCTTGAAAAGTAGCCTTTATTACCATAATTCTTTTATAAAATTGGTTCGTATAAAGAAATGCGGTGCACAATGCATTTATGACGGTTGAAAATATTAATTAAGCCTTGCAGTAAAATATCATACCTGATACGTACAGTCTAACTTTGGTTCTCAAAATTTTGTTCAGAAATATGTCACTTATATATAATTCCTATTACAATGGCAAGTGTAATATTAACAGTCATATTCTGACTGTTTTTGTGACATCAAACCAAATGTAAAACTCTTACAATGGTTTGACATCTCCATGAGATAGGCAAAGTGAAAAAGTTGACATAGAAAGTGCTCTACGAATTGAGAAGCATAATAAACTTTGCCTCTCTACTATTTGGCGTGTGTTATTCTTACTTACAGCAGGCAATGCTTAGACAGCATCGGAACATGTGATAAAAAGTGGGTCCTATTCGAACATCAAGTTGATAAAGAATGTCTCGTTACCAAGGTGACAGAACCTAGTCATCACTCAGGAACAAGAGTGATCACAGTTTGGTGGCTTAAGATAGGGATAATATGCTTTCTTTCTTAAAACCAGGAAAAAGTAGGGACATGTTCCAATAAATTAAGCGCTGTGAACAAAGAATCTGAAACAGCCAGGTTTGGCGATAACGCAAGAACACAATTAGTAATACGAACCACCAAAAAATGACTTATTTTGTGATTACAATTTGTACAGCTGCCTAAAAAAGCTACTTAATTTAAGGAATTAATTGAATCCAAGAGGATTCCAAGAGTATTCAATAGAGACTTCTGGAATTGAAAAGCATATTATTGGCAGAATCGTATAGAAGGTAATGGAGCTTATTGTGACGAACGCGGTATTTTTTAAGTGCCAAATATGGTGCTTCAATTTTATGATAAGAAATTCGCAAGAATTCCTGCAGCAACCCAATACATAACTACAAGACGCAATACCACTATCCATGTCATTACGATATCCCAGACTCGTGGTGAGTATATTGAGTAGAACCCGATTCGTGTCCATGGTCGAACATCATGCGAAACGTTATCGTGTAGTTGTTGCAAGTATCCTTTCGACGGCACACGGTCCCGTGCATGTGTGCTCGCATGCACGCACACGCATCCAGCCACGAGACGATAGGGTGATTCGGAAGGGAAGTAGAGAAGCGGTCGACTTGTTTCTCCAGCCCCGTAGGGATGCGAATGTTCACGGATGAAATGCAATGGCCAGTATCGATAGACCGTGCGTCGGTATGCATACATCCTGTGGCGCCTACTTTTTTCAAGCCAACACTCCAAAGAGGAAACTGACACGCTTTGATTTCGTATGAAATTCCATGTTCATCGGTATTCTGCGAGTAAGTTCCGGCGGACACATGACTGAAAGACACGCCTTCGAGCATATTAGAAACACATTCTTTTTCTGAGCCTTCAAGTTCCGCGACAAGGAATTCCTCCTGTCTGTAGGTGCACGTGCCTCGCGCGCAATCCATTTATTCTCAGAATGCGCGTGCAAATTTTGTTAAATCAATACTTTTACTATTTTCTACTAAACTTAGTCCCCGTGTATATATTTCCTAACGGCAATTATATCGCAATAAATAGTACAAAAATATCATAAAAATGTAGTTATTTTTCGAAGTTATTGAGGCGAAAGAATGTTTGAATAGAGGTGGAATTGCTAAAAAGTTGATATTTGTAACACAACGCTAAAATGAGACCTAATCTAGAAAATCGTATTCAGATTGAAAAACGCTGTTTAATCATCTCCAAAATATGCCACTTTCCGATAGGCTATCCAAACTATGAAATTTCGAGTTACCATTCACTCGACAGATGAAGCAAAGATAAAGGCAGACGATACGGATAAATCGTACCAGCCACGCTTTATTACGCGAGCAAATGTTCTCCAGCGATGAACAAAGTGAATTATTGAAAAACCGTTATCCTTGCTCTTCGCTCCGATATTTGAAAAGAGGCCACGAAAGGGAGAGTAAGGAAGGATGGGAAAGGGAAGAAGTCGAGGGTAAATGTTCTACACGATTACATAAAACCACCAGCGATTCGTAAGCGAAGACGGTGACTTTTCTTTTTTCTACGTTGCCCTCGTCGTACTGAATCGATTAAAGGGTGGTTCCGTCGAAGCGGCGTATCCTTTCAGGGTAACGGATCATTAGCATCCCCTCATTTAATTTAGATTAGCAAGTCCGGGTGCTATAAGAGCCAGGCTACGACGATACCCGACCGAACTTCCACCGCGTCGTTTCCCTCCCTGGCCCAACCCTTCCGAACCTCCACTGTAGAAGAAACTATTGCGTACCACTTTGTTTCATCGTACGCATAATATCATGTAGATGCTACGTGCCGCGCCGTCGTGAATGGAAATTCGCCTATTTCCCAGCGAAAAGTGTTTCGATAGGAATGCACCGACTTGTGTTGTTGACGGTCATGCTTTCTTCCCCAACACCAGTAGAGGCTACGACCGTTTCCACGCAGCGACACTATACATATATACGGCTTCAATTCGAAGGACTAGATATGCAACGTACACGTTACTTATTCAATATTCGAACGTATTTTTAATTTTTGAAATACAGGAAAGATATAACGTCTAATTTTAGCATTTTAATTTATTCATTCCTGTACAAAATTGTCTCGACAGGGAGTGTTTTTAAATTTACTGTTTTATCGCTAGACTGCGGAAGTTTATGCAGGTATGATATTTATTACGATAATCACGACCTTGCCTTATCGTGGCCATTACTATACTCGAACTAATTTCTAAGCAAGTGCTTTATATAACAAAAATATGCAACTTATGCGAAATATATGCGGTGTACAAAATATGTAAAATAAAAATATATTTTTACATCACTCTAATGACGAAACATGTTTCTATCGAAGTCCCACTTGTTTAGTTCTTTACTATAAAGCTATATATTTGCATAAGTCGCATAGTCATGAGACTGAAGAGAACTTCGTTAACAGGAAAATGTCAATTTCGTTGAATGTTCGCAGTTTTGTAGATGACCTCGGTAAAAGTATCAGACAATTTACTTTTCTTATACTTTTGAACACTTCAGGGTGAAAACACCACTTAAACCACTCGTGAGTGTTTTCGTATTTTCCTGTACATTTTAGTCCATGTATCATTTGTGAAAATTTGAAATGTATCATTCAATAACAAAAGGAACATGCTTCCAGCTAGGGAAAGGTGCAGCTCATTTATATATTTATGTATTGAGTAACAAATATACATTTATTAGTAGGAAATAATGGTACATTTAGTACATTTATGTATTGAGTAACAAATTAATAGTTTGAACATCCACTTTTCGGTCTGAATATTCATTGCAATATAATTGGCGAATTAATAACGCTTTTCAAACAAATTGCGTTCCGTTCAAAAACTACAGTTTACAAGAAGGATCAACTGACATTTCCATCATACACCCTCGTTTTCTTTCGCCATGTTATAAAATTCTCAAGCGCCGAATAGGTACCTGTTGAAATCCATCGCTCCCAAACGAACGAAACAGGGCACAAAAGATTGTCGATTTGCGAGAAACGAGAGGCAAATGGTCGAATAACCAAATGAGTCCGCGTTCGTTGAAAATCGTCTGCTAAACTGGCACCGTAAAACGGCGGCTATGATTAATGCGGAATGTGTCCATGCGGAATCGCAGTATCGAATCAGATTATCATAATGCACCTTAATTTGATCAACATCCGCTTGGAAACGGGTCGCGCGTAATTGCACAAACACGGAATATCAAAGCGAGGTTGCATGCTGCGTGGATACACGCGTCCGTGTATCAAGCTGGCACACGCTGGCGCTCGCGCGCGCGCCCACGACCGATACCTGTGCTATTCGAACACTTTCATCTCCCTCGAAAAACGACCGATCCCCAAACCGCAAAGCTATTCGACTAAGTGGAGCCGCCGATATGCGACCGTTTCGTCCACTCAATTCGTCGATATGATCTGTGTCATGTCATATCCCTGCTTCCTCAATTTTTTCCCTGCCATGTACGTGGGACCGCAGGATACCCGCCACACTGCTTAATTGATGAAAGCTCGAATCCCTGCGCGCGGGTCTCCGCCACGGGAGAAGACCGCGGAATGCTCTATTAATCTCTTCAGCGTTTAAATTGCTGGATGTTCCTTGTGCCAGCCAATTTGTGGCCTTTCCCGGTAGGGGAGGGAGAAGGGTGGTGGTGTAATCGGGTTAATTTCGGATTCGCCGTGAAATTATCTGTAACAAATCGTATTGTAATGCGCCGCGGGAAATTGGCCTCGGTTGGTTTCGCGATTCGCGATCACGATGCGTGTGATTGACGGGTGTGAAGCGTCTTGATAGCGTCGCCGCGACGCGAGGGTGGTGTGCAAATTATTCGCGGCCTCCGCGCTGGGGCGCGTGCACAAGTGAGACGTACGAGGGGGAGGCGGGGAGGTGGGAAAAAAAAGAGGGAGGAAGGAGGCTTTGTGCGACCGACGACAATCGGCGTTTATCGGCAATTCGTTTCTTCGTGTTCGACCGAACGCCATCATTTCCATTTTTCGCGTCCGCTTCGTCGAACAAATTTAATTGGTTGTCCGCGAGTGCTGATAAGTACTTTTATGCCGATTCGGTCCGCTGAAATAAATTGGAACGGTCCGGCCTGATATTAACTTTTATTCCGTGTTTTTTCCATTAGCACATTATGGGGTTACGACTACTATTCGGCGAAAAATTATTTCTCTGATAGTTTCGTTGATCGGTAATTGCTTGAAGTCGTTACTGACGAGATTTTCACATTTACGTCGAGTCGTAAAATTAAACCTTTTCCACTAGGGAGGCGATTTTTATTCGCCATTTAATTCAATGCAGCAACTCGTATGCTGATTGAGGGCCGCAATTACTTTACCAACAATTAATTTTTACCATTGTACCCTTGATGCGTGAGTCTATTATGTATGAACGTCTCATAACACCGGCTAATTCTAAATTTAATGTGTTTTTGGGTGTTACAAAAGTGAAGTAACCGATCGTCCATTTTCATCCACATATTCTTCCATTTTATCGTGTCCTATGTTATATTTGTCAAATCTATTTGGCGTATTTTATGTTATGCTGAAATCTATTTCGGATCACGCGCGAAGTATTCCATGATACCGTCGATTTTTAATTTAACGGACAGCTGTATGTTTCAACATAGCGAACGATGCGTAGGAATATAAATCCTATTTAATTAACACTGGTAGGCAGATCCGTGCAAACAAATAACACTCTCTCCCCCTGGTTCATTCGCTTCTGATACTATCTCCCTTTTCCACGTTTTGCACCCCAACCGGTGCATCTCCCATTCCCGATATTGCAGAATGATAAAGAGCCGGTTAATTGCAATTAAATCAACAAACGCATAAAATACCTGTACATCGTTCGACCCTCTATCGGCGCGCACGAAATCGTGAGTGTGGTAATACGAGATATACGTGTGCGCGCGTCGAAAGTGAAGAGATTTTCGAGATTTTCGAGTGTCTGTTACAAAAACATCACAAATGGGAAATATATAAAATAACCTTCATGTTATACCAAGTACTGAACCAGGTTCTCTCGGTCGTTATACTACAACGAATCAGAGGTAAAAAAAATGTATGAATAAGTATAATCGTTGTAAAGAATTCATTAACACATATTTCACCGCGCGAGAGTGTGCATGAAACAATTTAGATTCCAATTAATAATGTTTATTTCCATTCGCTGGTAAATACGGATTAATTAGACAGCCGTGGTTAATTCGTTTTAAAAACTACTTGAATGGAGAGGATGAAATGTTGCGCGATATAATTTCTCCAACCTATCAGTAAACCGTGCGATTTTTGAAAGAAAGAATTAAGTATGCTCGTTTATTTAAATTCACACGGAGGCGCTTGCTCATTTAGCTTCGTTGTTTCTGAAATAATTTCGTAAGAAAGACACGGCTTCTATATAAATTTCGAAATTAATAATGTCTTCATAAGAGCTCAGTTTGTTATTTTATACCCCCAGGTACACGTGTGTACGTTGCATCAGCTACGGAACACAAAAACTTTTCGACAATAAGGTGGCGGTATCGTGATGCTAGGCATCAAAACTTATTTAGGATCATGTTCTAACAGTAATTGTACGCTGGAGAAGAAGAAACGGCTAGGACGCGGCAGAAGTTGATGCTAGCGGTGCTGGGGATGCGGGACATGGGGTGGGACGGTAACTGGAAATTCGAAATTCTAGCCGAAGGTGCCTGCAAGGAGAGAAGTTTGTGAAGAAGTTGTTTACGCGAAGTTCCTCTCGTCGCTAACCTCGCACGGTTGCAAGAGGGCAAAGTCTTGCTTCGAAGCGCTGTAAAGCGTCCGTCAAATGCTGTTGCTATATTAAAACGTAGGAATCTGGCAGGCATGCACGCTAGGAGTGCAACGAGATATTACATCTGTTAGTACATTGCATAAGATCATTTAATTATATCGTATATGCTGCCCTTTCAACAAAGGCGACTTTAATTAGTCGAAAATAATTTCAAACCAGTGCAGTGTTTACTTCCTCACATGTCTCCACTCACCGTTTATAACATATTTCAATTATTTAAGTAATATTAAATTTAGAATTGACATTACAATTTACATTAGTATAAACCTTGATTAAGACAGAAGGCTGAAAAGAAGCTAATGTTTTTTTAATCGTTTCTGAAAAAGCGGAAGCATATACTTTTACAGAACTTTTTGCACTTAAACGAGCAAAATTTATTGAACATTTGGTAATTTTTTGTAGAAAATATTTAGTTTTATAAGAAAAATACAACACCCGAGAAGCCTTTTTAAAAACGGCGATACCTTTCTAAATAAACTTTGTACAAATTTTCAATTGAATGCGCCCAAACGAAAGTAGATTCATCGAGGTTCATATTAATGTGAATTAGGATTGCATATTCTTACTTTGAAGTCGATTAATATGTAAAACTTGTTACGTTTAGGATGGACGGATATTATTGTGAGTAACTGTATTTATCGTTGACAGGACAACGGCGATCTTTAATTGCGGGCACGCCCTTTGCGAAATTAAGAATTGAATGTAATAAATAACGTTTTAGTCGGAGGATTCGAAGCTACTCTTCCCTGGTGGAGAATGGATCGGAGGCCAGGATGCAAATTAGCGACGGTACTGCGCTATTATCTTAACCCCTTTTCCACCGAATTTATCGTTCTTGGCAATTAATTGCTGCCCTCGATCGGTGCTCGGAAAATGCGATTACGTGGCCAATGATCGATCCTTAGGATACCAATGAATACATATAAATTAAATAACGGTAGAATATAATGAAATGGGGTAATAACGATCTGATGGTATCGCGCCTCAAGTTCCTCTGCTCCAACGAATATATTCCACTTGCTCGAAATTCGCCGCCCTGAAATTCGTCGGCCAGAACACGTATCTTACTATACAATAAACAAGAATCTTTGGAATTGAATTTCCTTTGAAGTCTTCGTGCCTTATGGCACATCCCCTGTCAAAGCGATGGAATTGTGTGAGTTCTAGCACTTTCTTAGCCTTCTCTCTACTCGGCTCCTTTGTTCTTCAGTCTATTCTATCCCGTACACAGCTTCAAAACGGTATCTTATAATTTGAACCGCGTGCGTCTTAACTCACCGTTACTGCGCCAATTTCTTCGACGGCTGCTGAATTCTCTGTAATGAAATGGCAGCCCGGATACACTTCACAGGATACTGTTATACGCTTAAGCTACGAAATTAATTGGTGATATTTTTGGTTACATGTGCAGATCAAAAGGATCTAGAAGAGAATCTGTAGAGTAGAATCTTGGGCATTTAAACTCGGTAGCAAGGAGAGTATCAGGTCACGTTAGTAATATATAATTCAATAATCTATTCAGACAAGTCAGACTATTTTCCATTTTACTCATTCTAGCTTTGCTTAAAATAAATTGAAATTAAGTCAGAAATATTTACCGATAAATTATAAGAATAAGTTTCATCTTCAATACTGTTAAAGGTATGCAAATTCATAGACGGAAAATGAGACACATTTCTGTAATTACGAGCTTTCCCGGCTCCCTCCAGCACATTCCAGCCATTTTTCGCCAGTCTCCGCACGAGGCCAGCATTTTCCATTACGATTCCAATAAATTAATTTTCAGCTGCACGCCGCCCACCTTTCCTCCGGTATTGGGTCGCTCCCGACTCCGAAGAGAAAGGCAGCGTCTTATACGTGCCATTTATACTCTTTACAGGCAGCGTCAGTCTGCGGAGATTCTAAGGTGCATCCCTCGATCTCCGTTCCAACCTTTACCTCAGCCCTTTCCTTACTTACCTCAGCCTCCATTCGTCCTTCCGCGATGCGAGGGGAATCTTAAATCCAGTCCTCCAGCATTGATGAATCCGCTTTGCCCGGAAATTGTTCCCATACGTCTCCGGGGGGAGGGGAGGAGGGCAAGCTTTTCTTGCTTCTCGAAACCCATACGACTAAGAGGTACCTCTTTGACGAATCATGAACGAGGATCTTCTTAGGGGTCGGACGAATTATGTTTAACAGTTCCTTGCTTGGACATCATCTTTTTAACGGAGACTGTACATACGTACGTAGCTCTGATAGTGACCTGCTTCTTTTTATTTTTCACTGACTGCTTTTTCCATTGCTTTATGGGGCCTCTTCTGTTTGGAGGTGTTAATGACATATTGAGCTTAATGAGGGGTCGACTTTGGTTTTTAAATGGACTGCTATATTTTATTTGTCGATATCCTATAGCCACTTTAAAGGCAAATTCAACGACCTACAACTTTTGGTAGAATAAAACTATTGTTGTGACACACCTTCCCCCACAAAACCATGGAACTTCAGTAGGAAACATTTTTATGAAATTTTAAATATAACAGAAACGTTTCAGGTCATAAAATTAGGCGAAACACCGCGTATAATTTCAGGGTAGACGAAATAAAAGCCAGGATAATAAATTTATCACCATAACTTGTGACGTATTCGTGTATCTTCATCATAATTGCGGATGAATTAATTCGCATGATAGTCTGCCAAATCTTTACTCATTCACAGAAGTGCTCGTCAGCGAAGTCTGTTAGATCAAATGCATCGAATCTGAATAATGTTAAGTAAGTTGTACAACTAGTGAAAATGCCCCGAGATTCGCCATCGACTTTCACAGTAGAGGATTATGACATTGAAGTATTATAATGACGTCGTGCGCATCAAAAGACACGATAGTATATGTATATTATAATGACGTCGTGCGCAGTGGGCACACATATACATATAATACCTACGCAACATGTGTGCGGGCATCGCTCCAGAATGAATGGAGCGGAGTCAGTGTTCGGAGTAAGGTAGAGGTCAACGATATTATGCAAATCGTATTACCGTATATCACAGATATTTCGCTAAGTTGAAAAATACGAATATGCTTGCGGAATCTTCTTCTTGCCGTGTGTCAATATAATGGCGTCGCTTCACAACTTGTTTAAAAGTCACTTCCACATCTGATCCTTCGCCGAACATTCTGTGAATACGAATAATTGTCGAACAATTATTTGCAGATGGTCAGTCATAAGTTCGTACCCAATTTATGTGCTTCTCCGAAGCTTGTTTCTTCCATAAAAATTCATACAACACGTCTGCACCACTTCTTAAGCTCTGAGGTGAAAAATAAGAAAAGCAGAACGCTGTACTCTGAGCAGGTACATATGACTCACCCTCTATCCAATCAAATTTTCCGTAATTTTCCAAGTATTCCTGAAACACCATATAACCAAACAATAGCAGATAAAGCAGATATTCACTCCTGTTTCAATTTCACTCGACCGTTGAACATTCCATGATAACAAACACGAGTGGTCAACGTCGACCACTACCACAAGCTTCTCGTCTCCCTGCAGAGGTTACTGAAAGTCTTCGGTCAGGTTGCTCGTAGCGGAGTTAGTTATCTTGGGCTTCCAGTGAAGCAGCGGTGGATCGACAGGAAGAACCAGGATGGATGCATGCTCATCGACAGGCGTGCCGCGGGTCAGCTTTAACCGTGTACAGGCAACATAAAGTTGGCACTTCTTCGGCGAGTTCGAGGGGAAGTCAGCGAGTAAGCCCTACGTGGTACTAGCGGAACGGTTCCTCCCTCGCCTTTCGTACACTGTCTGCCTGTGCTTCGCGCTTTCGCACTGGCCGCGACCACATCAAAGCACCGGTTGGACGAGCTTTGAGCATGATACGCCGTGCCGTACCCTGCCTAGCTTTGTGACACCGCAGCCAATATAGTCGAGCTGCCTGTTATTCCTCAGCTACCATTCAATATCCTTAATTAAATTCGGAAGCTTATTCACTGTGGTTAATTACGATTTCGTTCGGTCGGCCCCACTCCCCGAGCGTCGTTAAACGAGACCTTGCTGCTAACGGGACACAAAGCAAAAAGCCCTCGGGAGAGCTTGGTCTATCTGCCGTTCGAAGACTATCGTCTATTTGTAGTCGAGTTTTCGCGTTGCGCGGGAAACACCGATCCTGATCTCGTCTACGGTTAGGTCGATGGGCTCTGCGCTGCCCGGTAGTTTGTGGAGCATCGTAAAGAGATAGGAGATAGCATTGAGCGTAAGCCCTGATCAATAATATCCTGCACAGTGTCGACAAAATGTAATGAACGGGTCCGACCAGCATGGTATAATGTTGGGATTATGTGTGTAATGATTGCGTCATTTGGCACCGTGTTGAACCCTTCAGCATTGAATCTTCTAAAACGTTAAACGTCCGATGAAACTTTGCTCCTCTTTGTTACTTTTACGGCGGATAATAAAGAATATTGCACAGGTTTCTGTGCCTACAGCTGGGAGCTAATGATGTCTCGCACTCGCTGCGGCGTCTATAGAAGAAGTAGCGGGATAGAAATGTTCTCTTAACGGGACAACGCTGTAATGCATATCAAAGAGCTTCTACATTTTAATATCACACAGACGGGTCAGCTCTGGATTTATTCTGTTTATGTCTGCAATGGGTGAGCTGATTGTGATTTCAAATAATAAGCGGTAATACAGCATGATATTTTAGAACAAGCTTCATAATCTGCATCCTCACTTCAATGGCCAACCCCTGCGGCTCCGAGCTTTAGATTTTACGTATTATAGTTGTTGGACACAGTTGGATAAAAATGAAACTTTAGCTTATCTGTTAAATTTAAAATTATTACACGCTTTTTGATGAATTACAAATCAGTCTCGCTTCTTTATCCAGTAATCGTTTCTATTATACGTACTTTTATACTTCGTCCATGCTGTCTCAGGATACGTTTGTCCCGCGGTATATGCAAACTTCTTTGTATAGTGTACATAGGTATATCTTTATCAACACACGAGAACAAATAGTTAAATTCCATTGTGATTTCATTTTGCATCGGATACAGAAACTACAAAATACGTTACATGCAGTATATCCTTATAAATAATGTTTACCACAATATGCGATTTTGGCTTTATAAAGGAAAGCGTATTAATTATTCGAAATTGCGAATCAATTATTGCAATATAGCCCGGGCTGTAAATTCAGTATTACACTTCAGTTTTAACATTTAAATGGTTTTGTTTAATTATGTAATTTATTTATTACTTTGAAAAGAGTTAATCGGAAAGAGCTTACGATTAAGCTTTGTTCAGGTGAAAGTACGTACTGAAAAATTTCAATGAAATATTAATGTTTCAAAATCCTATTCCTCGTGGCAAATGGTAATGTCTTGTCAATATAGTGTGCATCCACTTAACTCCATTTATAGGTACTTTATTTATGATGTAAAGTAATATATGTGGTGTATTATTATAAAGTATTGTGTAAACGATGACAGTTTTTAAAACTTTAAAATTTTTTTTGCTGGGAATAATTTGCGCTCGAATTGTGGCACTTGCTGGCAAAGAACGATAAGGAGAGACTTTTCAATAGCATCTTTACGTGCCTAGGATAACGGAACACCCGCTGAATAGGAGGAAAAGGGGGATGTGCATTTATATGTGCGACTCAAGTTTTGAACTCCCAAAGACGATTCGCGCTTTTCTCGTTGCAGACATCATATCTTTGTTAAAGAGGATTCTCTACGTACTGAGCTGTATGTTTGTCCCTGTGCATGCGCTGTGTGCGATGCAAGTTTCATAATCTACAATTTTGGAGATCAGAATATAATTTATTACAGTCCAGGTTTAATAATTATCTTCTAAGGCTGTACCTCATCATATCTGTTTATCTGATAACGTAATGGAGATTATATAATAATATGTTGTATAGGATATGCTAAATCAAATATTTAATCTAAGCTAATCCAATTTAATCTGTACATTAAATCTAATTTTCTCTTACCAGATTCCTATGCAGAAGTTCATGTTACCTAATCAAATATACGTTAAGATATGTGTGATATTTGTATATACAAATATGTATTATATAATACACTGTCTTCATTTCTTCAATACAGATAAAATTATCGAACATTTTTTTAAACCAAAATAATAGTTGATGCTGTCAATTACTAATGAATACATGTTTCCGCAGGGTGCCAGGGAGTAACAATGCAAAATTTGATTCAGATCAGTCAAAGGGTTTTCCAATTAATGGGGAACATATAGACAGACATTCAATTTTATATATATGTATATGCAAACATAAAACAGGTCAGCTGCATTATGAAACCCATCTACAAGCACCTGAGGGTTGTTCTTGAAATTGCGTTCTTCATACGATTGCTAAGTTCTGGCGTAGGTATCCTTACTTCGTGCAGGAAGTCTCTTTAGCTGTTCAGAGTTCATACCCTCTGTCGTCACGCTAGTGGCGCACTCAGGACTTAATCTTGGAAGAGCCGAGGTGAACGGATAAAAATATTTTTAATGTAAATTCAATAAAACTCATTAGGAGATTATACAAATTTATTTAAAGAATAATCTCCAGTTTTCTTTTCTTTTTTCAAAGCCTCTTCTTGGGGGGGGGGGGGGAGTACCAGAACCCCTTGCTGCACTGCTCTGAGTGCGCCACTGCGTCACGCACAGATTCAGTTCACTTTTCACCAAGAAGTCAAGAATCACTTTGTCTATAGGACTTAGTTTAAGAAACTTTCTTGAAAATTTCTCCCGAATTTCATTACGATTCATACTTTTAATTCTGCATGTTACTAGGTGAATACACCTTTACATATTCACCACGTACGATTTGAGCCTCAAGAGAAGAAATAATAATTAATCAAATATACAAACTTGTAGCACGACGTACATAATATAGGTACATAATTGTATAAATAAATGCGTGTAGGCGTGTTATTTGGATGTTTTTGTGAAAATTACCTTGTTCGCCAAATAGATAGTGACTTCAGGGACACCTTTTACGGGCTATAACATTTCCTCGAACATATTGTGTGTCTTTCTGCTCTACTTCCTGGTCGCTGGTGTTTCTTTCGAAAATCCCAATTACTTTTATGAGGAGGAGGTGACAGGAAGGGACCAGACTGCGTCACATTCTCCTTGCAGGATTACCCTGGATGCTTGCTCCTCGCTTTGTCTCCGAGTCTCAGATCCAACTTCCGTTCTCAAGCCCTTGCCGGCAACTAGGAAGGTGGAAAGACAGGAAGGGAAAGGGGGGGCGGGCGGGAGGGGTTGGAGAGAGTGTTCGCTGGAGATTCGAAGGTGGAAATGAACTGCCGGCATCAACAACCTTAGTAATGATGCGGCTCCCGTGTCTGAGTCTATCTTCACTTCGTCGCTCATTCTCGAGCGCCATTCCCAAACAATGGTTGCACTTGAAGCCTGCAGCTTAGCGACGAAATGATAGTTTGGACAGCTTGCTAAATGAGATGCTCCATTTCCAGGTCTTCTGCAGCCTTTCGAAAATCGAAACCCCCGTGAGCCTCGATTTTTCATTTCTAAGGGCGCCAAGTGGAGTACTTGGAGCTAACGCGTCCTCGTTAATTGTCTGGCAGCTGGGTTTCTCCTATTACTTGCTGCCTAGCGAGTAATTGTTCCTCTGTTCGCATTTTGTATCCTTAAACTTCGTATTATATCTTCGGCCGTTTCGCCTTCCTGGAATAATTCTAATCCTGACACATATAATTTACCATCCGAATCGTAATAAATAGAGGCGTGTGTTACTGTCAGCTTTTAATGTCTGTGTATCTGGTGGGCCGTCACTTCAAGTGAAATGATAATAGGGAAGCAAGTGGCTTCGAAATTAAATATAACCGTGATATACATATTAATTCTCAAAAATTTATTCACTTGAAAATGATATGAAAATTACTCTATCAGATGCAAGGATAAAATGTACGGGTACCTACTAATGACAAAAAGGATTTTTTTTTAATAAACGTAGGAACCACATATTTTTACCATGCAGATATGCGTCCTTTTGAAAAATCACCCCTCAATTCTCATTCGATCATTCAATCTCTGAATCATGACTTGTGGTTTACTTTAATCTTCTCTGAAATCGGAGCATTGTACGCATCAGGAATTTCAGCAAATTTACCTATCTTTACGATCTCGTATCCATCAATGTTAAAGAGCAGCAATGCATCACAAGCTTCATCGGTCTAATGCACTTCGAAGAGCACGACAAATGCACGAATGTACACACACTGGCGACGCGTCTCTTTCTCGAACCAATCTACTTTAGAAGGAACATATGTACGTTCATCTTTCTCGTTAAACATTTTGTAAAGTTCACGTCGAACCTTTCTTTTCGCAGTAAATTCCACTAGTTCCTGCCCATTATCGCGATCATAATGGACGTCAAAGGAGATTATTCAAACGCGAAGGGTTTCACAACTCTCCACGTTTTGGATCAAAATAATGCACAGGGCTTCCACCATGAATAAACGCAGGATTATACTTAATGGCAATCCATGGTATTGTGCGCAAATGTTGAAGAGCGCGTATAAGCGGCTTTCAAATCGTGCCGACCTATAGTGCTATGGCGAATGGCTCGTGTTATTCATTTGTGCGCTCTCCAACCTCGTGAAAGATCTTAAATATCCCGAAACGCCATTTCACGAGACGGTAATGCCGGTTATGCATGCAATTAACCATGTATTATTTTACTACAATCATATATACACATTAGCGAGGTCTTTAGCTATAATGACGAAAAATATTTGTCGAACTCTTATGTAACCTCTAGAATGGTTGTCACTCATAAAAAAAATAATATAGGTATGTATTACATCGGTGCAAAAGTTCGTTTCCTTTTTGAACCGAAGTCTTCATTAAAAGTAAAAATATATTACACGTTATTTTAATCGAAGTACTTTCCTCGGCTACCTATAACCTTTTGCCACTTTTGTGTGTAAAGAATGAGAAAAAGACATTTCATTTTAATAAAAGATGAACTCTACTAATTAAATTCAGTATCGTAAATAACCTTCAGCCATTGACGACACGCGATTAAATAAGTAAAACCAATTCCTTCATTTATATTTGTATAGATTAATATAAAATTAAGAAAAAACACAAGGTAGTGAGCACTTTTTAAGGAAATAGGGAGTAAAAAAGTAGTACCAGTAGATCGTTTGGCAGCTGAATCTAATCCTATATCTAACAGAGCACGCGAATTTAGATGATAAATATGAATCTGAACTTCCCAATTCCTCTCGTTTTACCATAGAAATTTTGTATGAATAAATCCCGTACATGATAGGAATGCTCGAGTTAGCTTTCATTCTTGCTTAATTGCGCTCATTTCGCAATTGAAGGTTTAATTGCCGTGGTACGAAGGATTATACCAAATTCGGATTGAGTGTCGAGAGAGACCGTGAAAAGTGAAAAGAAAGGGAAGATTGGAGGATCGAAAAGGCCGCGTACAGCGTTGGACGTAAAACGAGGCTGCTTTGAATGGCGGGTACTTACTTAGGCAAATGCCTGCTATTCGGATTAAGTATTTGTTCTAAAAGCTAAAGGAAGCGCGAGAGAAAGATGAGAAGGGGGTATGTAAGGGGCGAGAGCGTGGGCGGGGGGATAGGGGAGCACGGAGAACGTAAGAGCGCTGTAAAATCCATTCGCCACTGGGAAACCGGAAAATTCAGTGCAATTTACTTCTACTACTAGAATCAAACGAAAACATTGGATTTTCGGTCATGTTGGTCTGACGCGAATAGATTGTGCTTTATCACCCACCGCTGCGTTTGTTGTTGCCTGAGCTTTTTTAAGTATAATATTTGTAATCCATCCTCACAACTAGATTGTTATTGAATCGCAACTAACCAGAAGTTTTTATTTAGTTTTTAATAAAAACAAATAAGTCCTCGTTTTGTTGTAGGTACATATGTTTGAGGACACCCTTAAAAATTTCTTGTAATTATTTCTTGAAACCAAACATGAATATTTAAGGTGATCACTGCATAGATAGCTTTTAAAATATTACAACATTAAATTTGTAGCTTCATCCTATTCCTTTCCTCGCTATTCGCCATTTAAAAATTGAATGCTACTCTTTATTCTAAAATAATTCATTGCATGCCCTCGCCTCGGATACAGTGCAAGGGAAATGCGAATAAAAATGCTTCAAAGGAACGTCGCAATTTAAAGCACAAAGCAGATACAGTTGAATTTTATAGAAAGTTGCGCCGAAGAAAGTATTAAGGCTACTTCGTAGGTTATCAAGGGGTTAATGAAATATTTTTCCACCGTCTCACGGTGAATTTTACATAGCTAGGATGAAGGAGGCAGCGGAAGGGTGGTTTGGAACAAAGCTTCTTTGCAGCATACCGTTGATCGAACTATCTTACGCGCCATTGCAAAAGTATGCTTCTTTTTTTCTCTGCTTTCGGTGATATTAAGAATAACTTCGATATTAAAAGCAGCTTTACAGTAAATGCTTCGCCTTCGTTTTCACGTGTTCCTCGTTATTTACGAGTTACGACCTCGAGTTTCACCGGCTGTCAAGAATTCCACGATATTGCACCGTAAAGCTACGACGTCGTTGGCTATCCTGCATTCGAATTGAAACGTGCCTTATGTCCTTCTGTTCTTGTCAATTCATCGCCTACGCCGGGGGGTTATATGATGGTTGTAAAAGGGAAAAGTAGATTGTGGGAATGCCAATAAATGTTCGTGGAACAATCAAATTGAACAAGGTACGAATAAATATATAATAACGTGGATCAAGGTAAAAAGGATTAACCATCCCATTTCTGGATAAATAGAGATAATTATCATTTAGTACATTTTCTAATTACAGATTCCACTTACTTTAATAGCTAGTCTAGTAGATAACATCACTCAACTAATTAATTATACAGAAAATGGAGACATGTCTGAACAATGAAGAATATACCAGGTTGAACAAATATCTGAAATGTAATTAAAATCTGCCTATGTGAAACTAGGGGTGGTGAGAATCTGACTGAAATAAATTGAGAACTTTGCAGCAAGGGCGGTGCAGTTGACTAAATTAAAAAAAACTAATAAAATTATTGCTGTGACTAAAGATTAAAAAGAGAACACTAATTGAAAAATATATATTTTCACACAATAAGTATTATTTATTGAGTTAATAAGTTTTCTTTTTAATAAGTGTAGTTTCAAATCTGGAGCCGCCCAAAAGAAAAATATTGCACAAAACAGTAACGGGAGTAGATACAAAATTTGCAATAAATCGCTTATTTGTTATCGGATTTGCATTAAACGTGCACCAAACGATGTAGATTTTTTTACGTAGGTTATACGATATATAATTCAAAGACTGCCAAAAAATGGAGCTGCAGTTGCTGAAAGATCCTCAATTCATCCAATAGTGATCACGTGATAATATTATCATTCATTCTTCTGCCTCTTCGTAGAACATTTTCTCTATTTTTTCGATTATTTTAAACACCGCCTTAGTATTGTGCGGCGAACAATTGAATAAAGAAATGAAACGCGCGGCCATCCACACTTGGAATGGAGAATAATGTGGACTTTGACCAACGAATTCTGTTTGGAATACGAATTCCTCCATTCTTTGAAAAAGGATCAGTGTTCTCCTGCCGGCGGTGAGTGATCGACTTGAAAGCACGTTGAGAAATGTTCAAGGAAGCAAAAGGACGAACTCGCCGCTAAGTTTGAATCTCCGTGGGTCGGCTCGAGCTGCTCAGCAATCACGCTGCCAATGACAATTGTTAGCAAGATTGTTTGACTCTCAGGAAACTCGATAGGTAGAAAATTCGAGGAGCGTATCGCGCGAAAAACATTTTCTTTACAGAATATCAATAACTTACAATGGAGAATTATGTAAGAACAAGTTACATATGTTTAATTTAACATCGAAGCTATGTGGTATTTACTTCAGCATGTTTTGTATTAATAAAAACAGTATAAATAAATATGGCAAATACGCCATAATCATCAGGGAGAGGGTTGCACAGATTTAGGTAATAATTTATTTAAAAAAAACGACTAAAGTGGAATCGTATCGTAAAATACTCCAACATTTTCTTTTAATTAATGTTTCTTATAGTTCCTGAATCAAATTATAGAATAGATATTTATCATATTTTTTCGCAATTTCTAACGCTTATAGTTACAGCAGAGGGAGGCAGTAAAACTGTTGGGTAAAATTTCGTACGTGATCGATCCAGAAAATTAGCGAGGTCCCACTAGACGCTCATAATTCGCGTAAAGTGGCTTCTACTTTTGTAGGAGCGTGGAACGTGAGGATATCAAACGGGTGCATTTGTAAGCGCTTTATTAGGTTTTAATGCCCTCTGCCCCTCATCTTCCGCTACTTTCCCTAGCCTCCGCTGCCTTCCTTCTCCTTAATCTAAAAGCGCTGACAAACCGCAAAACTTTTTCCACCGTGAACAAACACGTGAATAAATCGACGCGAGACGCCCCCTGATTCGAGGTTTATATTCAAAGTTCGCGGATGATACCTATAGTCGTTTGCGTTTCTTCCTTCTTCTCAGTTTTTTATTTCTAATGTTCCACTTGCACATACATCTGTTCGCATACAGGACCGAGAATGACCCTCACAGATGTCTTTGCATGTACACATAAGCGCATATACTTACGCTTATAGCCAGCATTGCGTGTGTAACGTCGACAGTACGCCCTTACGGCAGCAGATCGTTCGAAAACTTCAACTTTACACAAGATTTGCGTTCCCGCATTCTGGCGTAACAGGGTTCCGAGTGAACCATATCTTACGTAATCCTCGAAATGTTTACACGAGAAGAAAAAAGGGAGATTATTAACCATCTAGCTCACGTAACAGCTCGTCAATTTTCATTTCTCTCGCAGAGATCCATCCTGCCCGACTTCGACGAGCCGCGGATATGCGTAAAACGAATAAAAGAATCAGCTTGCTTTCCCGCTCGCGTACGTACCCCGAGCCAGATGAAATTCAGCTCTCGATTTATTAACTTTCGAATAAACCCCGGCAAATCGTAAATTAACTCGAGCGAAACAGTATGGCGGATCAAAGGATTCCTCTGGAAATTCTGTCGATCGCAATGAATCTCAGGCTACGCGTATGATGAACCGAGGGCGTTACACGGGGGGTATGTATGTATGATTGCCGCGGCGCGTATGTACGTACGGATGCCGAAGAGCCGCCGCCGCGCCGCGCCGTCCCGGGAATTGCCATAGTAATTAAATTATAAATGGTCGTGGCCTGCGGTCGGAAATAATTCGACGCGGCAGCTTTCTGCTACAATTCGCCATAGTTTCCGCGGAGGTCGGCTGACCGCGTTTCCCGAAACCTCTCCTCCTGCTCCATCTCCAGCTGGTAACAAGAGCGGAGAGGCGGTGAAGGGAGCCCGACGGAAAACGGGGGGTAGCACGCGTTGCGGTCTAACCCTCCGCGCCTGGTCAGGACATATAATAATACGGTCAATTTTGAATCGAGTTTGGTTGGGCGATGCCTCCTTTCTACACCCCCCCTCCTCCCCTCCACCCCCGCTGTCCCAATACTCTATCGCTTCACCCTCGACCTTCTCAGCACACCCGGAACGCCCTACCTACCCGGTTGGCTTCGGCGATTTTGCGAGGCTCGCTTAACCGCCAACAATTTCAGCCTGTGAATAATTCTTGGCGCTCCAATCTAACTGCGAACAAATTAGACCGAATTAGACGAGATTTGCTACGTGCTTCCAAACCGCTCTGCAACCAGCGCCTCCTCCCCCGTTTATCCCCGCGCGACCGAATCGAACCGTGCCCCGTGTAACTTCCCTTTGATTCCGACGCTGTCGCACTATTTTCATCCAGCTCCCATGCATCCATCGCCTCTCCCTGTGCGTCTGCAGCGCGTGAATGCCACTGGCGGCTTAAACAATGCGGCCGACGCAATAACCGCTGGGGATTTAATAAGGGCACGCTCTGTAAACGAATAATTCTCGTTCGGCGCATGTCGAGGCCGATTCTAATGCCGCTGTAATGCAGGATCAGCGACACGCGTGCGCGATAATTCTTCCAGCCTTGTTACGTTCACTGTGATATAAAAAGTAGGTAGGTGAATGCTGGGAGTAATAGTGCTTAAGATGAATGCGTGAAATTGAATTGTGCAGAGTGTTTTGTATGATGGAAATTGAATGGTGATGATTCTACGCGAAAATATAGATAAGTCGGAAATGTCGAGTAATGTTTCTTGATATGGGGCTTTGGTTCTGGAAAAAATTACATTGGCTATGGATTAGGTGGGCATTCAACTGAACAAAAACTGGTAGAGTATGGTAGTGAATATAGTATGTCTGCGAAGAAAATTAATATTTTTGCAAAAATCAGTCGAAATTGTAGACTGACTTTCGTCTTTTTGAAAGAGGCTTTCGTTTTTCTTTTTAGACTTTTACTGTCACATTTTGTCAGTTTTCTGCTAAAATCGGTTTTTAACGAATTTTCAGTGTCATATTTCTTAAAAATGTGGCTTAAAAAGAAAAAGAGTTTCCCACGTGTCTAACTCTTTTTTCACATGCAATTACAACCCGTCGACTTGCTTCACCAGTAACAAGACACTGAATATGAAAATTTTTGTTGCTAGTAGAAATTATATTTTCGGGGAATTTTCGAACGTTGAGTTATGTTGCGATTGTTAAGTGTGGTTAAATTATAGTTAAAGGTTCAGAAAGAAATCAACTAATTGTAAGATTCATAGCTTAATTTGATGTCATGACGATGTCATATTTGATCCATGATTTATTGAAAAAGGATTTTCCATATCAATGGAATAAATGAGTTTACGATGTGGCGGTGCATGTAGGCAACGCTTTCAATCGATGTGCAGATTTAAAACGAAGATCTTTTGCTTTGTTTTGGATAGTGAGTTTTAGATTATATGAAATAAAATCAATAGCAGTTTCAATGTAGACGAGACTGCCCAACGATTAACATTTTAGTAATTGATTTAGAGTCATACCATTGCCTCATTTAGGTGCACAAGAATGCGAGAAGCAAACACGCAGAATTTAGATGCATCTGGAATGCAAGATTAATCTTAAAACTAGTTTTTAGTCGTTGTTTAACAATTTCTAGCATACACAAGAATTTTCTAAGAAATGGTATCCTCTAGAGATAACCAAACAATGTTATCGATTTTGTTAGAACTTTTAAGCCCTTCAACATTCAACTTTTCGAAGGTGGGACATTGAAATTTTACTGAAATTACTTTTTCATAAACGCCCAATAAATTCTGCAACTGTGAAAAAATAGGTGGCCATGGTATAAAACCTTGTGCCTTTTAACGTGGAATGGCAGTGAGTGCTTTCCCGATACCATGACAGTATTTATTATCGGTGCTTCGCTTCCTGGCTTGTTATATATGAATAAATCAGAAATTTTAACTGACTGTGACGTTACACTGAACATCCATTCGAACTCTTCATTTGTCGCCTAAAAATATTTTTTCTAACTAATTTTTTCACATTCTAACACACAGAAGCTTTTCGCATTTATATTATTACAGATAATTCAAGAATATTACTGTAATATAAAACTTGTGTTTAAAATTACAATTGTAAAAATTGTTTTTCCACAAAATTTGATGAAATCAAGTACATGATTGAAAATATAAATAAACAATCTATATATGATTTATAACTTATTCGTAAAATAAGGTTAGGTTAAAGTAGCGAATAAGGTTGCCGCAAGTGCCTCGACGCATCGTGCGAGACACAGGAGATTGCCAATTCAATTCAAACGCAAACAGTTTACTTGTAAAAGTACATTAGAAGGGCAATTTTATTTATTAATCACAAGGGGGCTGTATCCCCACGAGGTCAGTTTTCATTGTTTCTCCCTCATGATTCTATCCCCGTGCTATTTCGGCCTCCCGTCGCTGAGTTGATGTCATGGAAGGATAAAGGAGTGCGAGGTGGAAAATGGGAGGGTTGTGGGGGTTTAGGTCGAGTCGTCAGTGATGAATGCCGGTAAACTTCGCACGAAAAGTCGTTTATAAAGCAGTGCTACGCCGCGCTACGGATGCTCGCACTTCATAACTTCCTTCCTACACCCGCCAGCAACACCGAGCGCAAGGCCGCAACTAAATAACTTTGCGAAGACTTCTCCGAGATTCGGTCCGATTGTCAGGGATTCGTATGCGGATGTGATACCCGCGAAATCTTTCGAAAATTTTCAATTTCTCAATGCAGCTCGACTCAGAACTCCATTAATAAAAAGAGAAAATCTGTGACTCACGATCTCACAAATATATCTTACACTTAAGAGAATTCATCTGTTTTTCGTACATATTTGGGAAGAAATTTTCATATGCGTTTCACGTTCAATTTATTAACGAAATAACAAGATACAAGTTTGAAAATATACTTCAAGATAATACAGGGTAACAAGCTAAATATTTATATAATAGGCAAATAGTTCTGAAACTGAATGAGATAAGAAATTTTGGAATCGATGTGATTTTGACTTTTTAACCGGCAACATGTACTTTTTAATACGTATAGTAACTAGTTTCTTGCGGAAAACGACCACACAGAGTCAAAGTCATAACAAAATTAGAATGAAAAAACAATCACCGCTTCCAAATATTTTTGCTTCTTCCTTGCGACAACGAAGCCGCGCTGAACCCAGAACCGCTTTAATCACAGTGCAGCTTTTAAACTGAAAATGGTCTGAACGGTTAGCTGTAATGTTAACAACGTGAGCGTAATTCCTAGAATAAAAAGAAAAGAGGTTTTAATAATATCTACGCGTCGCAGGGTTACGAACGTCAATGTTCTGTTGTTGAAGTTCGTAAAGTGCTCGGTAATCAGTGCGCGAATTTACAGTGTTAGTAGTAAATAGATGCCGTTCGAAATTTCGTGCAACCGCGCAAGTTAAATCTAAGCTGTGAAATGTAACTAGACACGGGGTGCATTATAGTGCGACTGCGTTGTCTTCGTATCGGTATTTCTCGTGGAAGTACGATGCTCATAGAATGCAACCCTACTCTTCGTTTCACCTCTTCGCCCCTTCCCTGCCACCATCTACCGCTATCGACTATGAGCTTGAACGGAGGTCGAGGTCGACGATACATCATCTTCTCGCGGAGACATAGATTCACGGTGAATGCATAATATTTGCCGAGCCGGCGGGAAAATTAGAAGTACCGTAAGCCGCTTTTCTTATCAAGTCTGTGCTTTACGAGTGAAAGCGCGGGGGATGAAATGTTTGGAAGCGCGGATAAGGATGTAACTAAACTAGTGGCTGTGTCAACTACTTCTTTCTTTTCCTTGTTGTGTCGCACTCCTAATATTTCATTCAAATATCATCGTCAGGTGCCAAAAACATTTTTAATTCGTTATAACTGACAAAAATATCATGATTGTAATTTTAGGTATATATTTAATTTTTACGTATACATATATTTAATTTTTTTCATACACAAACTTACAAGGAGAGTATCCCAGATGTTCGCCTCCGATTGCTTTGATTTTTGGATATGTTTTAGAGGGCCGAAAAATAAGATATACCTGTTTTTTTTATAGTGGACCGTTTTCATATTTAGGGGGTGAAACCACCCCTCAAAGTTATAAGATTTTCAGGTATTCGTCTCCGATTGCTTTGGTTTTTAGATATGTTTTAAATGGCAAAAGAATAGGAAACAGGTGTTCTTTTATTGTCGCCTGTTTGTATGTTCGGGGGGTGAAACTGTCCCTCAAATTTCATGAGAATAGATGGTGCCATCCTCCGATTGCTTTGGTTTAGAATTAGTCCAAACGACTTCAGGTTTTTTGCGAAACTAGCAGAATTAGTTTGCTAAGTGACATGTTTCGTCGTTTTAAAAAAAAAATTGCAATTGGTCGGAATACCGAAAATAGTAGTAAAGGTCGTTTTTTAAATAGCTGATTTCGGGAATTATTCTGCGATCTTTAAGCGTTTGTAGCTCAGAGCAACGTTAACCGATTTTGATGAAATTTTCAGCATGTATAAAACTTAGTTAAATCTACAAAAGGGATTTTTGAATTTCCATTACAGGCTCAGAGAAAAAAGTTTAAAAAACTACCTTTACTATTTTTGTCGATATTCCGACCAATTGTATTTTTCTTTCTAACACACAAGAGGAGGAATTTGAAAAATACATTAGTTATTCATTGTAGCAACATTTTTTATTGGTTGACCATTGAAATCCCGCTTTCTGTGCGACTTCTGCGATATCTAATATTAAAGCAATACACGGCACTTACTTGTACAGTGCACTGGGGAAGAGATTCCAGCATCCGGAAATATATCATTGCCTGATAAATTTGACTGCTGTCGACTAAGGGCAAGGTTGCGTAGAAATCGAACGGCTCCCTCGAATATCGGCCCATGGAAACTAGCGGTGACATTATATAGTATTAACGTCCGCGCGGAGCACGCGGATCCGAATTGAATAATCGAATAACAATAAATTTGCATTTGCGTTGTTGCGGCCGCCGCTGACGCCGCAATGCATGTAGACATTCGCCATCGTACCTAGGTATATGACGAGTGGCAGGCCTGCGTCGTTTCATAATCGCGGCGCAAATCGCTTCCACGCGCGACCCCACTTTCCGTTACAAGCGAATGACGGATGTAATACGCGTCCGTATTCACATCCTGAAAATTGAATCATACGTGTGGGCTGTTGATATAATATAATTCTATGAAATGTGTAATCCCCGCACCGTAGAATACCGTCACTGCTGGACGATAGGAAATCACGCCGCAATAGTTGTCGCCAATAGCAAAATGCTCGCGTGTTATTTGAATTTCCCGTGTCTCATCCTCGTTTCGCGATATAATCTTCCGAATAAATTTCATCATAAATTTTTCGACCTTCTACCGTTAAAATATTACCATTTCAATCGCAGAAGCTGCTCCAAAGACAGTCGTTTGTTTCAAGGGTTGTAACCGTTAAAGAACAATCATAACACGTCCGGTTCGGTAATATGCCACTTAGCAAAACGTCATCTCTGATGTATGTGTGTCAAGAGCGCGCGGGGGAGGTCTAAATAAATCTAACGTGAAATTCGTTTCGTTTCTCCCGTTACTTAGCCATTCTTTTTTTTCCGGGCACGACGCACCTGCAACCCCGAGACGACGAATGTTCCCGCGGATTATAAATATCGAATGGCAGGCGCGTCTTGCGTGCTGTAAAAATTCGAGCTGCAGCCACGCTGTCACCTTCGCGATACAGCTCGTAACATACAATATCATTTTCCCGGCACAGTCGGAGACCCTCATTTCTCTCGCAGGCTAGCAGTCCAATTTCACACCGTTGTAAATACGCTTCTCTTATTTTTGACATCGTCTTCAATTCTTCTTACTTTGTCGCCCCGGCATCCGAGTTCCTCTCCTTCCGCTTTGCCGCGGCCTCAACCCCCCCCCCCCCCTCCCCCTCCCCGGCCACCAAGATGGTTTCATTTATAATCATTTCCTGAGGCTGTATCTCCCCCGCTCTGCGCCACCCTCTCCCTGCCGCCACGAGCTTCTTCGAGGTCGAGGTTCTCGGGCGTCCATCAGGATCTTATACGGCCACCTTCTCCGAGCTCATTAGACTCCCACGGCCTTTTTCGCTGACGATTACGCCGCCAGAGTTAACCCTTTAATCGCCATAGTCGTACGTTCGCATCAACTTTGTTACCCGACCGCGTTACCGCCCTCGCTTTCGTATGAAAATTTAGCAATGAACGGGATTAAGCTTTTTTACAGCGGCTTATATTTGACCCTTAATCTAAAAATTCTTTCCCTCTCCCTCGGTCACTTCCAGAAATATGCGTTTAATTATTAAAATACGAAATGGTGGTACCTTCACCAGTGTCACTTAAGCAAATTAATACTTTACGTCGATTCCCGATAGTTTCTTATTAATTCTCGCATAGAATTTCTTCCACCCGAGACGGTCGCGTGATAATTCGGGACTTTGTCCTCGTTAAATAAATCGAATCGATTTAATTGGGACTCAGAATGGTTGAAATATTAGTTTATTATCGGCGAAACTACTTTGGTATAGTTCCCACACACTAAATTCTTGATGCCAATTACACAGAACACGCACTACAGTATTAATTAAATGCATAACGGTGGGATAGTATGAAGGAGCCAAGAGAATACTGTCTCTTCAGCGTGCGACCGTGGAAATCCACCCTTAAGTCTTTTAAAACGAACGGGGTTAATCATCATCCGGTGACAATCGAAGTGTAATATTACGCATAAAATTCATAAAGAAGTGGGTCATTTTTCTTCCCTTTCACGCACCACGCTTTTCCCCACCACTCCACTTCACCCTCGCGTCTCTTTTACTTTCTACCTTCTTTCCCTCCCCCACATCGGCTTTCTATTATACCGCTCTCTTCGTCTTTCTCTTCCGCACGATCTCGACTCCTTTCTGTCCGCTTTTACCGTCCAGCACGGAAAGGGGGGTTTGGCAAGCTGCGAGCCTTTCTATGAACACAGAATATAACGATTGCTCTTTGAAACCGTCACCGTGGAGTGCGGAGTATTAATGCCAGCTCACGTGGAGAGACCGTGGAAAATTTTGTCGAGATGTTTCCCTCTCTGACCCTTTCCACTCGGCGCCGTTGTATCGCATAACGAAGACCTCCGTGAAAACGGAGGGAAAACGGGGGGCAGCACACCTACTCCCCTTCCTTTCGTAGGCGAAGTTAAAATTGTACTTCCGTGACGTAACGACCCTATTCAATGCTTACTCCTGTTCTCTGAATCGCTTTGAATTGTAAAAAGCTTTAAGATGTTTCCTTTTCATTTCACGGCCAGCCGCTGTTATGTTTCTGTTGGAAATCGCGATGTGCTACCCACCCACCCCTTCCTCCTGGCTACGACAATAATCGCACGAACAAAGCTCGTAGGTGCAACAAAGAGGAACGTTTCGGGTACAATGTCCTGTGTTTCTTACACGGTATTTCTATGACCATGAAATGAAACGGTATCTATGCGTGGGCTACTTAGGCTACTTAGTGGTTTCGTTATTAAATTTTTCCTTTTCTGCTGCTATGCCCAGCGTAATTGTACGCGCGCAATATTAAAATAGTGTGGAATCTTTTTGACCGTATTAGTGTATTTTGAAAAACAGTGGAGGTCGCATAATAATTTTTAATACTCTATGATTATTTTCCGGTACTTATTTGGTTCTCGTTGTACGGCAATAGCCTGGGAATGAAATATGTTTTCGGTGCTAGCTCCACGAAGTTCCTTTTGGATTATTAAATGCATGGACGACGAGAGATCAATCTGGGAAATTCAAATAAATCAGTCGGCCGCTGTTTGATCACGGCGCGACGCATGCAGACATAACCGATGATCAGTGACGATACCTGTAATCCTGAAATCCAATTACAGGCAAAGCGCAAATATCGGGTGTAAACACTTCCTTCGTTTTGTTACTTGCGAAAAAAATCGCATTCAAATATTAGCATGGACGGTATCTCCGGATGTGTGAGCGCAAACGCTTTCTTTCCGGTAGATGGTCCGATTCTGTCGAATTTTCGTTCTGGGTAAATTTACTTTATTTCTGTCTCTTTTGCATCTGAGTATATTAATTAATCCTCTTCCATTTCTGGGGTTTCGCTGTGAAAAAAAGTGGTGGAGAAATCATTTAGGTACAGTAAATAATATTATAAGTACATACCTATCAATAATTTTGGTTTTATATATAACATAGGTAAATCTTCGAATTTCTTTAAAAAATATATGGAAATGCTTTCGTTAACTCAATATTACACCACTGTACGACGTAGTTTACAGTTCTATTGTTTGTAATATTGATGTACATAGCTTTAAATTACGACAATTAGACGCGTCCACGGTTGTCAATTATACGGAATAAGACTCACCGAATTTTGGAAAATCGATATTACAAGAAACTTGGTGCTCACTTGCCGTCTCAGAACACGACACCGTAACTCCCGTTATATTCCGTTGGATGAACACGAGGCGTTGGGGCTTTACCCAAAGGCGTGATTGGTAATTGATTTTCAGGCTTCGACACCGTGCTCGATCTCTCTTCACATTGCTCCCCTACCATGCCTACCAACATGGACTCGAAGATACCGTGAAAATTGTGCAACCCGTTGAGAAATAATATACACAACATGCTAAGGCAATTTTTGAAGGTGCTGTTCATCTTTTAATTTTAAAATTGTGTAAATTGGGTTTCTGTTGCAATGACAGCTGTTAATATTCCACGACTCAATTCTACTTCATTTTTAGACGATATTTAATAAGTTGCATCAAAGGTTCAGGATAATGAAACATGTTTTTTTGTGCATTAAAAAAACTTCATTTTTATGATAAAATAATTTTCTTACGAGTTTCATTTACTATACATATACGACACATACAATGTTTTCAAAACAGGGACTCAGGGTTTACATTTGAATAATAAGTGCCTTTCGAATTTAGGTAAAAAAGTCAACCTTACTAGGGTTAAAAGTGTTATTTGACGTTAAAGGTGAATTTAGACTTTGAAAAGTGTAAAAATTTTTTTCATCTTCATTTCATCCAAACTGATCCCCAATAATGTAGAGCCAGTCTCTACATTTGATGAATCCACATGCACTGTGGATGAATCTTGATTTAAAGTCTAAATTCGCCTTTAGTTCGATGTTCTGTAAGATATTTCTCAAAGATCATTTATTTGGAACCTTTCTGAACCTATGAGGCGACACTTAAACATAAACATTGTAAAACTGTCTACAAATTGTCATTTCCTATGCTAGGAACGCAATCGGCGTTTCCCTATTCATTACATTATCGCAAATGAATTCATAAATTACAGACTGCTGACTAGTAGAGACGTATTCATGATTTAATTTTTCTTTACGCAGCAAATTGATGAGCATCCAATGCAAATAGAACGTAGAATAATTATCCTACAGGGTACCTTTGTGGCTATTTGTTCATGTCAAATATGAATCTACTTGTTGAACGTAGCTATTGTCTCCCAAACTAATCAATGTATCAATCCCCCTCGAAACTATTTACCTTGGGCGGTATAGTGAGTAATAATCGGCGATCAGTAAATTTCAATTAACGAAATTGTCTGTGAACGGGGGAGGGGCGAGGCGGGATTATAGGTCGATTAATCCTCCAGGACGCACAAGAATGAGTATTTATCAGAAGGATGCAGAAGCACGTCACTAAGCAACATCGAGACACACAGAGTGGCTCGCAGACGGCATTCATATGCTACGGGCGACCATAGCACCACTGACGCTGGTAACACTGCGGTATGCAGTTGATTATGGAAGCTATATGAAGAGGCCCGACGTGGCCTAGCATCTTGAGTACCCTATCCATGTTCAGGGGCTCGCCACCCCCCTTCTCTGGAAAGCGTGGAGAGAGCTATACAGCGCAGTATAGTTAATCCGCATGGACGTTCTCGGGGGACGTCGAAGATTCATCTCAAGACGCTCGATATTGCCCAGCTACTCCAACCACCGGAATCTACGGTCTTCTGCTGGCATGTCCTTCTCCCATCGCTCGATCCTTCAGAGTCCTTCTGGCTTCGTGCATTAACTCTGATACGCAGCTGGAATCTCTAATTCTTTTGTGCGAATACGTCGGGGACGCGAACTCTCAAATTTTTCGGCCAAATTCCTTCCATATGTGCACGTGCAGGAGATCATCTTTGATACCAACATTAGGCCAACTCTAAGGTACACTTTTTGCCTCCGCGGGACTTTTGAAAGCAAGGCTTTAGCTTTTAAGTAGCCGTCTCTGTTATAAGTAGTCGCTATTGAACAGACGTGGGATTTTGCAGAAGCTGTGATGTGTATTCCTTGTTGCATGTAGTGTCGATTAAAGTATAAAAATATCATTTTCGGTTGCGAGTAGTATATAACTTAGGGCTTCTAATACATTGGTTTTTGAAACTGTTTAAAACAATTTCATTTGGTATTGCAATTACATTAGGGATTATTATTATTTTTTGCTAAGTAGGTTCTTAGTTTTCATGTGTGAAAATTATAGAAAGTAATGTTACAGAGAGAATATTGATTCCAATCTCATTTTTTTATCAGCAAATCCGTTTACCGAACGAAGTTCAAAATGGACTATAGTTAAAATATTACTGTAAAAATGAATCAAATATTACAATGGAAGATACGCATTTAATACGTGCACAAGTAACTGGGAATAGCATTGAAACCGCCGCGCTGGAGCAGTTTTTCTAGCAAATGTTTTCACACTACCAACATAGTCCAGCCACAGCGATACATTTTCAGTAATTAATAAAGGTTTTGTGGTGGACATCCAAACACTCTAACTGCAGAAATAAATCGGTGGTACGATATCTAGAAATTCACTTTAATTCATACGACAAATATTTACTCTTTCATAATAATGCATATGGTAAGCTTCTCAAAGCTAATTTCTTCATCTAAGCATGCAACATGTTAAAGTTTTCTCTTCCATTGCTTATTTCAAATGGTACGTTATAAATCTGTAGCGATGCGGCACTTCATTATAATTGTTGTATATCTTTTACGAATGAATCAATGTTAATCTCAGTTGGTGTCATAACAGTAAGCACTAGAAATTTTTTAGACAATGAAGAAACATGTAACTACTTAAATATTTTGCATGCATGGACTGCCAGGTCAGTTTAGCCAATGTAGTTGGAAAAGTACAATGAAAAATCTTCTCTCTATCTTTCATAATTAACCATATTAAAAGAGAAAGGGACGTGAAGTTACAGAAACGTTAATGCATTGTTCCACCTCGTCAGAGTGAATTTTCCTGGAAACTCTTTGTTACTTATTCCGGCGTGACCAAAGTTTTCCTACAGTTTTATCGAAAGAAAAATTTTCATGCCGGGAACGATATCTCGGGAGCTTGAGGGGGATCACTGGAATACTCGTGTCGCACGAAGATCTCACAATCTTTCACCTTTGTATCCCATAAAGTTTACACAGCCATCTAAACCGATTCGCCCGATGCCTTGGCGGATGGTCTAGCTAATTCGAGAGCACACAGGCGGATCATGGAGCCTTGAACCGTGGACTAGACAGGTTGAAAGCCATTACTGAAACGCGTTGCAAGATTTATCCGATAAACCAGATTTAAGCGGCTCTTGTATCCTTTCTACGGATGAATTGCACGAGAACGTTTGTGGACGACGATGAATACCGCCGACGCGAAAAGCGATCTCCTCCCACGCCGGGCTCTATGTATGTATCCGAAGGGTCGAGAGGCTTAAAATCAAATGCGAGTACCAGACAAATTACGCTAATTGGCATAATACTCCTGGCGGGTTTCCAGTTAGCAAAGTGTCGACTCTTCGATGCTGATGCAAACACAACAGAAGTTTGGGACGGACGAGTTAGTTGGATCGTGCATGTTGTGCTGGCTTGTTTATCTGATGATTGAAACCATGGTATTGATATAAGCTAGAGGTTTAATATCTTTAATTAGAGCAGAAAGGGACATATTAAACAAAAATGATTTTCAACATATTACATACGTTTGAGGGGCTCCATTAATTCTCAATTATTGTCTGGATGTTTCAATGAGTTTAATGAACTTTAGATATATCAAACGACTTTTATTCAGGAATATCTCATAAATGGGAGTGTACAAATTGGCAAAGTAAATTAGGAAGGAAAGCAATCGAAAGGGGAAGTATGATATGAATGCCTCGTTAACCCTTGCATTGTGCGAAGGTAAAAAAGGTTTGGTGGGCGATCGAAGATGCTGGTGTTATGAATGAAACGAATGGGGTAGGATGAAAAAAGACGCGTCAGTTGATTCGCGACACACGCGACCATTACCCACACGGTTCGAACCGATAGTTCGTGGGAGTCTCAAGTTTTAAAATGTAGGCTAGATAAGAGCTGCCAGCAGGGTCCACATCCTTTTTCAATTCAAACTCGCAGGAAAGTCGCGTATCCACTCGGTACATCGATCTTTTCTCCTGCCTCCTTTAGTCTCCTACCAACTCTTCCCTTTCAAGCTTCCCTTTGCCTTTCTTCCTTCTTTCGTACGTAAGGGTACGGCCAAGAGTGAGTGCTCCGATGGCAGTAGAAGTTCCTCCATTAACGATAACAATGAAAGATGGACACCGGATTTGGCCCCGATCATTCCTGACAAACACACGCTTACGCTGCCTCGCCAGCACGCGAAATTACGGTTGTCGAGTAACAAATATCTCCTCGACGACTTGCATCCTGTTTTTCTCTAACGACGCGAACATTTATTTCTTTTTATACAAATTGAACAATTTCTCGATGGATTCGATTCGGTGCTCGCGAGAAGGCACCGTCGACAGTGCTAGAAACGAGTAATTCTGTAATTTATAAAGAGATAGTATTAGAATATTATCATAAAGGGCAGTATTTAAGATCATGAAAATTGTATCATATAATAACTTCACACAACGGTTGTAAAACGATTTGAAACATGTTTTCAGGGCATTTTTTTAGATATTCAGGATTAAAATTAATTTCTAACATTCTTCGCTTCTTTTGCCATGTATACAATTTTTCCTTGACACGTATTTCTTTCGTTTTGCTTCATTTCAGTGTTTATGAAACTCAGGTTTTTTTAACATTTCATTTAACGTTAGGCCTGAAGACAGGCAAACTTTTATTCATATTTTGCTGTTGCATTAGGCTAGGTAGACAACGGAAAGAACAGGAGGCGATGAGTAATATGTCAGTAGAATGCTCGTTTTACATTCAGACAGAAGCGCAAGTTGAACGGATTTAGTTTTGGTTACTCCGGCCAGGAAGCGCGTCCATTAGAGGTTTTACTAATGGACGGATAAAGAATAATACAACAGGAAGGGTAAGTCGGGGAAACATCCACGCCGTTATGTAAAAATACACACGGTGGAGCTTACGACAAATATTTTTGCACTTGTCGAGAATTCATTCTAGTAGCATATGTTTTTTTCCAGACTGTTGTCAATCATTCTGATTGCTGTGAATATATTCCGCTGATGGTCTATAGGACGATCTAGAAAAAGTGAAAAAAAATAGAAGAGGAGACAGGAAGGAGAATAGAAAATGGACAATCGAAACGAAAAGAGACAAATCGAGAGGGAAATCCGTAGCGGCTGACTTCCGCGGTTCATTTTCACTAGATTGTTTGTCGGTTCAGCTCGTTCCTTCCCTTTCTTTTTGCCTTTTCATCGGCCTGCCGAATTGTACGTCACAAAACGGGATTTCCCGTAAGGAAATCGGAGGAGACGGAGGGTACAGATGGAAAGGGATCGGCGAAACGGGAGTAGGAACAGAGGAACTTCATACATGATTTCCCTCGAGTCCCTGAAGTGAAGCATTTCTGGCAATGCGCGTTCATAGAAGCGCACGGCCACCAACCTGCCGCATGGTATCTCGCTGACAAAGTTGCCCAATCATGCGTGCATTATGAGATTCACGGGCAAAAGGGCCTGCGAGGAAAGGCTTGTAGGAAGAGACCTGTAACTTGAAGTTGATCGCTTCTTTTCAGGGACGCAGCGAGTACACATAATTGTCGAGGGTCGTTACAATGGACAGGCTGTTAATGAAAGTGCTTAAGAAAAATAGTGAAAATAGTATTTTCACACTTATTTGATTAGAGCAACGTAGCCTCCCTGTCGAGTTCCTTAAAACCCTGTAAATACGTTTCACTTATTATACAGATCAGCAATCTCAGATATTTAAACACTGTACGACCCGCAGAAAAATATTGAAACAAAGAATATGCTACGAGCTTAAAGGATTAACTGTGAGTGGTCGATGTTTTTTTAGAGATTGTAGCCAAACCTCTGTAAAACAAACAAAAATTTCACTGCAAGCTGATTCACGCATACAATACCTACATGTGTACATACATATACCAACACGTATATCTTTTTATCTTTTGTTCGTTGAAGTTACACAATGGTGTATTCATAAGTAATTCCGTGTTCTATTCAAATAAACACATTTGTTATTGTACTACAAGTACCTACTATAGATACAGGCATCCTTATGTTACGTCACAAAAAATTGTTATTTTATTAAGATAAAAGACTACGTATAAAGTTTATCGTTTAACGCAACCCTCTGCACTCCACTTTTACATTCATTGTGCGAACAAAATCGTAGTAACTGAAAGAAACAGCCTCAAATGATTCGATCACTACCAAACACAATACACGACCAGCATCCACCCTGTGGCTCTCAATCCTCCATCCGTGATCGTACACACACTCAATGCCGAGGTGCAGGGAATAACTGGAATTCGTCGTCGAGTCTCTTAGGAGATCAGGCGAACGGCAATGCATGACGAACAAATTGTTGCGTCGCAGACTGCCTCCCGTTTCCCGCTACTTCAATCATGACTCTCTCACCCTGTTCCACCCACACAGGCCCCCCGCAACCACCCCCTCCCCCCCGTCAACTATAAAAATACACCAAGTTACACTCACACACGTCGATCACGGTGCACGTATACAGGCAGGCGTGCATGTGCGGAATGGCATGTCGGTAAACGGCCGGGCCAGAGCGATTAGATGTTCGATCTGTATCAATATTTACTCCGCTTCGGTGCGGCGCGTCTTGCGAAATGGAAGCCAGACTTCCTTCATCCCGACGTGTTTGCCCGTGCCGCGAAGCAGATACACCGGATTCCCTGGGGAGGACGTGCCGCTAGTCCTACGGACAGGCTTACCGTTCTAGCTACAAACCATACCCAACCCTCCCCACTTCCACCTTCTTTGCCCCATTGCTTGCATCTCCAACCTCCCCCTGCCTCCTCCTTCCACACCTCGTGAAGCGTGGCCCACCTTGTTGTAGCCGAGCCGCCTTACCAGACCTGAATATATTCGTGCCGGCACGATCGATCCGCCACCATAATAAGAAGAGTAAACGAGAGAGGATATTCTATGCAAGATCTAGCAGTATGCTGCAGCCACGCGAATACACCCGCCGCGACGTTCCCTTCCTCGGCATCCGCGCGAATACCACGGCCGATCCTCCAGTCAACTCCCCCCTGGTTACTCGATCGATCCCCGAAAGTTTACTTACTTGTAAGGATGCGCGTTACAGGGGACGAGGCAGGGGGAACGGAACGGGGGACTGCGAACGAGGAAATGGGTTAAGGGAGATTCTGTTAGGCGTTACAATTAGTGGCGACGTTTGCGTTAATCATGGCGAACCTTTCGGAGACAAGCTTCCGGCGGGGCACGCGCTTCTGAGGATCCGTCGATTAAATGCGAGGCGAACGTCTACGAACGAATCGCTATTAAGCGACTGTGTGCGCTTAAGCTGCCGTCTAAATGTCTTTATGGAGAGATTCAGTTTTCGGGGCAGTTTTAGCTCAGGGTTATGAGATTTAATGAGAATTTCGGCAATATACTCACTGGTATATTGTTGGAAGTTGAGATGGTGGAAAAAGCACAAGATGAGGAAGATCTGTACTTTAACCCTCTAGTGCATACGCCTGCCTGTATTTTTTTTCGCAGAATACTCACGTAAAATATAATTAATCTATATAAAAAATGTTATGTACATAAAGAAGTCATGATTCGGCCGGCTCGCGATGGATAGTACGCGACGCCACCGCCAGGCGGCAACCGGGCCAAGCGCTTCTCGCGCTTCTTCTGCGCCTTGATCAATTTCACAATGCACGATAATGAATAATTCTCTATTATATCATAATTTTTTTTTTAACATTTTTTCATTAAACATAAAGTATTTATTTTATAAAAAAAAAAATACATTGTTTGTACTTGCTACATGATCCCAAACTTAAGGCGGTGACCCAGAAGGCTGCCCTGGGGAGCCCCGACGTCCGCCAAATTGAAAGCAGACATCGGATTCGTTCTTTTCATTCCCAAATTAGACTAACCTATTTTTAAAACTGAAGTAAAAATCTATGCACGCGAGGGTTAACAATTAAATTCATTTTATTTGTTAATAATTAGAATTGTTAAATGTTTGAGTAAAATGTGCTGAGTGAAATGTAATCATTTTATTTATCTTCTAAAAACAGAAAGTTTCTGTACAGTGGAGTGCAAGGAAGTTAACAAAATCATGCATCCGTCTAATCTATAATCACACACTGACGTGTAATCAATTCAAACATTTTTTGTAGCTTGTTTTCTTCAGTATATTTGATATAATTAATGGAGAGCAGTAGGTACTCTACTGTTTAGTTTCAGCTCGAGATAACGAAGTTCATCGATCATTCTAATGCAATTCTTTTCTCGCGTAATCTGCTCCAGTTTTATTCCATTATCTTACTCGACAGAATTCCTGTGAGCTGAATACGCTACTCGGTGCACCGTTTACACCAATGACGAATGATACACGGCTGTTTTTATTCTTGCCTTTTCCACTAGAACATTCATTAATCAACTTGAGGGAATGACCGAAGTTTCTTTCTTCCGAGATGTGGATTTCATACTCTTCACTTCAGACCACACTGTTTCAAGCTCCATGAAATACTGATATTTATATATTCGGAGTAAATCAAAATTTAATGCAAATTAAACATAAATATATCAGGTGCAGGAAAGAATTTAATGCTTTTAGTTTTACAGCCTATAAAATGACTTCAATCTCAGATACCTTCCTGCTAACATCAGTTAATCAATTCAAGTGATGAAATAAAGAAAAATACACCATTTGCTGGTCAGGGAAGCCGCAAAAAATGTTGGGGTGTCGCCATGGTTTTTTGATTCTTTTTTCCAATATTATTAAGTTCTAATTATATTCTACAATACTTATTTTTAAGGTGTTTTCTTTACCTTATTGAATCCTTACCTTATATGGGAGGTTCCAGGTGATTTGAATATTACAAAAATGTCTCGCGACTTAAAAAAAAGTTAGGAAACACTGTTTTAATTAATAGCAAACAGCCCGATATAATCTAGGAAGCTCAATACTTTAACAAAATGTATTCGATGGAGGATATGAAATAGGGCGGAAATGATGCATGCAGGAACAGCTACACGGGAGCCTAACGCGTTCAGCAGTGGCATAGTGGAAGCAACATCATCGAGGGAGCAGGAAAAGGGCGGGTTGAGGTGCGGCGTGCGCGCGGCCTGCCGCCGAGCACAAAGCGGCAGGACGAAAGGCTCAGCGAGGAAGGATGCTGAAACGGAACGAAGCACGGACAGCGGTGGATAAAGGAATCCAGGAATGAACCGGAGGTACCAAGTACACCGAGAGGGAAGTATAGAAGCCGGTGAAAAAAAAAATACGTCCGCCAGCAAGTCTCAAACCGTGGAGGGCGCGCGGGCGCGGGGGGGGGGGGGCGTTGTGCGCACACACTTCCGCGGTCAAACACCAACGTACGTATAGGTGGCCGGGGAATGCCGGACAATTTTTCAATGGCTCTGGCCGAGCTTGAATTCTCGTTAATTTTTACTTTCTCTCGCCATCCGCCACGGGGATCCGCCATTGTCCGCGCGGCTTCGCTTCAGACCCCCTACAACGATAACAGAGAAAATGCAGCGAACCGCGGCAGAGTATACCTACCTACCTACCCCTAACAACCCAACGGCGCGAGGCTGTCGATAGCAACACTCTCCAATAAAGCGGATCCCTCTCCGCCCTGGACGCGGACCGTACACCGAGGGCGCTGTCCCTTACCGCGCTCTCTGCCGTTTCTGCTCGTTCTACACTTCTCTGCGGCTCTGTACGTACGCCGTGGCCGGGCTGCTCTCAACAGTAACGCAATTTCGGTGCACGCCGTAGAGGCAGATGACAAGGAATGGACGTGCACCATGAACGAGAGAGGCGGACTTTTACCACGGCGTTTCGGCTTGAAAGTCGCGCTTTGTCCGCGGGGAGATAAAAGGGGAGGACGGAATGTCCGTTTGATATCGCGCGATTTTCCACGTGATACTCGATTAGCGATGATACGCGGATATTGTCCCGGATTTCGCCGAGATTTCGGCTGAATTCAGTTTCCACTCGGCGTTTCCAAGGCGTTCATTAAAATGTTTTTCAAGGACGCGATATTTGTTACTTGAGTTTCGGGAGTTTCAGTGCTTGAAGGACGAAACGTTGAAATTTTGTGAATTTTTGGCTCTGATTCTTTTCATCTTGTTTTTTATCGATGTTGGTCTAATTGATAAGACCGTACAATTGACGTTAGAATAGTAGTGGACGTATAGAAGACTTCCGGGAATTTTCTGTTCAAGTTTAAGGCGAACTGTGTGCACGCCTTTAGGTACATTTACTATTTCCACGATTGTTGTTACGCTTTTTGTGGTCTGAAATGGTTGAAGGACAGATGTATCAAACTTCCTCACTGTTATGATCGTAGAATTCGGAATTCAGAGGGCACTCACGGATAAAAGTACATTATAATCGATGGCGTAGTGCACAAATATTGTACGTCCACTTTTCGCGTTTTCCAGAAAAACGGGTTTAAACATTGAATGATAAATAAGAGTCTGGTACATGCAGAAACAAAAATATTATTTTTCACAGATTTGTGAACTACAGTGGCGTGCAAAAGTATTCAGCCATCCTTGAAAACAGAATAACTTTTTTAGATTTGGTCTAAACGACATGAGTTTTTTTAAAAGCTAAAAGGATTAGTTTGCTAAGTGAGGTGTTTTGTTGTTTTGAAAAAAATAAAATTGGTCGGAATAGCAAAAGAAAATAGTAAAGATCGTGTATATTTGTGCACTGAAGCAGAGATATTACAAAGATGAGAAATTTTTACTCGGTAGAGGCTAACTAAAGTATCGTATAGTTAAGTAGTATAACTCAACAATACACCGGCATATGAAAAAAATGCTCCTTGGCACTTAAATTATTAAAAGAAAAACATCCTTTTTCTGCGGTCCATTTTTTCTTTCATTTTTAGCTTAAATCTTTTTGTGTGCAGAGATATACAGTAATGAAGTGTCTATATTTATTCTAAGACTTGAGGGTATATGTATAAGTACCTACGTATTACGGAATTTCGGGGTGCACAGATTGTTTAATTGTTGTACTTCATATTTCAGTAAATTGTATACCTCAAGCAAGTAATTAAAGTTCGACACAAATCATTTCCAGCAAGAATTATCAATAATGAATTAATTTTAACGTGATTCATTCTAAGTAATTTTAGTAGCGCTTACAATTTTATTCCATTCTTCTACCTATGTGTAAATTCATATAAATTTCCCACATTTTTCAGTAAACGTTTTTTACTTTATATTCGCATTGTATGATGATTTAGGGAGAAGATCATGGCAAAATCTGTCAAAAAATTTTGAATAATAAAACTCGTCCTGTTTATTGTCGATTTGAATCCACTCGACACAGTATACACGTATTTTCACGACACACTACACGCTACAATTTCATTGAACTTGCTTTCAAGTAGAATGTCTTCGTATAGAGGAGACGATAGAAAATGGACAGTATTATCGGATTCCGTGCGTGCCGTACGCAGAGGCATTGATTGCTGGAGCTGACCGCACAATCATTTTATCCTCTCCAACCCTCTCCTCGCCGTAGTATTCCACGGTCCTCGTGCCGTGACAGCGATCGACAAATCCCCGTGTCGAAGCCAGACCTCGCAGCTGCTTTTGTTGCTCCCGTCTATTTTCGTCAATTTTGCTTTTTTTCGTAACAGCTCGACCCCTTGAACTTTTGCCGTTGCATGCATAAAGGGTCACGAAAAATGAAACGATTAAAAAATAATTATATAAGGTCGTATCCGCGAATATTGTATTATATTTTAAAATATTATCAACATTTACGTTTTAAAATACAATTAGAACATATGCAAATATGTGACTCACATTACAATTTAACCATTGATATTTATGATAATACAGTATCGAATTTCCTTGAAAGTTGTATAGTTTTGCAATACTTATAGATTATTACCTATATTAAATATATTCATACATTGTACGTTATAAATGGAAACCCTTCGTGACAATAGTTCATGCAAATACCTTTCTTTGCCTTTGCACATAGAATCAGATTTAAAACACTTTTGTGATTTTTACTGACACGTGACACATGTTAGAATTCAATTCCCTGATTTATATTTTATTGTATCTTTTATTCTATACGGAACATGCGAAGCTCTTTGGAATAAGGGCGAATCACGTTCAGCAGAGCATGCGACTGCACGTACATATGCGACGGATAAAAGAAAAATTAAATATGCAGAATGTTACGTAGTTAAACGCACCTGCTGGTACGCGAAAGGAGTAACAGAGAGGGACTGAGTGGGAAATGGGAAAGAGAAAGGTTCTGTCATTCAATTCCTTGAGTTCCTGCGAATTTGTGGATGATATAATTAGAGAGAAGTAGTAATGCCGTCACTTGTACAATCTGATTAAAAATTTCACGCACTGAATAAACAGGAACTTTTAATTGGTGTGCATTTACTACTATGCACAGGATGTTCCGATACAGTTGCGTCAGACTTTTACAGTATACCCTAGTAATGATATTATTAAAGAAAATGTCACAGAAACGTAGCTCTGTAAATGCTTGCTTTCCGAGTTATAGCTTTTTAAAATTGCGCATCAGGAGGAAGAGTTTAGCATTTGAATGAACTGTGAAGCATTTAAATATTATTTAAGATTACTCGACGCACGATAATGAAGTGTCAAAAGTTATAGTTAGTTACTGAATAACAGTAAGGGAGACAGTATTAATTTACAAGTAGTAATGTGAATATTATATCATAACAGGCGTAGCAATAGAGCAAAGTTTCAAGCCGATCCGATATGTTGAAGTGGTTAAAAATTAGCTTACAAGATTTCACCCTGACAAACTAACGAACTCACAACTGAAGCTAAATAAATGATTGAAAAAAAATAAATCCAAAGAACTTGATTTATAATTCACACCATCCTATTTGAATACATCAGTATTCGAATACTTAAACATTCGAATAATTTTCGAAAAGTTTCGAAGTTTATTCGTAGCATTCGAATACTCATAAAATATTCGAATATTAATTTATTCGAATAGTCCCAGCCAGAACTAAGTATCAGGTAATTTAGAATAGCTGACAATCAATTTTCAGAGAAATTTCTTGATACTCACCGTTTCAGCAGTCATTGACCCCGATGGCCAGGAAAAAATCACAAGAGCTAGGTATAGCACTGGGATGTTAACCAATATTCCGGCTTTCGGCACCAGCAGAATTTAAGCCCTGGCGGTTCGCGTATGGAAATTTATGAGACTATTTCGCATGTAAGCACTAACCAGGTGTGGCTACACATAAATTTCGCATCCTCGCGCGTATATTTCAGACCCTTCACCCTCTGCTTCTCCATTTTACTCGGTAGGTGTGGGCCAACTTACCAGAAGTTACCTTCCTGGTATCCTACTTCTCTCCCCCAACCCTTTCCCCCCGTCTTGAAACTACTACCTCTCTCTTACACTTTTGCTTTCTACAGAGCTCTATTCGCATCTTCCCTCCGCTCGCACGCGCCTACCCCTCTCTCCCGCCCCTGTATTCCTTCTCCCGTCTCACTCTTTCTTCCTTTCTGACCTTATTCGTCTTATCCGTATACATGCTATAGTTAACCCTCTCTCTTATTCTTCGCCCGAGATCGTATCCCTAAATCACCCCCGACTACTCCGGAACACCGAGGCGCCTTTCTAATTGCTCCACGCTACGTTTAAATTACTTAACCCCCCCTCCTCAAATTAGTTTCAGATAGGCGAAAAGAATGACGCGTTCGTCGGCGGGCACGAAGAACGCAGAAGAATCTCGTCGGGAATGCTAATTTAAGCTGGATCCCGGTTTATGTCCAGAAATGGTACTTCCTTATAACGATTGCCTATCCGACACCCACGGTTGAATTTTAGATATCTTCTCGAATCGCCAATTCCTTTATCGTTTCACCGATTATATCGAACCGCTACCTAAATTGTTAACCCGCAAGACTTACGGGAATTCAAAATTAGTAGAAAAATCGTAGACTCAAAGAGTACGATTTTGATGAATAGTGAAAAATATTTGACTCGTATTTTTTGTTATCAGAAAACATCTATGTGAAAAGAACCCCTAAACTCGCGGATGGGATACATATTTTCTAAAATTTTCTAAACACTGAGCAGGGGGCTGGATTCGTTCTTTAAAAAACTCACAATTTAATAAAAGAAATTTGTCGAAGCCTAATAGTTCTCGAGATATTTAAAAAATATGTTTTCGACCCCCAACTTTGGGGGCTGTTTTCACCCCATCAACATGGTCGATTACCGATAATAAAAAATACGTGGCAAATATTTTTCACCATTCTGCAAATAGTCTTCCCGTTTATTTAATTTCAATAAACGTAGCATTGACAAACAATACTTTGAAGAGCTTTAATGAAATTGTAAAAAATAAATTCTGTAGACACATCGTTATCCCAAATACTAAGCAGCAGCCTTTCGTCACGTTAATCCTGAAAATGCTTAGGGCACCGTTCGAAGGTAAGGTATCTGCGGTATTTTTCACTGCTAGCGACTTTACTCCCGCTAAGCGGAGAAACGACAAAGGGACAATTATCGAACTGCGAATTAACGTTAGGCATATCGAGCAATCTCACGTGGAATCAGCCGGAGGCGTCTCGAGACATCCTCATCTCGCGCAAAACCGAGCAGAGGGATGAAACGCACGGCTGCGACCAATCACGTTCGCAATTAAAGGCAAAGCTGTAGCCGCGAGGGAAACTCACAGGAGGAAGGGACGGAAACGTATCGCGTACATGTTCCCCCTTGGCGCAACAACGACACACTCTCTAGGCGTCCTTTTAAATACGTGACCTGTAAATAATTGCATGAAGGGACAAAGCACGTGCACAACTGGACCTCAAGTGTACTGAGAGTAGTGTACCGTGATACTATGTTAGCTGATCACGTGCACACAGGTACACACATGCCCGTACGTACGCCTACACACTAGCGCCTCTTCTTTCCTCCTTTCCTTTTTATCTAACCGTCTCCGTCCTATGTCTCTTGTTACCTTCTTCGCGGGCGCGTCTGTGCCGGTTGTCTCCGTTTCTCCTTGCCTTCTACTCACCGTGATTAGAACCCCTTGAGAAAATGTCAATCCGAGAGGGTTCTTGAAAGTTACTCGGTACACTCGGTAGACTCGAAAGAGGGCACCCGATGTGACGTAAACATAACTGTTCGTATGCGTTTCGTATCGGTGAAAGAGCCAAGTATTTTACAGATAGGAAGGGCAGAAGTAGCAGTGGGGCGAATACCGTGCACTCCGAGTAAACAATTTTCCGAGTATAGCCTTCGCCAGGAGTGGTCGTTTTTATCTCGCTAGGACAAACAACCAAGGTTTTTCCTCCCTCTTTAACGTTGACTCGGTTGAGATTAATCGACGAATCGATTTGCTAGCACTCTGATAATGGCGAAGCCAGAAAACACACGTTCGCATCTCGGAAAATAGCAGTCTAGACGCTGGTATATTCACGTGAGCGTATACCCGCTCAATGGATGTTTTGTAATCGAACGCTCTGTCGAATTCGCTGCTATTATTTTTTAATTACATTTCTTCGATCGCATTTGCAACTCCCCCCCCCCTCCCGCCCCTCGGCCTCTCTGTTCCTCTATGGAAAATCTGGTTACACTTTTGTAAGGGAAATCTCGTTTCAGCGGCGTGTTGTGGAACACGGTTTTAATTTTCATAAAATTCAATACACCCATGCTTTATACTCACACAGCTTGTGTGAATGCCCGGGAACGATACACGCGGCTATACACGTTTCTGTTCCATAGCCGTGCAGCGAGGGAAAGGAGAGCGAGGATGGAGAACCGCAACCTGGTTGTGCAGCAATTCTACAATCCCCGGAAATCAAAACCGACCGTTTCTCGCGGTCGATTGTGACGCACGGACACTGTTAATGTTAAATGTATCGATAATTATCGATCGGCTATACAACTTGATAGAACGTCAATTATCGATAATATCAATTGTATGTTGTGTGATTGAAATTTGTTGAATCCAGATACGTATTGCGCGGCTGCTTCGATCTTGGATACACCAATAAGGTGACGTAAATATTTAGCGTTTCTATAGATACCGTAAACTGGGGGAACAGTTTTTGTAACATTTTCTTCTATGATATTAATATTAATATTTTTACATTTGCTTTAAGTATCCTGTTATAACGTTGCATCTTTTGTGATTGTATTGCAAGTATCAAAGTGCATAAAATTGTTATCCTTTTGCTTCTTTAACGGGTTACGCTCAATTAGAAGGCCGAAAAAGCTGTGATTTGTGGGAATTTATTTTCAGAAACTATAAAAGTTTATTTGCGAAACTATTTTTTTGTTTGAAAGATAGTACATTTAGCTGTCTCTGAATTTTCCGTTAAAATTTTTTTATTCATATCAAAGTTATTTGCAATCTCCTAGACGTCCTGTTCGAAAGAGGCGTTTGCGTGACCACGATTATTCGGAAGTGGATTATCTAAAATCGAAAATTCAAAAAAATTTAGTTAATACATATATTAAATTATCTCGTCCTTGAATTATATTAATTTAGGACAAAATGACAAATGTTCAAACGTAAAAATAATTATTTCGTCTTGATGAAGATATTATATGATATATACATTTAATGTTTTTCTAGATAAAAGTGTATGTATATGTAGATCATAACAAAGTTATTTTGATTTTGTTCCATTCAGGGTCATATAAAGCTTATAATAAGAATATGGTGGGTAAATTATGGAAAACGTTTAATTCTTTATGCTAAAACAAAACAACAAGAGCAGTGTCGAAATAATCAATTTCCAATATTATATCTAATACAAGTCTGTTACTAGAAGTTTAACGTCTATGGAGTGAACTAATGTCTCGTTTCTGACTGTCTGTGTATTGGACGTTACTACTAGCCAGAGTTGGGTCAAAGTAATCTAATTACAAATTACAAATTACAATTATAATGTAATTCTGTAATTGATTACACATTACTTTTTGTGATCGTTAATTTAGGTAGTTGACAAAATTGTGGTCAACTAACTAAATTAAAGATTGAACTTTCTATCTACGTTAAGGAAAATATAAATTCAATTAAAATATATTTCCTTGACATTCCTCGATATTTGCAAAAAATAAGAAAAATAAAAACAATATAACAGAATAATAATAATTGTCATAAAACAATATAACGGAAAAATTTCAAGGATATCCTTGAGTTTCCGATAGAAAATTAAAAGTTCGTCATTTTATTTAACCGTTAAATAAATACATGATGCGGGTAAGCGTGCTTTCGTTTCATCTGACAATGAACGATCTCTCGAACAGAGATTTTCGTTTCGTTCGCTGAGTAGAGTAGGGGAAAAGACTCGAAAGGGGAACGGAAGAGCAGAGGATGCAGGAGAGACACACGCCTCGTTCCAAACAGATCATACGTTCCGTGGCGAAACGTTTTTGTGAACTCGAATTGAAGATCCTCCGAGAGATTGCGCCTTTCCCCTCTTCGATCATAACCGTGTAGCATCGAGTTCGCGTTAGTCCCGGTCTCCTTGCTTCTGTCTCTCCTCCTACTTCAGTATCTACGACGCAAGAGAAAGCAATTCCTGACTGATATCCCGACAGCCACGTCAAAATGCGAAACGGTCGTCGATTTCGTAGACAGAGGCGCGATGTAATGAGGCGGTACGCGATTCTCGTGACACGTCATCGTGAGCCATTTTTTGAATTTATTTTATTTACCGCAGCTGCTCCACCGTGGGCTACGCCGCGCTGTCTTCGCTTGATGCGTGATGTAGTTGGTGGAAATAAAGAAAGGGAAAGGCGAATCGATATAACTGAAAGAAAGATGAACAGTCCCTCCCGCGAGACTCGAGGCGTCTCATTAGGCGCGATTCAGTGTGCCACACTCCGGCAGATCCTTGCCTTCCAGATTGTTCCATTTTCCTTCATACATATTTAAATTATTGAAATTGCAGCATTACCATATTCCACTGATTTATCGATACCTCTTCTCAGCTCTTTCTTTCTCCTCCTCCCCCTTCTCTCTCTCTTTCTTCGTCTCTTCTCTACCATCCGTGTCCATTCCTTTTTCAATTTTCCGTCCTTTTCGCCCCTTTTTCACCGCCCCTACTTTTTGTCCCGCTCAATATCGCCAGAATTATTTTTACCCCCTAAGCATTCACTTACAGGGAAATGTGTACGTAATAGGTTTTAAAATACGACACGACACTACTTTTCGCAGTCCTTTTGTTATCGGCATAGAGATGTTCTGTATGCTCGTTTCCCTATCAGACTGCATTTTATTTTCTTATTGTGTGCCTATATCTTTTTCAAATTAGTATACTTTCACCACGCATTGACTATCGTTAACGGTTCATCTGAAAAAGAAAAAACCTGAATATTTACAGATGGCAGAGACAATAAGAGTAACAGGGAGGATGGAGTGGAAACACTGTTGGGAAGCCTAACCGAGTACTATAAACTAAATTAAAATAGAGACAACAACAAGGAAACATTAAAAATGTTAAGAATAAACTAAAGTAAAAATAGTCTTAAGACTTAAAGCTAAACATGTGTATTATAACAGAAAAAGTAAAGCAAAATAAGAAAAGTAAGTAAAAAGTGTACTCTCATTACACTTCGTTACACTCCCAGAGCAATAGGGAATAAATATTAGTAAGGAAAAGACAGGTATCGATATTATCGTTGCCTCATGCAACCGGAAATCCTAGAGCTTCAACGACATTAGACTGTTTTCGTTCTAATGACCAAGGCAACTAGAATTCCCCTGCAGCACGCTTGCACCGGGGTTTACAACTTTACAACCCATAAAGCCGTGCCTGTGGAGGTGTTTGGGTCAGTCCGCCCTCTGTCCACAGTTTGAAGACTCTCCTGCTTGTGCACTCCCCGTCCGTTTCTCTTCGTCCGACTCGAGCCTGTGCCCGGCCCTCCCAGGTTACACCCTTCAAACAGAAGGGAACTGCTGGCAGCGGCCGACGACAGATCGAACAGACGGCCAAACAGCTTTACACCTATTTTATAGAGTCCGATATTGCATTTAGAATCGCGATAGGGCACGCTACCGCCCACCTAGTAACGATCGGCAATGCGAATGTTATAACCCAGCTGAGGAAATATTGAACCGTGACGCCCAGAGACACGTACCTAGGACAAACCTTCCAAAGTGGTTAAGGGATCACGAACGAATAAACCGTTTATGGGTCTTGAGGGTTTGAATTTATGGCTAAGGAGTGGCGTATAACATATCGCAGTATGTGCAGAGCATGGAGTAGAAGGTGGGCTAGTTGTTTCGACCCTTACGTACGTAGAGGTGGCTTTATCTGTTAACATAAGATTTAAAAGGGAAACTACAGTAATCCGCATCGATATGAACGCTGGGGGTAGTGAAATGCATACACCGCCGGTACCTTTCTGTTACATTTCGGCTTAAACGGAAAACCATAATAATTCAAAGATCATTATTCAGAACATCGTTGTATTTGATGTTTTCAACTTATGTCAGTGTTTATGTTAAATAGAATCAAAGTTCGAAAAAACATGAAAGACAAATTCGATGGCAAATAGTGTTTATATGTCGCTTAATTGCGTACATTATGAGATATTTGACGTGCAGTGGAGAAAAACTCAGATTGGAGGAAAACCGATGTGTACAAATAACAAAATTATAGACTTAGATATATATGTACATAGTTTCACTTCAAAAACCAACGGTGATCTTCAAAGAATAGAAATAGTAGTTTCGAAAAAAAACAAACTATGTATTATCAATGTTGCCCCTATAAACGAGCAAACTTTATTTCTGTCATTTTTTCACAATTTCAAAATAAAAAAATTTAGCTGTATGGTTACAAGTGTTTCCATCTGTTTTATGATAGCTTAATTTATTAATTTTACCTGTTCAATTGTAACTCCACCTTGAAATTCATGTATGGAGTACTTACATGGCGCCTAAACATTTCTACATTTTCATTCCAGACACATCATCATACAAACCAGCCCTTATATTACGATCACTTAAAAACATCATCTTGCGAAATTTATTCTTCGAGAAATGTATTTGATGAATTTCCTCTTCTTCAACAAATAGACAAGATGATAAAAAAGAAACTGTTTACTGAATTTGTTAAAGGTAGATTTACGGTGAATAACCAAAAGGTCTGCTGCTTTAATGTCGTTAAAACGGCCGATAGCTTGTTTCCCCCCCGTTTAAAGAAAATTCCCTTTAGTTAGCAGCGCGTTCGCATGCTCTGCACGAGCTTTAACTGCATTTCCAGACGCGCCCCAGGTGCCCTCTACTCGAAAGTCATTCGCCAATATAGACTTTGCTAGCAATAAAGCCAATGACGGGACTCGTGTCCAGTCGGATGCGTAAATCGTGCATTTCCCCGAGCCAGCCCGTATCCTGTGCTACGATACGTCCCTCCAACGTCCGATCGGTCTGACATCCGTCACGATTTCGCCGAACCACCGTTCGAAATTAACGGGTTCAAAGGCACCCAACACGAGCAATTCTGCTGAAATTGTGCACGTCTGCGTAACGATCTGTCTCGCGTACTGTTACACAGCCACAAACTTCTCGATTGATAGCGAAGTGTGTCACTGTTGAAAACTTATTCGTGAAGGGATGGGAGAAAATCCACGGATCTGTTGGTCAATGATCTTCGATTATATCATTGCAGGTAACCAGCATTTCTTTAGGCAACAGATACAAAGTTGTCAAATTTTCTTCTAACTGTCAGCCAACTATGAAAACAGTGTTACCATTTTACCAGTACTCGCGTTTCATTAGTGTTTGTTATGTAGTCGTTTTTCTTTCTAATTCGATATTTGCATTACTATAATTATATTGCATGCTGCATTATATTGCAATGTTGCAATTAATCATAGATGAAAAACATTTCACATACATTATGCTACGTATACTATACATAACATCTACATTATGCATTAAAAAAAATAAAAAAATGTTAAAATGGCATCCTTTTGAAGAAGATGAAGCGCCCTGATTTGAGTCTGAGAATGGTTTTGCCCCAAAAACGGGAAAACTTTTTTAAATAGAAAAGAAAATTGTTGAGTTAATAGTAAAATAGATATATATTCTTGAGTTCGTTACAATAAGGACATACATACAATGTGTCTGGCTACTCCGCTTGACGCAGACTGCCTCAGCCAAGCAGTTCTGCCGGCCAACCGCCTAGCAACACTTCTCTGGCAACGCTATATCTTGCAGCGCTTGTCTCGCAACGCTGTCGCCGACGACCATGAGGTACACGGAGATATATGAGATCGTACGCACTTGGTCACGGCGAACAACAACAAGTTGCCGGCAACTTGTAAGTGCGTACCGGGGCTAAGAATCTATTTTCCTTCATGTGTTTCGGGTTACCCTTACAGTACTCTTCGTCAACGGCAGGGCCACCCGATTATTTTCCAACGCTCTCTCTGTACCTGTCATGTTATTTTCACTGTCATACAAAAATTCAGAACAATAGTTCAAGATACAATAAAGCAGCCTGCCAAACTTCAAATTAATTTGTCGAGCCGTTTTTGTACAAAGCATTCACGAAGAATTACTTATTTTTCGGCTCAACAAGGCGCAATGCCCTCTTACTGGGAAGTAGAGTGTAGAAATATTTTAAATGCTGGCAATATTTCATTAATTTTGTTAGTATATCATTTCAACGTTCTGCAAATATTCTTGGGGAATAAGGAAAAGTTCGTTGGTCTTCGAACTTATGCCATTGGAATCTTACTCCAGCTTCGGCCATTTACATGCGTATTACCTTCTTTTATACACGCGTTACCTCCTTGTACCAAGCGCAGGTGTGGCTTACGAGGTTTACTAACCTCGCTTTCGTTCTGCCTAGTGGCGAACTTTCGACTTAGACAAAGACACAATTGTTAAATGGAGCATACTGATTTTCTTCTTCGGTAGCACGCGCGCTACGGCGAAGGAGCGTACTCGAAGAGCCTGTTAGTCTAAAAACAATTCCCGTGCAGCCTGTTAAACGCCAGCAACAAGCTCGTACGTCTCTTTAATGCCTGGAACGGGTTGGCAACTTAACGGTGTTAATAGAGGAGAAAGAAACACGAACATGTAACGAAACGAAATTTCGTAGGAACTGTTCTGAAGGGTCGGGAACGGGGGACGCCTGCTGGTCAGGCGGTTTTATACGAACCGTCGAGTTTTCTCGAAATTGATTTTTCCTGGCAGCTACGGTTACTCCGCGCGTTCTCTCGCCTCTCGGCAAAGTTAGTTTTATGTCATGGTTCCACGGTGAATTTCCAGAAAGGGTTGTAAATCGAATAATGAAAACGTCAGAACCTTACCGTGTTGGCACACCGCAATCATTTGTACCTACGTTTTAGCTGCGAAATCGTAGTTTAACGGAGGGAACGTGTTGCCGAGGAAAAATATACGGAAATAGTTCCTGCAACTTTCCTATTCAAACGAGCGCGCAAACTTCTTGCGCGGCTACTCCCATTGCGCGCCGCATAGAATAATAATTGTAGGTATTTAATTCGCAAAAACGTATAAATTTCAAATAAGTACAGAGAATGGAAAGTTCCTCGTCGAAATACATGTAGCACGCAACTAGCACGGTGCTTAGTATTACTATCAAAACATAAAGTTAAACAAGAAACGAGGGAATCCAAGCACCGAAAATGGTGGGTCCATTCTTCGGCCACCTTTGTTGTCAGCGTGTGACCAAGCACACCGACAATTCAAAGCTGACAAGTATAGAATCGCTATCAGAGCTCGGGAAATCGCCCAACGTTTTCCCAGCGGGGAGTTGTAAAGCTGTACAGGTCGGCGAAGAAATGGAGTGAAAAAAAGACGCGCAACAGACGGCGTTGGCGGCCAGTGCGATATAGAGGCTGCGGCGATAGTTCATAGTGCCTGCTGTTGGATGTACACTCGAGCCACGTGACTTTTGTGTGGCCTTGATGGCGCAGATGCGCGAGAGGATGCAGAGAGGCTGGGAATGCGGGGGTTGTGTGCATCGAAGGAACGAGAGCACGAGGGCTGCACTGAAACGGGATAGAATTGTTCATCCATAAATTCGTGCTGCTTGGCGGAAACATTTTCCGTTGTTCTTTCTCGCGCCACCCCTCTGATTCCCTCTCTGTCTGTAACGTTTTTTTTCCGCCAATGGAAAGCAGAGCTTCGGTAAAATACGAGCGCAGCGTTGGTCCCGCAAGCAGCTTGCCTCGCGATCGCTGTTTTGTTAATTGAATTCCCTGTCTCGAACGGTTTCACACTGATGCATACTGTGAGCGGAATTAAAAAAATGCCTACTGCGGTCGAGATTACCTTGTATATACTTATATTACAGTCTGCCCAACGCACGCTTAACATGAAAGCTGATTACAGCGGCGCACAGTGGCGAATTTGCCCGACATCGTGGTCAATAGTAAAAACAAAATTTTTTTTATTTTAAAAATCTGCGCAGCGTACTTCATTTGCGAAATATTAGAGCATGTTTTTCCGTTAAAATCAATTTTTAATTTGCAATTCTCTAAGAGACATGCAACTAGAAATTATATTACCATTTATAATCTGTCAATGTTGGTATTATCTAATTTGCTCGAAATTCATATTTATATTAATTGCATTATTTTTTAAATATATCTAAAGCTGTAGTAGACAAAAATACAAGAGCTATATATATTTTTCTTTCTTTGAGCGAATAGTCGTGTATCAAGCAAGATCACTCTTCGATTTTCTTTTTAAAGTAAAGTTCTGATTAAAATTAGCTGCGACAATCTGCGACCTCACCCATTATCGTCATTTGTAAATATTAATTTTGTCCTCAATGTGGTGAAAAATAATACAGAAATATATACCTATTAGTGCTTCAATAAATTTTATTAATACATTCCCAATAATATGGACTTGCTCTCGAAGTATTTTCTATCATGATCAATATTCTAGATGTTATTTAACATGTTCTTTTAATCCACATCTTCAGCTAATAGTATCCAAGACGGAAAGTAACATTGAAAGCGTATGGGATTAATATTCTGAAGAAGTTTTCGTCTGAACGGCAAGCGATGTTGGATGTGTTGTACAATTATACCCCAATAGAGTACCTAGTCGTGCAGCTCGGTCTAGAGATGAACATTTCGGAGACCGTTGTCTGCAGAAGATTACACGAGGCTCAGGACAATAATGATGTCTGCCTACGCACGGTCGAATCCGGATCAGAAGTAGGAATCCCATAGGGAGGGATGTGAAGCGGAAGTCGGTCTCTACCGTGGAAAGGTTCGAACGGCTTCTCCATAGGGGATGCCCACGAAGAGCTCGCTGTTATCCAGATCGTCGGATATCGGAATAGCAATAATAATCAATTGTCCATGTAAAAGCCTCGACAAGTTACATGATCGGGAAATAACTGAAATCAATTCAGTGGGCGATGTCCGGTAGCCGGGCGCGCGTCCAACTGCATATAGAAAAGCTGGACACGTGGTTGAAGGAAGAGAGTTTGACGATAGCTCCGGCGAGAGGAAAGAGTGGAATACTGCGAGGTAGGCGGACAAGAGAGGGAGGTCTGGACGAGAAGGGACATCGGTGCACTACGGGTCGTAAAATGCATCTGCCCTCCCGTCCACCACCGGCAACGGCTTTTATTGTGTTGCGTTGCGACACTTCTGCCCTCCGCGACCCACCCGGTTTCCTCCTCTTTCCCTTGTCCTTCTCCACGGTCCACCCTCGCCCATCGGCTCGACGAAAAAACAACAACCCTCAACTGATTTATAGCCCTCGTACACTCGTTAAACTGATTCGATAGATTTTACTGCGCTTACGTCGATTTCTTCCCTCTCTCATTCTGCATCTCCGCCATTCCCTCTCTCTCTCTCACTATCCCTCCTCGCCCCCTCCTTCCACACCTCCAGTCTCTTGCCCTTCAGGTCCAACTCTCTCTCTCTCTCTCTCTTTCTGTCTGTCTTCACCGGTCTATTGCTTTTACACTCCCGTATCTTTCCTTTTTTTTCGCTTCGGTCCACCCGAGGTTTACAGCCAGGCTTACATGGTTCAGTCGGACTTACACGTGCCGTCGACATTCCGAGTAAAGGCATTATTGCAAGTTGCGATCTCTGCTGTGGTCCGCGACCATTTCGACTTGATCCTTCCTGGCATTCCTCACCGTGTCCCGTAGTCACGTGTTTCCTCCACATTTTTTAGAACACTTCCTGGTTGGAAACTTTACTCTTTATATAAGATCCGGCGCTGACGGTAGACAATCTGATCGCATTAGTGCAATTAGACCGGCAGAGAAACGATTCTTTGAAGGAAAGCTTTAGTCGAAAGATCTTTAGTATCGACGAGCTCGTTTAAATCATTATTTCGCTTCAAATGTGCATACGTCCATCTCTTTGCATTGGAGTCTTAGAAGGTATTGACATTAACGAGGAAGTATACAGCAAGTTTTACAGATCAAGGATATTTTACGGGCAAAATGCTGCGTCGTTTTTAAGGACATTTAAATACGGGACTATAAAAATACTTGATACGATTTTACCCGGTTTTTAAGGTAATTGCATAGTGAAATTGATTATGCGATGGGATATGATGTTTGGAGAAGGCAGCGGCAACAAAAAGACACGTATCTATAATGCACATTTTTGGCGAAACAAACATGATTTTTTAAAGCTTTTGATGTTAATAAACATTGCGCCAGAGAACAAGTCTCAGCTTCAATTTGTTTCTTTGTAATCAATTGGAAAAGAAATGCTTCATTTTTGACAACACCGACTACTTACCTACTTAATATCCTTAATCTCTATCATAGAGTACATAATTAGAAATTCATTTTGCAATTGGTGGCCCATGGACAAAATTTTATTTCTGACATCCCTTTTGTTTGCTAATTAATGTCAACTAATTTTAAACTCCCCAATTGATGAACTTAATTTGACGAAACGGAAGATTACCATATCGCTAGAAACGATTTAAATATAAGTGACTATCTATGTTGTACGTTACCTTCAAGTTGATGGAATACAAGCGAAGAGGTCAAAGACATTTTCTCAGAATTTGTCAGAGTTTAAGGGCTTTAATAATGGACTACTTGTTCTCGGTGCAATTGGCAACGCTCGACTGGCTCGGCCCAGTTCAGCCACCCTCACGGTACTTAACCTCGGAGCACACATTGAGGAGGTATCCGAAAAGTTTCTCAACAATTAGGATTAGTTGCGCCTGTAGCCAGACCGACCTATAGATTTCGAGCGAGTGTAACCATAAAGCACTGGCGAAGAAGGGTGAAGGTGGGTTTAAAGTGGGCCGCGGTGGGGCGGGGGAGGGTAGCTCGGGTTATGGGAACTTGCGGCAAGCACCACCAGCGGCAATACACATTAGATACCAAGTTCTTACAACTGCCCCCTCGAACTGGGGAGCGTGAGTATGCCAATATAAATTACGGCCGCACGATAATGTCTGCCTGCTACCAAAGTAGAAGAGAACATTCAAGTACGTCGTTCGCAGATTTTCTTTTTGTTCCTGTTCCATGTTTGCATTCGCCACGGCGTGTACCCTATAATTCACATTTCTTTGTCTGGGTTCATAGAGAGCAGAGAAACTGCTGCTGACAGTTTGTTTATATCGTATCAGATTTTGTTAACTTCGGCAAAATTTCAAATATGCAAGCGTAATGCTTTAATACCCGCAACACCAGACTTGGAAACTTTTACATTATACTCGGCTTCAGCTTAGACGTTATTCTGGTAGAGATGCTTTATTCTGTACTTGAATCTTTGTTTCTGTCTTCCCCGTTGCTAATTAAGTACAAACGCAAAGTAGAATTAAATGATTATATAAAATCAGATTTAAAAATCGCCAAAATTGTGAAGGCTTATTATAGTACATCATTCTTCTGAGTTAATTGAACGTTTAAGCAAAGAATGTTGTAATTTACACTTAAGAATTGCCTAAAATATTTATGAATCTCGTGTTTCGCACGATTTAATAATTCTGCGGAGGCGAGTAAAAGAGACATTTATAAGTGTACTATCGGGTTTACGGAATTGTTTTGGAAGGCGCATAAAGCAAATGATATGAAAAGCAAAATCGAATTGGGAGCCACAGGACTCGTATTGCCGTTAAGGATTTATTGGGTCTCCGTCTATATTCGAAGCTGTCAGAGACAGTGCGAACCCAGCAGCCAGCAACTCTTGTCGTGTGAATTCGGTGAAGCGTACAAGAATGTATTGATCTGCCCTGACATACCATACGGGTACAAAACCTATAAGTACGGCACTGTCGACATTTCGCACCTCTTGGAGTATGTCGAAACACTCTTACGTCGATGATTGTCTCCCAATTCGTTCGACACAAAATTACGATCGTTTCCCGGTACGTTTCTTGGATTCCTAAATTCGTACGAGAGCGATGGTAAAATATGAATTTTTATGGAGTGTCAATTATGTGTTCGTGATTACACAATCTCACTGTTATACGAATCAATATAATATTAACTAAGGAAAATGTTCTTCGTACTGTATTTGAATACGCAGCATTATTATCAGCAAAATATATGTACGTTAGTACCAAGTTTGATGATATATGTTTAGAACTTTCAACAAAGGGTAAAATAGTTGTCCCGAAACTTAGACAAAGACTAATGGTATGGCGGGTGTTTCTCAGCACCTGCGTTAACAAATGCAAATAAAAGGACCACTGCGTCGCGTGATCGCTATTTTATTAGAGAAAGGTGTCGTGCGTAGAATTAACGTACATTTCTGTGTTTAATGTCTCTTCCTTCCTGCATAAATGCTTATTATTAGTAGAAATCGGTAATTTTGGAAACGGGTTTTCACAGGGAAGCGTGATATTTACCAAATCTACACTCGTCGTATAACTAAAATTCTGCAAGTCGTGTACTTCATCGCACTTCTCTGAGTAACTCCATCGCCTTCGTGGGAGAGTATTTTGCCTGTTCGGGAATGGCAGTTCAAAAGTGTGTTTCACTTGGAAAAGTCTAATAAAATTAAATGCCTCGTGTAATGCAGAAAATTGCAGGATTTTAGGAGAAATAAGTGGAGTACTCGTAGTTGCTAAGTTTCTCTACAAAGCTGGCTTGCTTAAAAATGCCCCCCACCTTAACGTCTCTTGCGCCCACTTCGATATTCACGATAAAACTTCGTGGACGACTCTTCTTCGTCCATTTCGATTTGTCTCCAATCCCGTGATATTAGGACGTCGATTGGCGTCAGTGTTGAATGAAAAACAACGCATCCGATGGCAAGCAATTTAAATTTCTCGGGGACGAGGAAAGTTTATTACTCGAACGAAAAGTTGACAGCTACACCATATTCCAATATCAGAAGGGGTCGTGGAACATCAGCCCCGTAAAGCAAAGGCTCTCATATAATCATTCCTTTTCCTAATGTAGGCGAAAATTGATGGTCGCAAGTAAAATACATTAAAGCTTTTGAATTTCATTAGGTATCCCCCAAGATCCATTTTACGATGGATGGTGTTCATAGAGAAACACGTTCCACTTTGCAATTCAATAGTATATAACGGCCATACTAAACCAGTGATAGCGCAGTAACGTGTAGAGTAATTACTTTTGCTGATCAACGATGTACATTATTTATTAATAAATAAAATAATAATACAACTCTTTGTAATTAAAATTAAAACACTTTTACAAATAGACAGATCTGAACCTTTTGTATACTTGCAATAATCATCGTTGTCAAAGACGTAAAGTGTATTGCTACTGACTCACATCCGCAAATTACCATTATTTCTGTTTTACAGAATAATTTCAAGTATCTGCTCCTTATCTAAATAAATCATAACCCGACACACATCGTCAATTTACAACAAACGATTTCATTTCTCATTCCAAGTAATCAGTCAGCGCATTTCACCAAGTACTCAACCTTTAACACCGAATGTTATTGTAAACATAGCGTACCAAAGTTGAATTCTGTTGATTGAAAGTTGATTGAAATCGGCGGCTCAACTGTCGGAACCTCAGCTTTCTTTTTAAAACACACACAGCTGAGGAATTTAATAATGCAATAATTTGAAACTTACCAGGTTTACTACCGGCTCGCGAGCTGTTGGTGTTTTACTTGGTAGCTCAGGGTTAAGTTCCGCCGTGTAATAACGTGCACGCACGTCGTCGGGTGAACTTCGTAACGAGCGTAACGTACATACGTAACGCCTGTATCCCTTTCTCTGGCGCTTGCTTACTTTTCCCCTATTGCCCTTCTTTTTCCCTCTCACGGTATTACAAACCGACATCCCGACACTTTCGCAGCTACGACGGCAGCCGGGGGTATCTTGAGAAAACTTTCAGCCAACTTGACGCAATATCTGTGAAGGCTCGTATAACGCAGGCAATGTGTCCATGCCGGTTATACGACGCGAATATGCGGCGCCAACGATAAGCCGGCTCTTCCAGTTCTCGACAGCAAGACGCGCGTTAAGGGCATGGAAACGGTATATGATTCTTTAGCCATTCATCCTACGTGAAAGGACCATATTTCGGGGCTATAATGTGACGTTATTAATACCTCATCCACGTGGTCGTGACATTGGTTACTTACGTCTAACAGGTCTCAAAAGGTTTGGTTAAAATTTTGAGTACGTACAGGATGCAATGAAAAATCAAAAACTTAAGGGGTCTTTCCATTGTGACGACGTGATAAAGTACCGCTGTTTGGAACTTTGTGTTGTTACGAAAAGAACGATCAGTATTTTGACCAATCATTTGGATATACCATGTGGAAATGTGCTATAAAGATAATTAGCATAAGAAGGATATTTTATTCCTTTTACTCACTGTTACTTATTTGAATATGGTGGAATGTCGAGTTCTTTGATCTTAAGATGTTAAAGTGAATGTTCGACAGTGCCAAATATTATACATGGAATTTAGATGTTCGAATGTTCGAGCTTCGTCCCGCGTTTCAACTATGCACTGTCTAACGAAAGATATACAGACTCTACTGTTGTTTCAAGTGTCTTTGTCATACAAATTACTGTTCCTCTGTTACACAAATTTCAACATTACTCAGATGAATGTAGAGAATATAGAAATTTTCATGAAATTGTTCTATCACCTTACAAGCTTAAAATTAATTCCAAACATGTCACCAACTAACATTCACCAAACTGTAATCAGCGTTTTCTTTCTACGTTGACACTTTATATCCCAGAAAGGCGATACTTGGAAATAGGTACCCGATTTCTTAAATAATATCTGCGACGCAATGGATGAATGTCGCTTGATTCTTAGATGACACGAGGATTTGAATAAAAAGGCTAAAGATAGAGAGGAGGAGATCGGAGTAGAGAAATGAAAAGAAAAAAAGCCGATAGAAGGTGAAGGAAAAGCGAGCGTTCCGTAGCGGAACATGAAGGGGGTGAAGAAGGGACGTGTCGCGAGTGACAGGTCATTTTCCGGAGCAGAGCACCCTCTCGTCGCGTACAACCACCCCTCGATCGGCTCCAACCCCTTCGTGTTCGCTCTAAGGATCACAGGGCTATCCTAACTCCTCCTTTTTCAGTAGGCAGTTTTCGATATCTCGTTCGCCGAATTCGAGCCCGCAATAACGCGCCTGTACCAATATCTAATTTGATCTTCTACTTGGGGAACGCTTCTGCTCCTTCAGCGCATAGGTATATATAGGTAGGTTGGTATATTAGGGTGATCCTCAGCTACAGATGACGACAAATTTTTTGTCGAATATTTTTAATCTCACTAAAGTGATTTTAATATATAAAAAAATATGTATAATAGAAGGGCTCGATTGGATAACGAGAAAACGTGCCCCAAGTGTGCTGAAGTTTTATGTAGGTAAATCTAAAAACATGTGAGCTACTGCAAGTTCTGTATAAAAGTTGTTCACCTTTCTAGCTGTCCTTGTTTTTCTTGTATCGTTCAGTACCCCTATTGCCAAAAATCGAGTCTGACTACAGTAACCTCTGCAATTATTTTTTGGAGACTAATTGATCATGTCCAGCTGTGCGTTCATTCGGCTTCAGGCTTCAGTGGCTTTTAAATATAGGTATCATTATTTTGTGAAGTAGGACACGCGCTAATACGCGAACAACAAAACAACAAAAGCTTCGAAATTTCTAAATTTAGTTCCGTGTGGAAATAAATTATTTCGTATCGAAAAAATTTAGCGCTGACGTGATTTATCATATTTGACTCGTTTTTAATGAATTTTTCCGATGAGGCAGAAATATTCAGGCTACCGTATACGTTAATACAATTTTTCCGATTGGGTTTTTCCACTTTTTTCTGATAAAACTGGAGCAAATATCTTTATTATCGATTTACTCCGTCCTTTAACATATTGCGACGGGAAGGGAATATCAGGCCTATAATACTGTCCTCTTTTTCTGTACTTGCATACTCGTGTATCTAATATTATAAAATATTTGCTTTGAGTTTAAGTATCAAACGGTTTTCGAGTTTTATTATTGTAGGGTGGGAAGTGAGAATGATGACGTGGTCGTCAGGTCCCCCTTGAAAAATGGGAGAAATTTATAAAATGTCGCCGAGAGGTAAAAACTCGCTGCACCGTCTTCCAATTTACTGCTCATCGACCCTCGTTTCAGTTTCATGAATATTACCCATCGTGGTCTATTTACTTTGTAATTTCGACGTTTTCCCTTCAGATGAAAAACAGGTCGGAAGTAGTATCGGAATATATGTCTATTAATTAATTTAAAGTAACAAGGTGCATTACCTAAATTATGAAGCAGACTAACATGAAAATTCATTATGGTTAAAAATAATTAATAATCCATGCTGTCTAATGCGAAGGAACGTAAGAATAGTTTACAAATGATAATTATTATATCAATATTAGATATATAAAAAATTACATAGTGAATAAATTAATGAGCATTTTGATCCTCAATTATATACTGAGTGTTGCTCAGTTTTGTGACATTTAATAAAACCATCAAACTGCTTTATGAAACATGATTTCTTTTCTGAAATTAAAATTTCACTCGTCTTGTATACTTCTATGATATATTTTCAACTCCACAGATTGATCAGAAACAACCTTTTATTTCAAATACTTTAACTGATACCATATCCAAGTAGATAATCCACTTTAATATGTAATGTCAAGGAACGTTAATGCTAATATATGCTGCATTTAGAATCCTTTTGCATACATATTTACATCTAGCAATACCCATTAACAAAACTGGATTGTCGTTACCTAGATAAAAATCAACGGATAGCGATGCAATAAGTAATTTTCATGAATTTACAGGTGTAATCATCGCACTTTGTCCGTTAACATCTCACTTGTTACAAATCTAAAATGTCGAAAGCTACTCGAAATTCAATTGTTTATATACCTTTGTTGAATATATTATAAAGGCTCGAACTTTGCCGATTTATTACGAGTATGATTAAATTGCCCCTAACAAAGTGACAAAATTTTCCGCCGACCTACTCTCATCGCCCCCTAAAAGTGTTGTGCAAATTCCCCCCGATAGAAACTTCAATTTCAGTTTTAATTAACTTCCATTTCAGTTTAATGCCAATAAAGCTGCATTCACAGTTTTCCATGTGCAAGTGTCAGAAACAAATTGCTATATATACGCCCGTAATGTTTTCCTTAACGGCTATTATGTGGGGTCCGCGTGGGGAAGTAAAATGGATTCACGCTCGGTACTCACGGTGCGCTCCATGAAGCAGTGAATCTTCGTTTCCCTGGAAAAAGCCACAATGGGTGCGAGCAATCGCTTAAGTGGCGGCCGTGGTTTATCCACGCGAGTTTTAAGCGGAGGAACGGGCATCCGTGCTCCTTTTCAAAGCGGCCCCGGACACAATGGTCTTGAATATTACATAACTAACAAATTATACGTCGATGGTTAGGTAACCGATATATACGTGCCTACGTGCAAACGGACGATAAAAAGAGAGGCGAAGGCAAACACGGATACACGGGCAGAGACAGAGGCGGACATAGAAACGCAAACAAACGCGGATGGATGCTAAGGCGTGGGGAAAAAGAGAAAGGGCGAGCGGGGAAACCGCAAAATGAAAAAAGAAGGAAAAGTAAGCTCTACGAATGCGCTGCATGAATAACATGCATTTATGCAGTGCCGACGCAATATGTAAGAAGTCCTCCTCTTCTTACCATGAAGAACCAGGAAAACGCGACGGAGCCTCCATATTTTAGGGGACCCGACAAAGTGCTCGACCCACGTCCCACTTCCTCTCCACGTAGCCCATGCATTTATGCAATGACGGGATAATTTCGCGCCTACGCCCATGCGACAGCACGCTCGATTTCCTCTTCTCTCCTCGATTTTCCCGAAAAGTGAAAAATATCATGTCGAGGGACACCTCCTATTCGCCCTTTCTGTCTGGACGGTGTAACATTAATATTGGCCACTGCCCTCTTCAAACGACATTTCCTGTGCACTTCTTTAATTCCGGGAGGATGTACTTATGGATACAGAAAACATGATATTGAAAGAATTATTATTTCAGATGCTATCATGGATATTGAATAACGTCCTGACTAATTAGATCTCTGTAGTATGAAATTTAAATTTCCTACTGATTGGAATAAATTTTTTAATACGTAAGCTACATAAGTGATCAGAGGCAAAAATGTGTCCGAAACATATTCGATCTAATATTTTAGCAAGTTTCCCACTTTCCCAATTCTATCAGCACACAGTTCCCAACTGTTTAAGTTATGCGTGGTTGTTCACGCGGTTTCTGATCGCTTGCTCAAGTTTGCGCAACAATTGAAAACGTTTACCTAACAATATTATACTGCAGTTACGCAGACAGTATTCAACCCACTTAGCGCATCACAATTAAACCAATGTAAAATTGGTGATGTACGCAAGGTGTTTCTGATACAAGTAGTTAAACTTCGAAAATGTATTCTGTTTAATCTGATAATAAAAAGAAGCAAGGTTATTTTTAATGGTTCGCTTGTCATAATAAACGTTTGCAATACTCTGTCAGAAATGACAAATGACTGCAGATATGGACATTTTTTAATTCGTTGTTACTATATCACAGAAATTCACATTTATCGTCACATTTATCTTTATACTTTTTTATTGTTTGCGGCTATATTAAAAATTGCTTGTAAATTGGTGGTTTCTGGTGCTTTCCCCTAATTGAACAATGAGGATGATAGAAAATCCGAAAATCTGTTCAGACGTTGATAGTCCGAGATGTCTGGTAAATTATACCTTGATTACTCGGTAGGAATAAGCAAAGGGAAATCACGGAACAGTTTCTGGATAGAAGCGTTATCGTACCAGAAACTTTGTCATTTTAGCTACTCAGACCTTGGCCTGTGGGTTGGGAAAGAGCAGGACCGTGTCGGCGGGGAATCACAGCGTAAATCAGAGTAATTCTACGTTTATCCGATTGGAAGGTGATTTTAAAACTTGCCACTTTCTGCTGGGAGAAACCGCCTCCATCGTTACGACTTGCAGAAATACTTAAGTAATGACAAAAGTAGGCGCAACGAGATAAATTTAAACTTTACGAAACGATCTGGTACATGGATAAGTTCATCTTACGAGCAATATAGGTATGTACATACATATGGTCACGAATGCAAAATAAGTACTTACATTAGAAAATGATATTAAAGGTCCTTTGTGATCACGATAATAAGAAAACTCGTTCAGCAATTAGCATCTAGTTTCATTAACAGGTTAAGGGGTCATTCTACTTTGATCGGTCGAAAAATGAATTTATTTTTGAAGATTCTTTTCTCAGTAAATACAACCTATAATGAAATAAATCTTTCTGGTATTTATTAAGCTACTCTTATATTATACAAAAAATTAGAAGGTGTTTTTGACACCTAAAAAAAGAGGTATGTTGGTGGCGCAGGTCATTTCCCGGCTCAGGCTATTCTGTAACAAAAAATTCGGAAAGGTTCTTAATTTGTACCAGTGTCGCTATTGCCCATAGTTCAATCAACAATTTTTGTTGAAAAATAACTAAATGGCGCCAGTTTGAAAAAAAAGTTTGACAAAACACCTAAAAGAGTTTTTCTCGGGTGTTCCCCGAGAAAAATATCGATTATTTTTTTACTAAAATCGTTAATTGAGGTACGCGTGATAGAGACACAGCGAAATCTTTTCGATTTTTTGTTCCAGATAAGCCTGAGGCGGGAAGTCACATGCGCCACAAACGTACCTCTTTTTTTAGATGCCACATTGACGCTATAAAAAACCATTTGAAACAAAGTAAAAAAAATTATATTTAATTTTTTTGTATAATATAAGAGAAGCCTAATAAATACCAAAAAGATTTATTTCATTATATGTTGTATTTATTGAGAAAAAAATCGTTGAAAATAGCTTCATTTTTCGGCCGACCAAAGTAGAATGACCCCTTAATGATCAGACAAATCAAACTTCCAGGCAAACGTGGTGAAACTCCTATCTGTTTTTTAAACTTGTATCTTGCAATGGTAAGTTTTGAAAAAAAAACTATGTAGTATTATTGAGTAATGTGAAACTAAAAATCAAATGCTTAACGTCCAATATTGTTTGTTCATAATAATAGTAACTAATGTTTCTTATACGCTGTTGGAAGTAATATCATGTTAGTGGTAAAATGCCAATAAATTGTTATCGTCTACGTGGAATCACATCATGTTTCAGAAATGCAATTTTTCATATCCTGACACGCTATCTTCTCTCGTGATCATCGATAAATGCTGCGACTTTCAAAAAAATTGATATCATTTAATTGTGCATCGTGCATTTATGCTGGACGTATAAATATATAATGCAAATAATATTTTTTATTATTCACTACGTTACATATTATTAGTCACAGAATTTATTAGATGGACATAAAAACTATTAGAAAAATATTCGTTCCTGGACGCACCAATGTTTAGTGCGTTCACGAAGCTCGGCCTGTTTTGTCAGGTGAATTACCCGTTCGTCAATAAATAATATTTACCATCGCTTGGGTAGCGAGAAAAAACTCATCGCTGGCGTTTAATTACAGCGTCACTCAACAATGTAACCGGCGCGCAATTTTTCCGTGAATACTTGGCGTTCACAAAAATACACGTTTCATTAATACGCATAGATAGTGCTACGCCGATACCTGTATACCCTTTAAAATAAAACCTGTTTGATTGCCACGGGCCGTACATTCCATCGTCGAGAACTATAATTTGAAAAAATAATTACAAAACCGTTGAGGCGTATCTAACATCTCGTAGTTTTTAATTTAGGTACATTCTGTATCGATACTTCGGCGCGGTGAATGGCCGAATCGGCTGCACTTTATTGGAAATATTCACTTTGAGCCCGAGCGGGGTAAGGCAATTAACGAACGAATGATGGAACATGGAAAAATTTTTGGCGATTACGAGCTTGCATCGGAATTAAAAAAAAAAAAGCGAGAAACTCCATTTTGCATTCTGTGTTTATTCTACCCTGGGAAAGAAGATAATATTACAGCATATTCGGATCGGCTTGTTCTGTCCGCGGTCTGCACTAATCCCACACGCGTACGTGTCAGAACATGCTGGTTGTTTAATCATCTCTGCGCATCAAATTTATTAACACCGATGATAGTAGAGCGCCAAGCTTTCTAAAGTATTATCTATGTATCCCCACTTTGTCAGCGTAGCCAACGATAATAAGTCCCTGTATATTGTTTTAATAAAGTACCTCAGGGCGGTATTAACGTTTATCGTAATTAACTAGGCACGTATTACATCACCAGCCACTAACACGATTTCCCATAAAGGGTGCAGAGAAACCTTTGCCAAAATTGATGGGGTTCCGAATCCCTTGGTCTTCCACGAGGGAAATTCCACGGGAGAGAATGCCTCACCGTTGAGAGTCAAGGTACAAGATCCTCTTAACGATAGTTACTGCGTAATCCACGCTTCGAAGTCGGTCTCAATCAGAGCCACGTAGTCCATAATTCAATATATCGAACCCTCATCCCGATCGCCTAAACCTTGCCCATCTGCTCTCGTTCTTTGTCTTGCTCGGTCTGCCCTTCCGAGTCGGTACACTGGCTCCTTCTTCTGAAGAGGCACCGGAACGAGATTCTAGCGGGGGTTTTGTCTTTCTATGATTCCCGTCCTGATAGAAGCCAGCTTGGGCTCCAGTGGACACTGAAGAGAAAATGGCTCGTCCGAGTTGCCCTCCATCGGCTCTGCACCTCTTAGTCCGTAATTGAATAACGTGTCTCGAGGCACGCCCGGCTACTGGATAGCGTAATATACTGGCCTACAGCTTTTGCCTGCACCCCACTGACTTCAATCTCTCCATCCATTTTTTTCCTTCCTTTCCTTTCTCCTGCCATTCGTCGACCGGACGCGCGACAAGAGGCTACTCGCTGGATGGGAATAAACTGTTTTGAGGTACAGCTAAAACGTATGTTCCTGCTTAGGTCTCGGTGTTTCTGCTGTGAGGAACTCAGAATTTTCTGTTCTGACCGAATCTGTCTGAATCTTGTAATCTCATTGATCATTAGACGCTAACCTTTGTATTAATGAAGTGCAACGTTGATGCAAACAATTGGCAATTTAGAAAATTGAATTTTCACCAATCACTGTGTAAGCTTCAATGCCGTTGAAGAACAATATACTCAATTTCACCTAACACGTTCAATTCAGAATTAACTTTAGTTGATATTTCACTTAGAATTGGACTGCTCGATATTCGTTATTATTTTCAAAATTACATTCTCCATGTACCGGTAATATTTTGTTATCGTCAAGTAATTCTATTTGTAAACGGTGGCTTTTTTATATAGACTTACGAATAAAGCTGCGTCGACTAAGGGAAGTAAAGGTCAAGGTAATCATTTCTCGTGTTATAAATATCTGGCACCTTTAAGTCCTTTCGATATGATCTACACCTCTCTTCAACGCCGTTTTCTTCTTATAATATGTATTATACATTACCAGTTAATGGTAGTAAACGTAACTTTTTACCATTTATTCGCGTTATATTTATATCGTAAGCGTCATTTATACTGTAGCCGTATGAACACTGTTTGTAATGATACAAAGCATCTGAAAATGATGTGCAATCGATACTCCAGCAGCGCGTAATTTATTTCATATTCCCCCCGAGCTAACTAGTTCAGGCGTGACTTTGGATGCTATAAAGTGCGTAGGCTATACGTACTTGTTTACGAACTGTCCAGAACCAGACTTAATATCTTGTCGCTATTATTGCGTTGTTACGCCCGAGTAGGCACGCTTGGACGGATCCACAATTCTTTTACGAAGTCTATAGTGCCATTAGAACATTATCGAGGTGTCGAGGGGTGATGCGATAATACTTGACGCGTTGCGCGTACAAGGGTGCATCCAGAAAATCGGAAATTTTGAATCCGGACGCGTGGATTGCTCGAGGGTGGGAAATATCGAGCCTATATCGAGCGTGCACACGCCAGATATAGAGACAGCGAATTTTTACTGGCAATTATATTCCTCCGATGTGTTTTAAACGATCGCCGCCGCGTCTACAAATGACAAGAGCTCAAAAGAGCCTCGTAAATTTATAATAAACTGCTGAAATATTAATTGACGCTGGTGTTTCGGGGTGATAAATTAATTTCTTGTCCCTCGAAGCATGGAATTTTAGAAGGGGAGCGAACGAAAGCTGTGAATTGTTTATAACCGGAAGAGCTATTTATACTTGCTTTTAATTAGAAAGACGGTTTTGTACCGCGAATTCTGTTGTGTATATTTGCTTTTTCATTATAGCTTTGACGTCGCGTGAACATATTCGTCGCTAGCTTTAGAAAAAGGCTGTTGCGTTTTAAACGATTTCTGTTATTCACTTTAAACTCGCAAAGTCTAGTTAAGTGTCATTTGTCTGCTCACATCATTGTAGTTTAATATCGCTGCAACTTTTATGTATAATTCTGAATTTTGTCAGTAATCGTGTCGATCAAAATCAACACTGCGATATTCAGTTTGTCAGTAAACAGGGTTTGCTTCATGCTGCTCATCATTTATTCGCAACGTTTGCAATAGCCATTACATTTGCTGGAAAGAACTGGCAGATTTAATAGGCTTGCTTTCGAACGAACGTGTATTCTCTCCGTTACAACGTAGTATATTCATATACTCGGATCTATCCTCGTGCATACATTAGTGTCACGATGCGCGCTATTGGACTGTATACGCACGTAATGAAACAGTATAGACAGGAGTGGCGATAAAGCGATAATTAACAATGATAAAAGGATTGTTTCAACAGGTGATCATACAAAATTCAATACACTTCTGCTTGAATTATGAACGAAACAAGTTTATTCGCGTAGAAAGAGTCGTTATTGAATTAATAATTATGCATAATTAAATACACCATTGCGCACAGTAGGTACTTTGTGACAGCAACAAAATTCTTGATATTGTATGGTACACGTGACATGTTATAATCAGACAATATATTACTACCGAACAAAGGTGTAGAGTAGAGGAAAATAATCTAATTGACTTTCACCTAATTAATTTATTCGTATGGTTCACTGTAAAACTGTCGACTAATAAAATGTTACGATTGAATCTGCAGCACAAGAAAATTTGTATTGAACGTTTATCATTAAACTTGATGTCTATATGCCTAAGCATCTCGTATTAGTTAAATAAATACATAATATACCGTGATATTTAATGATTGTAATTGTGCACTATCAAATTTGATATTGTATATTGTATTAATTATATAGCAGAGATTTTAGTCTATTAAGGTATTCAGACTGTGCATGAATTTTTCTGTGCTAAATTTTATAATCTCACTATTGTGTTTGCCATTTATAGCTAGACAATCGTAGTTCAGCAATCTAATTAACTGATGTTTTCCTCCTATTGTACTTTTAGTTTAAGTGTACATACCTATAATGTCGTCCACATGTCTGCCTAACAGTCGAAGAGGTGGACAAGATCCCACAATAATTAATAAATAATAGAAAGAATCGACATAAAAATATATTTTCTGCAAATTTAAAGTTGCCTCCTTATACCCCAAAAGAGTTTAATCCAATATGGCAAACAGTTTTTTTTTAAAAAATCTTAAATATCAGTTACTTTTGTGGCTGTTAGACAAGAGCCCCCTTTAAATCCTGAATGCGGAACTGCTCGTCTTTCAGCCTGATCCATAATATTTACACACAGGGGTTACTAAAAGTATCTCCTATACTATGTTTAAATAATTATAAAGGAACCGGAAAGATCTTATTAAGGAAGTAAAGAGAAGAGATAGGTAACAGAAGAACAAAAAATATCTATGTCGTTATCTTAAATACAGTTTCGTTAAAGTTCTCCGTGAAACTGGCTCGATCGAAGCGTATTGAGCGAGGTTCGGAAGTGTGTTACCAAATTGAATCCAGGACACTTATATCCATATTCGAGCGGATTCTTTCCAGCCCGTAAAGAATCCCGTACCCTCCAAAAGCGTACTGAAATTCGATCGGTCTCCGGATACATTCGAGATCGGTATAGCGGTGCATCGATGCGCAGGCATTGTAAAACCAGTCCGGCTCTCGTGAACGAGCTTGGTACGAGGGAAAGCCGCACAACAGCGACGGAGGGGAAGGAAAGATGCAGAAATACTCGGAGGAAGAAGGGGCGCGGAGGAATAGGACGTAGCGGAGGTTCGAGGTGGCGAGAAACAATCTGGAATAGGAACGAATCGAAACGAGACAAACGAATAAGGACGCCGGTGGTGATGGCGGCAGGACTCGGCGATAGTGGCGGTGATGGTGGCGCGAAGCCAGGTATAGGAATCGGAAGCGAGTAAAGAAAGGGCGACGGAAAGTGTAGTCTAGAAACTTTATCCACTTTGCATGCTGATGGTCACAGATTCGGGAAGACAAAATGGCGCATGGGAGCAAGAGTGCCGGCTGAAGCGTGGATCGCGATTCACCGGGAATCGATTCCCTTTGTGCTCCGCCAACACCACCACCACCACCAACGCCACCACCACCGCTGCCGCTGCCGCTGCCGCCACCGCCGCTGCCGCCGCCGCCAACACCATTGCCGGTAGACACCAACGAACGCAGCACTGCCGCCTCTGCCTTCTCTCCAAACTTTGTAGTCAATTTACGAGCGACCAAGTCAGCGCCCTTCGATTTTACGCTAATCCGATGCCGATGTCGTGCCATAGACGAGGCGAACCTTCCTTTACTTTGGAAAGGGGACGGCCGGGGCTAAAAGGGATTTCATTTTCCATGGTGCCCGCCATTCGTTGCTCGCCAGGTCTGTTTCAAGGTAACCTCTTTCTTTCCGACTCCCCCCAAACCCCCTCCCCCACTGTACAGTATCTGCTTTCCCTCGGTTTCTATATCTCTAATTCGTTCTCCTTAGTCTTCCCATTCGAGGATCGTCCTGATTTCGTCTTGTCCTTCTGCCTACTCTGCCTTTCGCCTTCTTCTCCCTTCCACTCCCCGTTCCTCCCTTCCCATTTCCTCCTGCATCTCTCTCGTAACTCATCCTTGACGAGGAACCGCAGTCGTTCAAGAAGGTAATGGGGTTTACCGGAGAGAACCGCCGGTACGTTTCATCCGGTGCGGTCGATCGAGTTACGGAATTAAGTTCAGCTGTACTGGAATAACAACCGAACCGACCCACCCCCCACCCACACCCTTGAGTTCTTTGGATTTTATAAGGGATAGAAGGGAATGGTTCGGAACGGTTGGAGCAACCTAAGGAAAAATGTCCTGTTCTCCTTGATCCAATGTCATTTGCTTCAACTGCTAAGGCCAGGATAAGATTCAATGAAGAGTTCATCGTGACATATAAAATGTAAAAGAATCAGGTGTCGAGCATGAGATATATATTGCGTGAATTGTACGTCTTTTTAAACCACGCGCCAAACACCAATTCAACGGGGACTATGTTCTTCTGTTATTGATAGAATTATTATTTAACGTAGATATCATATACCTAATTATTAAATAGTAATCACGAATGGGACCTTGGAGGAAATATTGTGGACACAGTGCTTTCATAACAATAATAAATATATATTTAATAATAATGTAACATAAGTTCGAAACAATTTATGTCCATTTTTCTCTCCCCTCTCTTTGGTGTTCTAAATAAATCCCATGACTGCACGTTGCTGGTTAAACGCTCGCTTTACCACTCACAGCAGAAAGATCTTAAACATAGGAACAGATCCTCTTAATTCTTAAACGTATTCAGACACAGGAGAATGACGGGAGGAATAGATCTATGTAAAGAAAGTACATGTGTCGGAGGAAAATAGTCTTTGAACCATTCAACATTTTTTCCAAGTGCAACCAGAAAAGAGATATAACTTGGCCCCAGTTATGTGAACCAGCCTGTATATATACTGCTTTTCCCACACGTTCCTTCCATCCACAATGGAAGCATTGTGCCCATCTAAAGATTCAAATTCAAAACGCTCTTGTAGACGATCGACGGCGATACGCGTTTCTGTCACGTTTCAGTAAGAATGCAAGTCTAAAGAAAATGATGGAAACAGGAGAAGAGAAGCGATAAAACCCAGTGGGGGAAGCTAAAAGAGGTAATAAGTCGAACGCTCGTGAAGAAGTTTGAACTCATTGGAAAGCTGAATGAAAGAACGAAATCTTTGATGGTTATGAATAGAAGGACAAAAATTTTAAGGGTATCAGTGTTCTTAGAAGCTCGAGCCAAAAGGAGTCTGACATTTCATTGAATTCCACGAACCACTTCGTACGGTCGGGAAAAATTGAAATTCCTGAAAGGAAAAAATGCGAGAGTATTTAGTCGAACGAGTAAGCGGGTCTCTGCGAGTCGACTGTCATTCCAGTGATTGGACGTCCGTCAGTAATCAAGGGCGGAATGCGCCATTTTCAGACCGTCCATTCGACGTCTTTCCACGATCGAATGGTTTATTAACTTTCGTCGATAACATGCCACTTTTAACTGCGTTAAGCTAACGTTTCAACGTCTATTTTGAATTTGCGTTCTCGTTTCTCGAACGAGACAATTCCGAGCTCGCGTTTATTATTTCTCCGCTTCAATTTACGATAATTGCCTGGCATCACAAACGAAGCGCTTTTAGAGCGCTGTTACGACGTTACTCAAATTTCTATGCGAATAGTCCAAACTTCGTAATGTATTACGATACTTAAATCGCTCATGAAGCAACTTGTTTCAGGCACTATAACGCGTAATCTTAGCTTCAACTGCAGTCGTATTTTATTCGCTAACGTGTAAATTCCGTGCCTTAACTTTGGCGAACCTTAATCGCCGCGTATGTAAACACTTAGCGAAATTGCGTTACCATATAAAATACGGTGTTAACGTTGCCTTTAGCGCTGGAAAACCGAGCGTAGGAGAATCAAAACGCAGATTGTTGCGATCGATCTTTGCGAGTTGTTTGTCACTTGCCGACAGCCATATCCGATTCGATCTCGCTGTTGCGTAATAGTAATGGAGTTTGAGTGAATTGATGGGTTCTAAGCGGGCGAGCCGGATGTTTCTGCATACCGAGTCCCCCTTTATTGTTTTGCATGTTTGGAGTGGTAAACAATGTGTCGGTATGAAACAATGTTACGTCACTACCACGAAACTACTGGATCGTTGAGCGCTCCACCCACGTGGCCATCTTCTTTCTCCATCTCCATTGCTCTCACCTGTCGAGACCACGATTCCGCCGACCCAGTGTTAGCGACGTCACTGAATTTTGCCCGTGAAAAACAATGGCTAGTCGCGTGACGAAAGCCAACGGAAACGATAGCGCTGAATAATGGCGAGCAGCGTTTTTTCCCGGTAACATGGAAAACGGCGAAAATTATTCCGCGCCTCTAGCGAGACTATATCGGATCTCTGACGAGGCTTTTCATTAGGCGACGGTAGAGCAACCCCGCTGTAGTTCTCCTCGTCGATCGTTTTAATTACGCGCTTCTACTATCGAGTGACCGTCTGAACTTGCGAGAACCGGGGGAATGATACCGGCGAACATAGTTTCCAGCATTATTAAAATCATTGCGAGGCACGTTATCCGGCGGAGGGAAGAAGCGTTATACTCGGCCCTTTCCAACGCGATGCACACTGATCCACTTTAGGAAAATCACCACCGGACGATTTGTCTCCATATAATGGCTCTTGGTTACCTTCTCCTGCGCCCGCCTAGTAGACTGTCCAAATCGTATCAACTTAATTCATATTCACGGTACGAACGAACTTGCTAGCAGAAAGTCGGGAATCGAGGGAGATGAAGACACCGCGACGAGTGGTGGGAATCGGCAGAGCGAGTGAGACGGAAGGAGCTGAGGGGGCGGATGGGTATGAGGAACAACGGAGGGTAGTCGACGAGCATTTGCCCAAGCGAGCTGGGTTTTAGCCCCGCTTCCGTCTCATTACTCGCTACGCTCTGATTGAATTACCCACAATCAACATCAAACATTTTTAAACTCAATTTCATGTACGTAGAATCGTGCATTTCCCCGCTTTTTCTACTTTATAGAACCGCTTTACGAAGCACTAACTCCACGCACGCCACTCTATTTTTTTCTCTCATATTATGGGCGTATACAACCTGGCTATGTCGGCCGTCATTATTTCATAATTACACCGTCTGAAGTATCCAGGAATAGATGTTGAAAAGCAAACAGCTTCAAGCTTGACCGAGAAACACTTTCGAAATGTGTAATTCGTCTTCCAGGTACATCGACTCTGCTTCTTCAGAAACTGATCGAACATTTCGTTCCTTTACCTTTATGCTCTTTTATTTACCTTTGTATCTAGCTTTATTAGTACATGAAATCTACATGAACTGTGACAAGATTTAGAATTGAAATTTGATTAAGCTATTTTTAATCAAATAATTTTTAAGAGCTGAGTTTTTAGTGTCAGAGTTTCGCTTTCGACATAGCTACTTATTCCATTAGTCCCATTATTCTGCTGCAATATTATTTTTTCTTGCAACCTGAGCTGTGAATATACGAGAACTTCGTGGCACGTAGCTGTAGTTAGGTAGAAGGTGAGAAACTGTAGACGTGGTAGAACAGATAGCAAAGGAAGATAGGGCAGGTAGGAAGGAATGTGTAAGTATAGCTTAAGAGTGACGAAGGAGAGAAAGGAAATGGAGACAGAAACTGAGGGCGAATTTCTAAGAATACAAAAACTAGGATTTTATTAAAGGGTCATTCCGATTAGCGCGCCGATAAGTTCAGGAATTTTTTGCGACGAAATTAATTATAGTAATGGAATAAAACTTTTTTCTACTTATTATAATACATTTCTACAGTAAATAAAAAATGTAAAAGTAATAAAATTATCGCTTTTAAAATGCTTTTGAAAGCGGGCTTGATGACACATATAAAAATTCATGCCTCGCTCGTGCAGGCGATTTCAGCTGTTAGACTCAACTGAACCCGACAATCCAAACGGATTCTCGATCAGAATAACTGTCGCTGTCGCTCGGACTGTAATTAGTGATTTATCTTCAAAATTAAAAAAATGGTGGGCAAAATGCAAGAAAAATGTTTTTCGGTCTTTTTCTTTTACTATTTTCGATTTTAAAAGTAGGTTAGAATAAATGAAAATATTCGGTTGTCGCCCCTGCGAGAGTCATAGGTGTTCAGAATAAGTATTTCAATTTATGAAGCAATCGGTGCGATAGATTTTGAGATTTTATCTGCACGCTGTGAAAAAATGACGTTCCGAGAAAACCGCGTTCAAAGTTTTCATCTAGCAGCTAGCTATAGAGGCCAAGTCTCTGCGCTCCCAACAAAATGCCTCTGTAGAAGCTAAAATAATCGGAATTTTTCCATGAAAATTTAATAGTACATTCTTGGGGATATGCACTTTCGAAAAATGTTCAAAAATAAAAATCGATTTATTCAACCCGTCTAACCGGAATGACCCTTTAATTTATGAGATTGTGATTGAGAAACCTCTTTAAATACCACAGTAATTGCTCCGCAAAAAACCGTTTCAGCATTACATAAATGCAATGTATTTTCTTTTGTGAAATCAATATCGAAACAGCGTATTCATTTCTGTTCTCAAAGTAAAAAATGTTTTGTTTCATGCAAAATAAGGGAAACCTGTCGTCGTACGTGGAAATTCAGAAGCCTTTAGTTGAACAATATGCAAATGCGTTATCCAAAAAACGAAAAGTAGTATAAAAAGTTATCGTAAACGTTAGAACGGGGAAACAGAGATTCCATATGTGTATGCAAATATTTTCTGAAACGTACCACTATGGAATTAAATTATTGCGTGCACGTGGTCTGTTCATCGGAATCCATAATGGCGGAATTGAATCGCTTTCCCGAGAGCGCGATTGATTTGTCGAAGCGGAGCACTAGTCAAAATTAATTCCCATTATTTCGTTAATGACACCAGGCTGCGTCGCACTGCTCGTCACGCTTGCAAGCTTGATTTGGCGCGAATTAAGGATAATTAAGAATCCATTTGTATTCGAGCAAACGGAAACTCCGACCAAGCGAATTTACGAAGAAACCCAACTTGTAATAATTACTTTTTCTTCGGGATCGAGCTGTCGTTGTCTCCCCCGTTTGACAAATGAACGAACCGTTTAAAGTAACAAATACTATTGTGCTCCGGTGAATGTCAAGTTAAGATACTTCTCTACCTTGGATCATGAATTTCCACAATAAAAACGTTACCACATTGTCCTACACAGGCAACGTTAAACTCTTGAATCATTTGATTTACCGTCAGCGTCGAAGTTGATTTTTCGACTTTCCAACGTAAACTAAAATTCATCGGACGTAACGTCTAACTTTCCCCGATGGAGATGATCCTTAACGCCAACGAGCTAACTAAAAATCGTGGGCTGTACTCACTTTGGAAACTCATCGTCTGAGTTCATCAACTTCGCGGACTGACATCGTTGTAATTTTAAATTACTTGCAGCTAGTTCGCAACGAGCGTACAGTTATTAACTCCTCCTAAGTAATGTAAAAATAATCACGCTAATGAAGCACAAGATATGCTGGTAAGCATGCAGAAGTAATTCATCGTATATCCGTATATAGGTATGCACGTACATACACGTACACGCAAGCATAGATATGCATGTACTATATGCGCCGGGTATGTACAAATACATCCGGAGCAATTCATTCGCGCTACATGGAAATCTCATTAGGCCCAGATACATATAACAACTACTTCGCGACTAATGGTTGAGTTTGAATCGAACTATAGGACAGACGCTTTAGGCGGAACTTGATCGTGTCGATGTTCACGGTGCATGAGCCATGACGTACGTTCCTAATGCATAATAACTGCCAGCTACAGTATACATATAGTCGAGCCATAGAAATCCATAATCGCGCGACTTAAGCCTTTCGAACACCAATTATTCCAATTTCCACCATCTCCACGACTCGAATTAACTTTACGAACAAGTTCCGAAAGCTTGGTCCTTCGATCGTAAATACCTAGCAATATTCAAGACGCTGAACAGAGTCGCTTGGTTCAAGTACCCTAGCGAATTGAATTGAAGGAGTTAAGTTCTGTCCCATCGTGACAGATCTCTATGATACCTACAAAACTGTCTGCCACCTTTAAAGCTAACAAAATACCGAGACGCAGGATCTCGACGGAGGCGATAGGAAGTTGGTGAATTCAAATTCCTTTCGTGTCACCGGTAGGGAAGAGTATTTCTTCGATTTTCTGCCCGATAGAATGCGCACATTCATTGGATGCTTTGCGCAACTTGCAGAAATTCTCTATATTGATCATAAAGCATCGACAAAGAGGAAAGACGGCATTTTCTTCTGGCGCGCTGACGTTCGGTTTCGATGCATGCTTATAGATACAGCTGTTAGACAACCGCGCGTTACGCAAGAGAGCGGCGACGCAGACGCGGACGCGGACGCGCGCCAGGCATACGGGGCGGGTATGCAGGGACTTCATTATAACCTCATCACTTCCCAGCGAGTGCATTCGAATTGAAAAACGCGCAGGCTTGTTTTGAGCCACGGTTACCGTGACAACGCGCGTATACCTGCGCGTGTATGTATACACGCGATCTTCCCTCCCTGTCGGCGACATCTTCCTCGTTTCACTTATACCGACCCAGCGTTTTTTCTCCTCTTTCCTCCACGAATTTCAGGCTGTGCGCGTCCCACCGTCGACATACATCGAAAGGTAGCGGATGTAGCCTGCCCGCGCGGGACAGGGACAAGGGGTGAAAGTGGACGGGTGGGACGAGGACGAAGGGAGAAAGAGCAAGGTAGCGAGGGTTGAACCGGTGTAGGGGGTTACTCGGTGGTCTGAGAGAGGAGTGTGCGGCGACGCAGGAGGTTGAGGGATGGTGAGCGGGGGACGTGCTGGCAACGACGGCGAAACGCGGGCACAGGCGAAGCAGTCACTATGACAACGGTGACAGGCGAGGTGTTAGTGCGCATCCGTGACCACGCCTACGTCACGATGCTGTGACGTCAGAGCGTCGAGGGCAGCGGCGCCCGCCGCTGACGAGAAACGTGGCGCGCGACGCTCGTCGGCCCTACGAGAGAAGAGAGAGGACCACAGCCGCCTGTTGCTACTTTGCTACACGGAGGGTAGGCAACCCCGTGCCTCCACCCTCCTCTTTCTCTCCTTCATGATTTCCTTCTAGCTTCCTCCCGATCGTTCGCTCTCGTCCCACAGCCCCGCTCCCTCCATTCCCTCCCTCGCGCCCACCCGGTTACCGTGGGGGATGAAAGACAGAGAGGGTAGAGCGCCCTCTGTTACAGCTGCACGCGCGGAGATCTACCGTCTCTTTTCATCCTGCCTTTGTTCCTTCCTCCTCTTTTGTCCGTTGCTCTCGTTCCCTCTAGCCCGGGCGCATCTCTGTCCAACTTTCCACTTTTACCCCGTACCTATCCCCGTCTCTGTCCGGGGGTGGCGGCGTCTCTTTCTTGCCCTATGTTTCTGCCAGCTATCGCGCGATCCTCTCGCTCGGCTCCCGGTGAAACCGTTCTCCCTCCGATGGTCGTGCAGAGCCGACGTTCGCCACCACCGCTGTCGCTACCCTACCACCGATTTCGAGCAACCAACTCCCTCGGCTTCTGCCTCCTCGCCCCCTTTAGCCTTCCGGCGGGCACCCACCCGTGCGCGTTACCAGCCAGCAGCGATCCCCACGGCCACGACCGAGAACCGAGACCGAACGAGAGTCGTCGGCTCTCCGCCAGTCAGCCATCCGACTCGCCGCTACGCCACGCCACGCCGCGCGCTGCGTGTGTTTTCGAATCGTGTTTAAAAAGCCTGTGAATTAGAGCCTCTTCGACCTCCCTTTAGTCCACGTTAACCGTCCACGTTCACTCGTGCGCTGTATCGTGCCCCGTGCACGGCCTTCCTTCGCAAGGTTTTTCTTTACTCCCCCGTGACGGTGCTCTCGTGCGGGAGGCGGGAGTGTATAAACTAAACGGCAAGAACGTTCGCAGAGACAGCAAGTTGAGAGGAAGGAGAGAGAGAGGAGACAGCGATTTCGGGGCGTGAATTAGAGAAAGGGTCCAGTCGTATGTTATCCAGGAGGAGAAGAAAGTAGAAGCAGGGAGGAGAGCGCGGCAAGGGTGACACGCGTCTACGCACCGCGCTTCACACAGCCAACCCCTCTACTTACGCGCGCACACACACACACCCACCAGTGACGTGCAGCGGAGAGATTCGCAGAGCGAGACACGTCGTTGGCCTTGGTGTGGTGATCGTCCTCGTGGTTGTTCTTCTTCGACGTCCCCTTGTACTTGTGTGGCACGTGCCCGTGCAGCGACGTAGACCACTCACTGGCCAGCCACGCATATGGATCATAGGTTAGATTCAACGCACATTACAACCACGGTCGTGCATGTTTCATTGGCCACGGTTTAGAGCTGGCTAGCTCGGGGGATACTTAAGGGAGTACGCGATAAAGAAAGGGAAGGAGATCGGAGCAAGGGAAGGAACGAATGAATGAACTGGGAGGAAGTGCGAGAGTGTGAGGGGGTGAAAAAGGGAGAGAGAATGGGAGAAAGAGAGACACGCGAGAATCGAGCACGCAGACACGCACACGCGACCGTCCCCGTGGTCGATTCGACGAGTCAGCAAGGGGCGCGTGCCAGTAACCTGTTGCCGCCTCCGGGAACAAAACTCGAAATCCGGTAATCGGGAGTTTAAGGATACTTTGATATTTCTGCGAAACTGTCTGGGGGGTGAAATCGTGCGGGATGCCTCTCGAACGCCTACCCATCTAACTGATTATTATGACGGCTGCGGAGAGTTACTCAAATTTCAGTAAAACCACAGTAATATGTTTCCCAATCTCACGCTCCTTCAGGGGATTTTAAACATTTAGTACTTCGTCCGTTTTTGTATAATTCACTCTTATTCCCACAAGTTCGCAAGATGTGTATAGTACTCTTTCTCGAGTGGACCGCGTGACGAAATGAAAATTTTGTGATTGAGGCGGCGCAAGGGAAAAGCTTGCTCTATTTCTATTATCGCCAGGGAGAAACCGATGTCTCTTGCTGTCGCGTTTAATTCGTTTCCTCTTGCAGACGAACGTCTGTTCTTCATACATCTCGAATATCTGTTTTTATTTCTCTGCCAATAACAAGTTCTGTACGAGTTACATATTTCGACGTTGCTCACTTCAATGATAAGACTTTTAAATTAATGAAATGATTTTTAAAAGTTCGCTTCGATAGCGTGCCACAATCATTCTAAACAGTCTCTGAGTTTACAAAATCCTGATACGTTAATAACGAATCTAATGGAAATTTAGGTATAGATATGTTCATAACAACAAATTCGGCTTTGCACTTATTTACGTCGCAATTATTCTCTTCTCTATCATTTCTTATAATTTCATGGAATCACATTTTTCTGCTGTAAAAGTGACACTAGTGCCGAGTGATAATGCAAAGATTACCAAATGAGAGTGAAAGACAGTAACATTATAATCAGTGTTGAGTTTACCGTAAAACAGAACGTTTTGATAACGCTATATCGCAAAATATTATTCCTAAGCTTTCCATACCTAGTTTCTAAATAAAAAAGAATAAATAATGAACGCATATAAGTTAAAGTAAATCGTTTTTTAGATAGTGCGAACTTAACCTCATGTTATGCGCAATTAAAAATATGAAATTGTTGTGCCAAGAAGCCTCGTTACATACGCATGAAGCGCTAGGAATTGATACAGTGAAAACAAAATTTAGTAGATGCGGAATTCGCAAGTAACAGTGAAACAACATTCCGGTCTACGAGCCAAGAGCCAAATGTTTTGAAATAATATACGGTCGCTAAATATGTGCATATGATATTTGTTGTTCCTTGAGATTGGACCATTTTCAAACAACGCTGTACACCTGCTCCTCTTTCGAATACGTTCAACGGCTTTTACTTCCACGCATACAAACTTACTCGTCCTAAGCCTCTTATATTTTATTTGGATTATAGTACGATTATAGTAATAACACGGCTTTGAATTGCGTTGAAACGGACAATAAACTTCATAATATTTGTCTCAACAGCTTCTACACAGTGTGCCAAAGAATAAGTAATTTTTTTTAAGGCACAATCTATTTAGTAATCGTAAAATCATACAAGGCACCACAAATCAAATTTGGGTTCCTTTTAAACGGTATTACTCACCGCGCCAGGTTTAAGTAGAAGCCGTCGCTGTTGGTCAGACGCGCAGTAGTAACGGTGAAAATATACAAGGACCGAGTACAACAGTGGATTTTTTTTTAAATACCCGAAGGAATTGTTGCCTGTTGCAAATACACGGCGTTGAATATTAAAAATTATTCTTTTTTAAACGTTTCTTCGTACAATACACTTGAACGTTCCATCGCGTATCTGTTGCAGCGATCTGGGCGTTACGCCTGCATCGCATGAATTTTAAAAATCGTTCGAGTCGCGAAATCTATTTGCTCTGTGCCCGAATGGCCGTATAACTTTTCAGCACGCGTGTGACATTAGCTCGAGAGGTGGGCCGAAGTGGCTGGAATGTGGTTCGAAAGTGGAGTATGTGAAGAAGGGCCGACGCGGCAGGCGATATACGATATATATCTTTGGACGAGGCTACGTGACCGGAATCCCGAGGAGGTTAAAGTTGGATTTGTAACGTATTTTTCCCCGACGTGGAAATACCTATCGACTGGCACGCCGCGTGCACCGGCGTTTCGTAATTTCCGTCTCGTAGCCCCGATTGACGTGGGTGAAAGCAAAGATTTACGTTGAAAGGACAGGATAGCGCAATGCATATGTATTTATGTACGTATAGGCGCGCCGTGAGCGTGTTGAGAAGGGTTTCTCCGTGGGCTTTCACGCGTTGCGAAGTTGCTTTAAATTTCTCGTAGGTTTCAGGCGAATGTCACATCTGTTTTGGTGGTTAATATTTACTGGCACTCATTTCTCCAAACGACAATGCACATTTAGATTCGATAATTAACTCGCTCTCTACTAGACGTTCGTTTCTTTGTCGTCGTTATTGCGACCGACGTTGCGCACTCTTCATCGCGTGGCATTTCGAAGCTCGCCATTTTCAGCGTAACAGTGCATCGACGGCGATGCTTTGTCATCGGTAACGCAAAAATCTGTTTTTTTCCGCGGAACAACCCGCGGGCGTTTATTTGGCGGGGGAGTTAGGGGCATTACTTGAAAAGTTTATTCAGCAGTGCTTTCCTCTCGGCGATGTTGCATTTGTCGTGATGCAACGTGATCCTTACCAAGATAAATGAAGCTCGCTCCCCTGTTTCCTGGAGGCGGAAGAACGGAACGTAGGATACAGGGTGCAGAAGCGGTCGGCACCAGAAACTTCGACCATCCCTTTTCCCTTCTCTTGGACATAATCTGAAATGTCATCTGGACAGGCAGCGCAGCGTTGTTGCGTAAATTACACGAACAGTACGCCTGCCGGGATAGTGACACTTTGTCAGTTGATGAATTATTGTGCGTAGACTCGTTTCTTTAAACGAATATTCCGCTTACGGATTTACGTCGAGCAGATGAACTTTCAAGTCGACAAATACCTTGTTTCGTCCTCTGTCCGATCATTCACGTGCTCGTACTACTTTCAAACAGTTTCGGAATGAATTATTATTGCTGGTCAGGTGTACGCCAAGTGTTTTTCAGTGGTTTGTAACATTTATAAAGTGGATCTGTCGTTGGAAACTACCTCAGCTTATTTTTGAACAAATACATAAGAGTTCATAGGTTTTTCGGTGAATACTTTCGCTGATTTAATCAGAACCCATGCGACCGTTTTCTGCTAACTGACGGCGACAGCGACGGCGTCCTTTAACGCGATTCGAAATCCTGTCGTGCATGCTACTTGGCTACGCGAACAGACTGGGGTCAGGTGCGTTATGTACCTTTGTCTGTGTGGGGTATATAAATAGTGTCCTACTCAGGTATAATGCATTACAGCAGGACACTGCAGCAGGATGCAGGGAGCATGCACGTTGCATTGCCAGAGAATGGGGTAGGCACTATACATACCATGACTGTACTGAATTATACTCCGTTATGGTTCTGTCTCTGTAGATGTTGTGTAATAGAGGGCCTCGGTACCATACTCACCGGTACTCAATATGTCCAATACGAATGCTGCACCCTCCGTCTAACCGAATCAAACCTAACACAGACCAATCCCCCATCTGTGGCAGGGTTTCGGCAATGAAATCATTTGCCCGGCGTAGGCTCCTGAATTTTCCTAGGAAAGACTGTTAAATTGAAATCGAAAATATCGTTGAAATTCAGGGTCGCGTAGTTGGTTCAGTTTTGTGACTAGTGAATATACTTCAGTTGTAAATATCATTGATATTCTCTGTCGTCATAATTTTCAAGCTTTACAGAAATTTATTTGTCTTTTATATATAACTGTGATTAACAGCTTTATCGCTATTTGTGTGGTGTGCGAAAACAATGGCTACGATTTAGATATTAATTCTCTCGTTACGCTCACCTCCGCTACGTGCAAGTGTTCTTTAGTTTCACTCCAGTGGTAGATCGATATTCACGTTTAAATTGTATTTCCACTGTTAGACAAGTCTTTGAATTGCACGGTTATGCGGGCAGTTTTTACGAGCGATTTCAGTTCGATACCGCGGCTGGTATAAAAGTCACAGGGGAAGGCACTTGGAACTTATTTACGCCTTTATTGCTAATATCGTTCCTCACGCTCGATTGTCCCCGATGGCCGTATCAGTTCCCGAGTCGTACGGAGGGCCGATAGTGCGTATTGATATTTCTTAGTTCCGTTTTACGGCCTACCTTCTTCCGTCCGTCGACCAGGGGTGGACGGGAATCTTGAAACTTTTATCGGTCGTCAAGCCTTACAAGTGTTTCAACGATCGGGATATGTCCCAGGATTATTTCGCGGCGTATCTTCTTCACACCTGCCTGCTCGTACAATGGATCGTTAAAAACACATCTGAAAACCCGGCTGTTATCGTGAACTATTTCGTGACCTTAAGTGCCGCATGAAAAAATGAATGAAATTTTTATTTCCGAACTTGAGGCGCGGTTATAGAAACTTAGATTACACATCTTCTGGCTACTTTTAAATTCAAGGAGCTTGCAAATAAATATTGTAACTGAGAACCTTGCAGCAGGAGGGTTGCAGCTCCATTTTTTACAGTTTTTGAGTTACGACGTGTAAAAAAAAACGTTTGATGCAAATCTGATAACAAATGAGCGATTTATTGTAAATTTTGAATCTGCACTCGTTACTGTTTTGCGTAATACGAAAGCTCCGGGTTTGAAAATTTTTCCAAAAATAGAAATAAAAACTTATTAATTCAATAACTACTAATAATTGTGTGAAAATGTATATTTTTCAATGTTAAGTCAAAGCAATAATTTTATAAACAGTTTTCTCTAATTTACCTGAAGTTGGAAACGATGGAGCTGCAACGTCCTGAATTGTTTCTTCCTTGCGATTTATAATTTGAAACCTTATGATATTTGAAAATAAAGGCAACATTTACGAATATAATGGCACACTAGCAACATATATTTCATAAATTCTAAAAGGTTTTAGGATTAGGTGCAAGAGATTTCATGTTTGCTAAATTTAAAGTACTTATGCTTATGTATCATCAGTTATGTGTCACTTAATTATTTATGCATAATTGTTTACACTGTTCGCTTCAAAGAACTAACGTAATTATTTCTTATTCTTTCAGGTAAGTCAGTCGTTTGGGATCATTCACACTTCCGGCACGTAAGTTATGAGACGCAAAATATTAGTTATTATCGTCGCATCCGCAATGAGGGGTCATCGTAGAACGAAAGACAGGCAGGTTGAGCGGGGAACGTTGAGGCAGGGGAAAGGGATGCAATTCACTTTGTAATAAAAATGGAAATTAACACGGACTACGTGGGCGGAAAACAAGGCTAACCTCCGCCAGTAGCGTGAAGAGGGTAACGCGGAATCTTGAATAAACAAACTCACCCCAACTGCTTGGTTGGCACCCTCTTCGCCGTTTCTATCAGTCTCGAGGAACGAACCAAAGGACGTTGTTATGATTGCTAATGGGAAACTATCCAATTCAAAGAACAAAGTGAAGTAACGAGTTACCTCACCACCCAGCGAATACAACTGCAAAAGATGTAAGAGTTTGGGGACGACGACGGGCGAGGAGAAAATGGCACGGTTTGTTAACGTTTCGAACGAGGTCGGCGGAAGATCGCCGTCGAGCGAAAGTGGTTTCATACGTCGCGAATAAATACAACCGCCCTGAACGAGGAAAACGTTGTGTTTTGGTTTCCACAAAAGGCGTAATGAAATGTCAGAAATATGGCAGAAAACTATTTAGCCTCTGTTAGTGCAATCAGGGTTTACTTGTCGATTCCAACCTCACATTAATCTTTATCATCGTTGGGGAATTGGTGTCCCTTCACGGTTAACTAAAAATCAATTTTGTTGGCAAATCACTGCACGCATCAGTACTTATTGTTAATAGAGTATGGAATAATTTGAACTTTCAGGTCTCAATCTTTTCGCGAGTACAGTGCCAGTTTATCAACGTACCATTGAAAATTTATATTCGTAACAACTGTTTGACGATATACAAGAGAATACGAAAAAGGATTTCTTGTGCCAAAAGATCGTTTGATCCGGGGACTGGCCTCTCTGTCTGCAGCGAAATTGTCCGACAATTAGCAAGGCCTTCCTTGTATTGGAATATATACATTTGTTCCTTCGGGAGGTTCCGGACTTTTTAAGCTCAAGTCTCGGAAAAATTTAAATTTCAAAATTTCAATCTGGCTTGCAAATTCGTCCAACCTCCTTCCACGCGCGCGCGCGCGCATCCGCACTTCCGTCTCCTGTTGGATGCCAGCAGATTGCGCCAACTCAACATCAAAAGTTTTTTACGTCGCATGCTCTCTTCTCTATCTCTCTCACCCTGTCTCCTCCCACTCGCTGTCTCCTCCTTTGTGCCTCTGTTTATCTTTTCCTCTCATTGTTCGCTGCTGATCTTTCGATAGTTAAACCGAAAACTTTATCGAAGAACACAGGTTCGCATAGTTCAATGGGTTGTTTACAGTCTCCTACATAGCGCATTCCGTAGATTTATAAAGGACACTTACTGTGTAGACAGTCTAGTTGTTTTAGTATATATAGCGCTTGTGCCTTAATCAACAGAAATTAAATATGTCTGCCAAGATGGGTTAACTATAACTAAACTGATTTTCTAGAAGTAATCCTATTAAACGATTTTAATTGTTTTAGTTGAGAAAAATAAACAATTTGAATTTTGTGAAGTTTGACATTCTAATAACAAGTCAAGTAACCGGGAAAGTAACTATTAAAAGTTCTTTATAAAAGAGTAAGTCGCACATCACTCTTCTTATGCTGTGAGAAATGGTAAAAATTTCTTGAAACTGTGTTGCGATGTGTTCCATCTTCTCCTTCTTTAAATCAACAAGTTAGACAAGTAGTAATCTTCGACAAGCCACAATTGAGTGATCGAATCGCGAATATCCCAAGGTATGGACAAAAAAAATCAAGTTTGTTTAAAAAGTTACTGGATCCCAGCAAGTCGCCAGCTTAATTACTTTACGAGACGTTACGGTACGTTCTTGGCCGGCGAAGTACGTAGCTGGCCCACGAGTGTAGCTTGTCAGCCGAAAGGAAGGTGGGTAAAGAAACGGACGGCGAGGAGATGAGGGACGATGAACGTGGGCGAAACTTTTAATTTTTCCTCAAAAAACTTTAGCTGCTCGTTACGTTGTCCCAAGTGCATCGCGCCCGGCGACGAGGCGAAGTGAAATTAAAATTCATGCGACGCGTCTTTTCTCGGCCTCCACTCCCACGGGGCCCAGAGAACGTCCTGCAGGACAACATCATGGAGCGTGCGTATATCCTGCGCGGTTACCGCTGGGAAAGAAGGGATGACTAGGAATCGAGGAGGCGAAGGGGATTCAACTGAATTTGCAAATCAAATTTCGTCCCTGGTCTACGAAATTCTGTCGGAGACGCGACGGGAAGGGATGGGACGTTCGCCTTCGTGCCAATTATCGTTCCTAAACCGACCTTACTTCAATTCGGAGTTCGTGTGTGCTCGCGGTTACCTTTAAACTAGCCGTTCCTCCACGAAATTGTTCCTCTCGGAAAACAATGGCGTAAAAAATGAGATGAGATTCAAATTAATTTCCAAGGCATGCATATTTTTTATAACTTTATATATCAGATCTTTTTTTTTACTTTTCTTAACAATTAACTTTTTCCTGCCGGTGTCACAAAAATCTGAGGTTTCAGACGCGGTAAAATCGGCCGGCGCTGATTTTACGGATTCATTCTCTAAAAAAATAATACAAATATTGGATTAACAATTACTGCATTAACAATAACATTTCATTCATATCACAGTTACTAATTACTATTGTGTCATAGTTTTGTAATAATATATAACACAATACTTCTATTTTCATATCAGTAAGTAGAAAATTCCTGTCAAAGACCTACCAATTTTTTTTTAAACATTTCGCTATTCCATAGTACACAGATGTAAAATGCAGGTGGAAAAAAAGAAACTACAAATGCAGTAAAAAATCCTGTGTTTTCACTCCGCATTCCATGCATAAAAGCAGGCAAGTCACTTTTATTAATAACATAAAAAATTGCTTCCAAATCTAACAAAGCTAATTAATCAACCTATGTTCATTCAATTAGTCTGGAAAACTCGGAAGTCATAAGAAGTGTACTATTTAAAAAAATGCAGAGAGGGTGGGGTGCTGGAAATTTCCGAAGCGTTTCTACCCATTGAAAAAATTATTACTGGTGTGTTATGACCCCCTTGGTACCGTACAACTTTCGTAAATAAACTTTTTTCATGTGTCTGAAAATAGCGGAGATATTTCAGACGGAAAAACTTCTTACTGTTTATAAAGTGTATCGATTAACTAATGGGTTTCAGATCACGTTTTTACGTAATTTGTATTTACGCTGATAAAATATTAATACCCTGGTACTTAGTTTGTTTTCCAATCCATTAAAGGAAGATCTTTAAAATAGTAGTACGCGAATAAGTATAGTAAGCACTCACGACCAGCAAAGTTATTACAAATTAGTTAGTAACTTACGCGGATTCTATCATTTGCAGTATTTCATTTTGTATATATGGGGATATTCCAAATTCTATTCCTTGCATCAGAACCGGAGATCGAAGTTAGATGCATATAATTACGAGAATTGCAGTCGCGGCGTGCTGCAATACTAGTCATTAGTAACTTCCCCGTTTGTAAATGTCTGATGGAGTTGCCCAATTCTCGACAGGGTTGATCTCTCGACCTATATTCACTAAACACTTTTTGCTCAGCTTGGCGAGTACCTACTCCGTGCCTCTTGAGCCCTATTTTAAAAGCACCCTGTATATTTATTTAGGTTTATTACTCCCCCTACCTGATTTACACAAATGAAGTAATTCTTGCACAATACAAAAAAAAAACATTTAAGAAAATCGGCTTGAATCAAAGAAGTTTATCAAACGTTTTCAGTGATCGCATGCGATACTGGAATAGCACAGTTATACGTTTAGTTTTGCCTGGAAAAGTACCCGCACCTCGGAACCGGACGCGAGCTCTTTTCAGGGCGGGTAGTGTATTCGGCTTGCCTTTGCTCTCTGCCGTGGCAAGTGAGATGGACTGAGAATGGGCAAGAGGGCACGCGACAGCGACAAGCCATAAATTACGGTCTGCACTGCCACTGAGTCGTCTATGAAAAAAAAACGGAATAGGTATCTGGCACCTCTGATTCGTCGCGGCACTACAAAAGCAGTAGCGGGCATAGCGCCGACTGCTTTTCAGGGCAGAAGACGCGGGTTCTTTTCGAGACAGCACTGTATATGGTTCGATAAACCCGGCAAAATTCACGTTGCTACCGCGTATAATCAAAGTTTCAATTTTACAGACCGACGGGTACCGTCCGATATTAATATCACTCGACCCTTTGTTTTCAACAATGTTATGTTGGACATACCTCTACGTTTTCAGTGATATATTGCCCGTTTAATATTGACGAATATTTCTACAAAACGTGCTTCATGATGTACAAGCCCCTTTTCACGACCTTTGGGGGAGGATTCTAAAGTGATGAAGCGAAAACGTTCAGGTCACTTTAAACTTTAATATTATACAGGGTGGATCCATAAGAATTACCACCTTGAATATTTCCGGAACCATAAATGTAAGAGAAAAATTTGTTGGATAAAAGTTGTTTGGTATGACAGGTAGGGTTGCTAATCGTACTATAATATATAGTATTGTACTATATTTTTGTCTAGTGTACTAAACACATCGATAAAATTCTATAAGTTTTACTTATTTTTTTATTCTATAGCAACATCAATACTTTAATGTGGGAATTTAAACTTTTGAACACGACTTAAAAGAGTGTTGACTAAATTTTGTCGAAATTTACATAAAAAAATAACTTTTACCCAGAATAATGTTTGTTAATTCAATTTATTTGTTCAGTTTAAATAGAGCCTGCGTACTTGAAATGCCCCGCTACATTCTTGGACAGTTCAAGGGCTCGTGAAGTCGAAAGAAGTTGGCAACCAAACGATTCAATATTCCTGTTTTGTACTGTGGTATTGTGTAACACTTTCTTCGCATCCAATCCTGTGCTCCTCCATTCACTTGTCCATATCATTTTCCAAAGTGTTTTCGAAATTGGTTCCTTCGCGTAGGAAAGTTATACCAGATCGAAGTTCAAGGAAGATTATCTTGGAAATGTATAAACATCTTCTTGAAGGTGAATCCTATTCCTCCAAGTTCTCCTTCTCGAAGGCAGTACCGCAGCATTTGAAATAGAAGTTTGACAAGTATGAGGAACGGTGTTGTCGGTTTAATTTTGTCGATGCTAAAAGTTTCATCAAATCTTATTTTCGGGATTCTACATGAATTCTACCAGCACACATACATGGTAGGATAATACGTACACGTTGTCGACTGTGCGCGACACCAAAATTACGGATTTCCCAAATGTCACGTTCGCTTCAAAGCAACAAATGCTCGATTTCCCTCTTGGGGTTTCCGAATAACATGCTGAAAACACCACCGCGTTCCATTCATTCCACGTATAACTATTCGATATTAACTCTAGAAAATTAGGAAATTTCCAAAACCCAATAAACGCTTTGACGTGTATTAAACATTGCATGAATAGCTTACTGCGAGTAATACAAATTTAATGAAAGCGGGCGACATCAATTCCAACACGCGTCAACACATCTTTCTATCCCGAGATGGGGAAAAATATTTCTCTCATTTCCAATTCGCCGAGGCCTTAATCGATCATCTGACGTTTTTAAGCAATTAAATTCGTTGAGCGAAAAATGCAACAACGCTTTCTTCAAAATTCATCTCCCTGACGCGGCACGATGTCGGAGGAGGCCAGTTCGTATCTCATTACGTCCGCCAAAGAAGGGCGTAAATGGAAACATCTGTTTGGGATCTACGTATCCGTAGCGGGCAGCGGTGTACCAGCAAGTGAGATTTCGGTGGCTGCGGTAATCCAGGTTGCGTAGAGTTTCTATAAAGCTCCGGAATAGGTTAATCTCGCGGTGCAAGTTTCTCCTCGTAGGACGGCCTAATCCGAACAACTTAATACCCCCTGGTAAAGGATCACACACTCGCGCGCGCGCACACACACACACATAAACACAAAGGAATTGCGTGCCAAGAATACAAACGTCCTAGTTAGTTGCTGTTCACGCATCGGCGATCGTAAACTTTGAGAAGCGTTGGACATTTCTAAGTCCACTTCGGACAAAGTTCACAAATTTGTACTTTGCGCCGTATGAATATCAGTCGCCTGACCGGTGCATAGAAACATTCTCTACAGATAAATTCACATTAATGAGGTAAAATCAGATTTATTGAGATTAAATCATCAATAAATATAATTTATTCGCGAAAAGATACTCGAACCAGTTTACGTTTTGTTCCACAATTTCTGATCTACTTGCACTGTTCAAAACAATTAAAGAATCCCTACATGGATTGTAAAAAAGAAAAGGGAATAAGATTGAATTTAAGATAATCATTAAGGGAGGATTACACGTTGTTGGACCGAAAAATAGGTAATTCTTTGTGGATTTTTTGTATCTGCCATCTTTCTTTTCACTGCCACACAAAAATTCAAAACAATTGCTCAAGCTACAGTAAAACAGCCTGCCAAACCTCAAATTAATTTGTTGCGCTGTTATTGTTCAAAAAATTCGCAAAGAATTACCTATTTTTCGGCCCAACAAGGCGCAACCCTTCCTTAAACAAAAATGTACAAAAAACAGATAGTGGGAACAAAGATCAGAGTGATATAAAATGATCAGAACTTCTGTAGTTTGACACATTTTGCTTTTCAACGACATCACTCAACTGATTGACGTCGCGCTACCATTTTTTGTTTGCGCAAACATAGGCTTCTAACGCCGAGCTTTATTTTTACAAATTTCCCAGGAATTATATGCCGCGTTAACGGGCATAACAGCTGCACCATGTGATCCTCTAATTGTTTTCAGCAGTGTATTATCGGGGATTTTCACTCGGCTGGCCAGGCACTGCGTTCCTGTCGTTGAAATCTTGTTTGATGGTCTTTCAGTTATTCCCGTGACTCGGGCTTTTTTGCTGAAATAAGTTCTCGTCACTTGCAGTGACAAAAGGCAAGTTTTGAAAAGCCCGTCCGCGGTATTAAAACTCGGGTGCAAAATTGAAAATGTACGCCGGCGAGCAGCCGAAGCGGAACCGTGAGAGCAGGGCGAAAACGACTGAAACGATCTCACACCCCGCTCGGCGTCACTCACTGTTTCCAATCCCATTAGCGGCACAGTGATTGGTGAATAGGCGCGAAAATACGCAGCTTTTAATCAACGGGACTTACTATCATCGACAACCATCTGTTTCGATCAAAATATCCTTCCAATTTAACATACAAAAATGAGTTTCTTTTTCAAACGACGCGTGTTGAAAACATTAAAATGAATATTCTTCCGCAGCCCTATTGTTTACTATTGTATTTACTGTGCACGATCTTATTTGACGCTAATGTTTCGTGTATAAAATAATAAACTATGAAGAGGTTAATACCAGAAACAGTAATACAAAAGAAAGTGAAGAAATTAATAGCACCTACAGTATGATATTTGCATGTTAAGGAGAACAGTGACGAGTTTGAGTTACTCAAATTTATGAATTCTGTATTCATAGAAAAGTAAAAATGGCGAATTCTCATCGTAATGATACGTTTGTATTACTTAAATTTTCGTAAAGAGAAGCCGTTAAACATTTGTTCTGATAAAGGTACTCTGTATAAATTTTGCCACTCTTCTTATAGAATATATATCTAATAAGAAATAACTTTTTGGGGGATATTTGTTTTTACTATATCTCCTAAATTACTATTACTATTATTATCGATAGGAAACCCTTTAGAATTAAAATAGTAATGTAGCTATTGATACAAGAGTTTAAAAGATTTACTCTGGAAGACGTCACAATAATCGATGGGACCATGCTAAACCCGATTAAATAATACGAAAAAGTGAAGGGATAACCATATTTCACAGCCACGAAGAGAAGTGTCTTAACAAGATGATTCTGAATGTGTATCTATTAATTGGGGTGGGCAGTTACAAGATTTTATGTAAGAAGTTTCTAAGTACCGTTTAATTTAATAGTACTTGAGGACTCTGCGCATAAAGCCCTTCGTTTATAACAGCCTGCAGGAAGTAGGAGACTTTAAGTCGGTACCGCTCTGGTTCTCACTTCCACTATTCAGAACAAACTGATTATACCAAAGTACAGACTAACGCCAGACTTCTTGCAGTGCCAAAAAATTTTTGTTTAGCTTCTTTAAACTCGGATGAAATTGTTCCTCGTTCACAGAGAACTGGTCAGACGTGTGTCTTGTTTATATTTCCCCAGTTAATACCATAACTGCTTTATCCTGGTCTAAACAAGACTTTCTATGTGGAATCGTGGTTATTCGAACGATTCGTTGCCCTCCCAAGAGCGTCGTGTCCGCCAAAGTACTCCGTTTTGCGGCCACCGTGTACCCACCTCGCTTTAGACATTTCGATACGCGCAACGAGCAAAAAAACCGTTGAGAGTTCCGGTCTCTTTCCTCTGTTTTGTGGAAAATATCGATGAAAAATGCACGGGGACGAGCGAGGAAAGAGGCAGTGCACATATACGCCGTACCAAAGTGACGTTATTGTGATATAAATTGAGATATAGAGTGACGGGAGAGGTACGCGAAGATGCTGACGAAGAAGCTTGAAGGATCAGCCAAAGCTGTTAGTCTTGATTATTGTAGACAGTCGTCCTGAATCCCTTCTAGCGTCGACAAGTCGAGAGAAGACGTATGGCGTCCTTTCTACCATGAAGTTCCCCATTGGGACCCATTAATTCGTACAAATACCAACATTTACTAGGCAAGATTTAATTTAGTCGATGGTATACGCTTCGTCATTATTACGTCGCACGTATGTACAACTTTCAATGTAGAAATACGTTGAATGTATCTAGGTTTTTCGTTAATTTTACCTTGAAATCCTTTTGAATAATAAGATATATTAAATGATTTACTCCTTACTGCAATTTTACGTGTTTGTAAAGACAAACTCTGCAGGTTAATGGAATTACAACTAATATTAATATGAAGAACAAACATTGTTTCTTTTGAGTTCTTAAAATTTTTAAGCTATAGTGGTACTTTAACAACCACTTCTCGAAGCTCTCGAAATAATATCTATCCAAACATTCATAGGGAAAACTGGGGCAAAGTAAAATACTTAAGAGGTCTCCCTACCTTGACTTTAAAAATAACAATTTCATGCATTAATTTTAAAATTTTGTGGTTTTCTATTGCGACATAACTACAACAATAGCATTATGTACTCGTATAGTAGCACGTACAAAAGAATATTTCCGATTTCCCTACTCAAACATGCCAAATACTATTATCCAATATAATTCTGTTTATCACATTACACCATTTCTATTACAATTTATTTCCACTGTACAGTTTATTAAATCTATATACGTATTTCTCACTGGATAATATGCGCAATCATAGATTCGATAGGAACGAGGATATTAACTGATTGTAGAAAATCGAGAAGGAACTATGCGCGTCTGCTGAAAGCGAAGTCGCCACATTTTAACAAGGTGGTTGAATTGAAAGCGCCATAAAGGATCAGGCCACTGGCCAGTTTAACGGTACCGGCATAGTTGAGCTCCGTCACTCTGTGCAGCCATCTTCTCTAGTACTTCGGAAGAAGCTTTATTGAAGTCCAGTCAATCTCTGTCGCCCGTAGTTTCCGATTTGGAGCGTACTGAGCTAGCCTTTGAGCCTGTAAACGGAACCAGTCGTAGGAAGGAGGGTTGGGGGCGATCGGCTTTATATATAAACTCGAAAGACAAATGGCGTAAGGTCGTACTACGGTGGCAAAGGCACAAGTGTCAGGAGCAGGTGTATCGTCGAATATATACTGCCAACGAATGGACCGTCGGTAATTAAAATGTCTCCCTTAGGAAATTCTGCTCCGCAACGGCTTAGAATCTCCTGAACTTCTTTCAAACTCTTTGCTTCGGCGGTATTACGCTCGCAAATTACGATAAATAGTTTCATAACAGTGGTTCGTTGATAACGGCAATGAAGAAATTTATAGCCTCATATTTTATCACGGAACAGCTTCTACTGGAGTAAACAGAGTTTTAGAATAGTGATATCTCGGTAAAATAAATCGGCCATTTCGGTATTCTCCAACCCAAGGATTTACGGATTTTTGTATCTTAAAGACTCTGTAATCTATAATCGAAATAATCGACGAAATGTCCAAACTGCTAAAGCAGCTCTTGAAAATGTGAATAATAAATTCATTTTAAACTACGATGAATTGAAAAGATTTATGGAGAACACATTTGTTCTAGAATATCCAATAGATATTCCAAAGGAATACACTTCTGATATAAATGCCTTGAACTATATCAATGTTCTAGATCAATGAAAACTACCTTGTATGCAAGGACCGAAGCATTAAAAACAGGCTCCATCGATTATCTACTAAACTAAAAAAGGGGTTAATTGAACCACTATTAAATAATAACGAACCATCGGTGAACTTTCACCCAACTAGGACTCCGGAACTGACAGCGATAGTACTTACTAAATAAAGAATCAAATTCTAGAACAATGCCATCTCAAATTATTCAATGGAACCTTAACGGTTTTTATCGTCGATTAGAATATCCACAACAACTAATAAAAGAACACCAACCCGAAATACTCCGCCTACAGGAAATAAATTTCAAAGACGAATATATAGGCATTAATAAAAAAAAGTATAGATCCTAAAAAATCGAGTAACCAACATGCCAGCGCGCGGTGGGGTGCCACTTTCATAAAAAACAAAATATTCAGTCAAGAAATTAATATTAGCTTTATTTCGGAAGTAATAGCTACTAAAATAATATCGTTGAGAACCTTTTACGTATGTAACGTTTATATCCCTGACAGCTAAACACTAGATGAATAGGAATTTCTACATGTAATCGATCAATGTCGCTAATAACCCAATTTCTAAGTTGACGCGACTTGAAATAACAAAATTAAAAAAGAAATTATTCGACTGCTGTTGATAAAAAATCAAACTCAACTTCATTAATAACTCTTGACTGTCATTGATGAAATTCAGCTTCACGAATACTATTCGTTTAGTACCTACACCTATCTACGTTCAACACACGTCGCACAATTAATGTACGTTTTCACATTGATTCTCTTCAGCACTCGGACATCGACTTTACAAACTTTCCAAAGGATTAATGCCATTTCAGTAACACGTTCTGCTCGCAACTACGTATTCGGTTATCCGCGGGGGTCGAAACATCCGTATAAACTCGAGAATGAACTCTGAAGAATCTCGGTGGGGGCTGTTTGTCGATGGTGAAATATGATGCAGCGGGTAATGGCGTTAGAGGGCGCGCGCTCAACAAACGGTCTCGTTAAGGGTCGTTTTTGCTCGGCGGAAGTAACGAGTACATGAAGTCCCCGAAGAAAATCTTTGACGCACGAAGCGCCTTCGCAACATTTCGCGAGTTACCGAAAACTTTGATTCGTCGGGTCATGCTCGCGTGGAAACCTTTCCTGCTTCTTCCGTTTCTTTCTCTTTCCGTCTCGTTAAGGTGCCGTTTCTCAAGGTAGAAATCGGTCGCAGGGAGCGAGCGAGATTCCGTGCAGGGAATTGGCCCGCACGAGGTTGCGGAAAGTACCGAAAAGTTTCCACGGTGAAGTTTCCATAAGAGTTACCACTCCGCCGCATTTCCTCTCCCCCTTTCTCTATCTTCGATTCCATACCGTGCCATTGACGCAAGCAAGCGAACCGAGTTCCCCTTCTGACTTCAAACGATCGAGTCAATATTCCACGCTTGTAGCATTTCCGACGGTTAGAAAGAACAGCTAGTGGACCTTCTTGCTTCTCCAATGACTCACTATCCGAAAGAATTCCCATCACCGTTCCGAGGTGCCGGCACACGAAGCGGTGAGGGAGGATTATGGATCCCCGTCGACACCCGCGGTACCGAAATAGCTGACAGCCAGGGAAATGCAAAAAGGTGGGAGGACGCGAGAAATGGTCGGAAAAAAAGAACTCGAGGGAAATCGATCACTAGACTTCCAGTAGTTAATTAGACCTTGAATTATTAAATCCGGTAAATTTATACGTTCATAATGCTTTCTACTCGCCTGGGGTAAAAATGTAAAATCATCCTTCTTTGTTATTCGATCATTAAGTAATAGGCTGATTCACAAATTTCTGCCTAATAGTTTATTTGCTCTAATAGATTCTAGTTTTCGAAGTAATGGATTCAACACTTTGTTCTGTGGCTTTAACACATCGTGTTGCTGATTCTGCGATTCTCTAATTTGGCTTTGAAACCAAAAAAGTACAAGATATGTAGGTATATTCCTGTCTGCTACAAAACAAGCTTATGCGGTAGAAAATATCATTTTGTAAATTGAAAATAGTTATTCAAGAAATAACTATTGGATAACTATTTCCATCTCTTTCTGAAAATATCTATCACCATGTATTCATATCGGTTTTCCCGGTAATTAATCAGAAATAAAAGCCTGTTCTAATATATTCGTGGGTGAGATTGGAAAGAAGATCCAATAGCAGCGGAAGGTTTTATTCTTAGGTCGAGATTATGCCGTTTTACACGAAAATCCTATCACGAAAGATTCATTGGAGCAATACTCGCACCTGTGTTCCGCCGAGCTCCTCCGCAATCGCAATTGGCGTGGGAGGATTTACGATCTTACGCCTCAAGTCAGATTAGGCCGCTGCGGTGTGTAGCGGGTTCTAAAGGAGCTTCTTCGCATAGAAGCTTTCAAAGTGGGTGCCTTTAAAATGCCTTCTGCTGTTCGGCAAGAGAGGGGAAGGTAAGCTCGATAAAACGGCCCTAAAAGATTGCTATGCGGCTGAACGCGCACAACAGAAGTTATAGTTTTATCCCACCTGATTCCATCAAACGTAAAAGATCACATACCCTTTATTCCTGTATTACGATTGTTGGTGGAGTATGTCGTAACATTGCTGCTTAGATTTCCTTTTCACCAATTCTCATAAATGAAAAATATTTAGAAACCTTTCACAAGGATAATACATAGTAAACGGTATTTGTTAATTATATGATTAGGACGGAGGTCTACCCTGTTCTAAAAATCTTCAAATTGATTTTAATTTTATACGACAGTTCAATAGAAGAAACCTTTATAAAGAATTTTCAATATATAATTGATCGATTAGATGTAGCAATCTATGTGTAGATTAGATGTAAAGTAATAGATTAATTTGATATACGCTCTAACATCCAAGAACAGAGAAAGTTATTATTTTAACCCATTAGTTATCTATATTTAGTACTGAACACATGCCGCCAGTGTGGCCTCTATTCTGTAGTTCTATCTTTAATATTATCTTTTTGTAAACTCCATCATCTATTATTTAGTAACTACCTAGTAGTAGCACTCGATTTAACCGAACTTTCTAAATTTGTGAACTTATGACACAAGCTGTAGCGCATAGTATATGGTTTTACAATTACACCACATGTTAAGGGGTTCTAATATTAAATCTATTTTCTATACATTCCAGAAGTTCCTTGTATACATGAAGTCCCTTGATTGAAATACTCATAGAAATCTGAATCCAATATTGTACCTAAAAAAATGAAATATTCCATCTAATTATAAATAACATTTTTAGAAGTATCATATATTCTTAAGAAATATTTAGAAGCCTCTGGGTATATTATTTCGATATTAGGAATAAAATATTTCCCGTCTTTCAATAGTAATACTTTCACCGAAAGGGACGAGTAAAGTAAGAAGACGCTTCACAATACAATTAAAAGTGTTATCAAGTTTCACGCGAGTGTGTTGCGCTCTGTTTTACAGCGTGGATCGTGCAAACCACAGAGATAATTCTATCTTTAAGATCTGACCAATTATTTTGAAAGTTCACTTTGCACCGGACTCGAAAGTCGGCGTTATTGACGAAGTGCCGAACGCGAATAAGTCCAAAGGCGGTAAAGTGAAATAGGCGTGATCCATTGGCGAAACGTGCAGTCATAAACGTGCACGCGGCATTCGCGCGCGAGCACGGGGCCTGTGGTAGTGCAGCGTAAAGCAACCTCTGTGTAGTACAGCGTACAGATAAACCGCTGAGTCAAGCTGTTTGACTTGCACATTTCTAGCGCTGGTTTCCGCGCCACCTTCGAACGCCGCCGGGGGTTATAAACGGGCGTTTTAAAGCTCCCTTAAAATTGGACTGTGGGGAATGAACGCGCCCCGTCCTTCCCTTTCTTTCCCTCGTCTTCACCCCTGCACCCTCGATTATTTCCTTTCTGCATCCACGTCTTGTTATCCTTTTCTTTTTGTCAACTCGACTTAATATCAACTTCGAATACAGAAATTGCCACGGGTTTCTATTGTTTTGTACAGCGGATCTCGGGAATTCAAGACGAATAAATGTATCTACTGAGAAAATTAATATAAATTTGTGTGTTCATAATATCGCCAACGAAAACTATCAGCTGTGTTCTTCAGTTGCTGTATTCCCGGAAAAAGACGGAGAACCTGGCAGCCATGTTTTACTTCAGCTCTGAAAATGTGAACGAATTACGTTGAACAGGTGCCCGTGGGAGTATATTCATGTAGTTATATTATTATTGCTGCGTTGACAATAATAATCTACAGTTTTTATTGTACCTATTCTCATTAGTCGCGCGATGACCATTCTGATAAATAATCTTTTATGACAGCAGACACTAAAAAATGAATTGTTTCCTGCAAATCGTGAAATTTTATTTATATTTAGTTATATTATATTTTGCGATATTGCGGCCTTAAAGTATACTGTACACATATGTAAATACTCGTCTCTTAACTACCGAATTCAGCTCCATTTTCTTTCCACTGAGATCGCAATAAAATTCAGCGCACTGCTTCCATATCGTGAACAGTGCAGGCACAATACAGACGCACATCGCGATAATTTTTACCACAGTTGAGAGAACCCACTTCACCCGGCGGAATAGGTAAAAGCCGAACAAGCGTGAAGGGAGTGAGCGGGAGAAAGCGAAAGTAATGGGACGGGGACGCGCTATTGTACAGCCATAGACATAATTCTTGGATTGAAAAAATGGGGCGAATTCTCACATAAACGAGCAGCAGCGTGGCAGAGCGTGGCTCACGCAACGACACTCACGGCGCAGCCGCAATAATCGTAAAGAAGATCAGCTCTGTGTACTGTTTCTGCGGATGCTGAACCGTCGGAGTGTGGACAGAAACCAACCACCTCTTCTCTCTGCCCACTTGAACCACGCCGGGTAAAAACTTCCGACACACTCCGATATCACTGCTTTTTTAAGCTGTCCTCCTCCCTCCAGGGCGCTACAACGCCTATTTGTTTTTCGTTTGCACGCATACATTTCCCAGATAACGTTTACCTTGGATAGGCCAGATATCAACGAATCAACGCGCACCCGCGAATTTCGCGATTTTTAAAGCGAAAACCCGGCGAACCACGTGAACCGGCCAGATAACTATTCGCTTAATAACGTTAATGGAAGGCAATGTTTGATGGCGGCCTATCAGCGCGCGAAGGAAAAGTTATGCGGTTCGATGATAATCGATATATGACCACGGCTAGACTGGGAAATGAACTACAACATGGGACAAAGGGCGAACGTAATGATTGCGTTTTATGCTAGCGCGTTTATTACCTTTTTCCAAGTTTCCGTTACCAAAGTAATAATTGGTAATTTTAGTAGACGCGGAATTTTATTATTAGCCAGCTATATCACTAGAGCTGTATAAAGTTAAATTTTCCACTCACGTAAATCCCGTAAGTTATTTGTAATTTGTCAGCCCTTTCACTCTAAATTCCCGAATATCTGGGAATTTAAGAAGCGCCTACAACGAACTAGTTGGAGGGCGCGGAATGAGATCTTAAAAGGAATAGCTCTTAAGCAAGACATTTTTATCGGGAATAACTCTGCAGGCTTTTACCTATTCATAGAGGCGAAGCGAATGCATGCAACTTTATTAAGGCGAGCAGTTCGCGATAAGAAAAATAAAAATCCCCCTCCCCGCCTCGCCAGATTTACGAAGCGAATCGCTTGCCTTGCCTTTCGAATCGTGGAAAACTTCTGAATAGCATCGGAGAAAAATCACTGTGACCCCAAGAAGCCCTCCACAGCGAATGGTTCCTAAAACTGACCCAAATTTGGCGATATTGTCCATATATGAAAGAGACTCGATCTAACCTCGTCGCCATCGAGGCGGGTATATTTCATCCCACGGAGACCTCCCTTTCTACCAGGGTAAGCTAGAAATATCCTCAGTTTTATCATTTCAGAGCTGGTCTTCATTTTATACGTTTCTCGTTCTCCCGTCTCCGCAGCCTCTTGCGTTCCCTTAGTCTCTTTACGAACCATGGGAATGAGTCGTAGCCGGGAGCTTTTCCCCAAGAGGAAGCACACACGAAAGTGTTTGTAGCCTTTTGCTGCTCAAGTCTTCGCCCTGTCGAATATACGATCGTTTCCGTCCCCTCATTTTCTAGATCTTTCTTATTTCACCACTCTCTTCTGTCGACTGTCCTCTGCTCCTCAATAAATTAATACAGTATATATATTATAGTTGCCAGACAGACAGAATTACGGACACGATCGACAGATATGGTTTCATCTTCGTGCACATAGTTACTAAGGAGGGCTGAGGAAAATTTGAAATTGTTTGAGACATAATATTAAAAATTCATATATTTCCATAAGCAAATAAATTTCATTTAGTGCTTAAATCAAATACCTACTATTTGGAAAATACTATTTCGTTAAATGGCTAAATCATGAGCAAATACTATTTACTATTTACACTCGGATTGGAACATAGGAAATAGGGGATCGAAAATAGGAGATAGAAACCAAACAGATCACCCAAATGTCGCTCGTTACCTTTTTAAGATTCGGGTGGATAAATATTTCTTGCAAGTATTTCTGAACCCAGGTATGTATATTTATACATATTTTTTGTGTTGTCAGTCATTATTTGAAATACTAGATTTGAAGTATTATTTGAAATCCTATTTTCTTATATTTCACAATAGTATTTGTATGAGTTAGTATTAAAATATATATTTGAAATACTATTTCTTTATGTAACTACTGTTTCAAAGAAAAGTTTACTGAAATCCTGTATCACTCGAAGAAGTAAAGATATTTATTTCTATTTATCTATTTAAAATCTATTTCCCCAGCCCTGAGTATGACTAGAAGATACCTAGCACGTTTATAGTTCATCAGAATATTAAGGAAAAATTAAAATGTGATTCCATTTTTAGATTTTTTCAGTTATCTTCCTTCAAAGTCTTTAGTAGCTAAAGACTAACTTGAAGTTGATGCCTTTCATTCGCAATTGATAAATCATCGCAACTTTCTTTCCATCGATAAGCTTCGGATCGATAGTAAGAATGTGCTGAGAAATTCGTGGCGTTAACTTTGTTTATGGAAAACTTGTGAAACAATGAAAATGAAGGTCGGTTAGTGAAAGAGCATTTATCTGGTGGAAAAGTGAATAAAGAGCGTTGCGAATTACGTGTCTTCGGGGGGGAGCACTACTCCTACCGTCATTGTTAGACGAAACTGCAATTTTGGTATACAAAGAAGCATGCAGATGAATCTAACGGAGACGACTACCGCGTTAGCGGCACTCGCACTGCACATTAATTCGGAATGAGATTACTTAGGTATGTAAGAGGGCCGTCTCTCAAGCTCTGGCACTGTTAACTTAAATTGACTATCGTTCTCGAAATAATGGCAATGTCTGTCGCCTTTGCACCAGGCTCCCGCCTCCTCGTCAGCTCTACTCCCGCCGCTCCGTAGGACTTGTCTTTGGTCTCACCCTCCTACCCTCTTTCTCCTTTTGAACGAACGGGCAACTTTGCGTCTGGAATTGTATTCCGTCTCCAAATTAACAATTACATTGTTTTAAAAAGCTGCACGCCGGCTTAAGAGCTCTTTCTCCTCGTTCTATTTCGGCGTACAATGGGAAAGACTGGGAAGTGGGAGAGAAATTGGAAGCCGCGGGGGAGAGAGACAGGCTAAAAAACTCTTTCAATTATTTGCTACACTTGGAAAACTTTTACTTTTTAATCCAGCCTTCTCGCCCTAACCGGCGGAAAATGAATAAACGGAAAAAATATATAATATTCTTTCTCATCCTGTTTCTCTCTTTCCGGCGAAATGATAGAATTAGGGGACAGAGGGAAGATGAAGAAGTCACTGTTCTATTTGTAACAATCTTTTGAAATTTCCTAAAATTGGAACAACCAGCTTTCGTCGATTGAATTTTTCAAAATATGTCCTCCGAGGCGATTTCAATCATCCGCTCCCGGCTATATCCGTTTAACTCGTGGATTTCAGTCGTTTAAAGTACTAGTTCGTCTTAAGTGGATTCCTGGGAAAATTTGATCGACCGACCTTCTGAGCAGGGCGATTGGTAGTCGGTATCAAGTGGATCCTCTAAACCAATCTGAGCCTCCCCTCGCAATTTCTGCAAAACGGTTTGCTACGCAGCTGTTGGTAGACATTATCGTTTCGAAACCCTCGCGACTTTGCGCAAATCAAATGGCGGCTCAGGCAGAACATCGGCGTTCAGCTTTTTCTTTGATGCCCTTTCGAGTTCTCGGTACGGCAGGGGGAGGGCAGCCGAGTGAGAGCCTGCAAGCATCCCTTGCCAGGCTTGCCGAAGTGGGTGGTAAAGCGAGGGGCGTTTGGAGGGAAAGCTATGCGATACCTCGACGCCTCGGCCCACACAAAGGTCTCTCGCGTTATTGGCAGACCGCTTTACCACGTCACCCTCCAACACCATTCTGAACGTGTTATGTCGAATATTTCACCGTACCGCTGGCTCGCAAGATTTTCTTTCGCCTTCCTCGGATAGACGAAGGAAAGATCCGTCACGTTGCTCGTGAAAGCCGATATCTTCTATGTAACCTTCGTAAAGTCGACGCAATTCCATCGTTGCTAGAATTTTGATGGCATATAGAGGATTTCCAGATCAATCGATTTGCCCTCTGTCCCACGAAGTAAGACCTTTGCCGGAACCCATGAATGCGCAGATTAACCTTGCGAGTTTCAATGGAACAACCGCTCATCCATCAAATTGCAAATAAATTTCCCGCACTTATTTTTCAATTATTATTCACGTTTTGTCACGAGCATGCGTTGCTATGCGACGTTAATGTTTAATGGTGAGAGTATTGAATCGTGAATTTGAAGTAATCACTGGTCACGTGATTCTTATTAATTGCTCGCTAATATCTAAAGCAGTAGAAATTATAAGGAACTTTATTTAAGTACAATAATACACTCGAGTAACATAAATATATATAAGAAGAATTTAAGACACAAACATTTTAAAAATATAGTTTAAGAAACATTCAAAATTTGAAAACTTTAGCAATTCAAATTATTCAAAATTATCTTTCTTTCTGTTATTTTCAAGGGCTGACGCTAAATGTACAAAAGTCTTCATTGCAGCAAGTTCTTCCGTGTTTATTGTGACGAAGACAAAAGTATCTGACCTGTGGGTTGTCATTTAGAAGCGCGCATTTGTATTATCCTGTTTCGCGGTTTACAGTTTACCGTAGCAATGGTGATAGCACACGATGCAGGTCATAGCAAGTTGTGCGGACTAGTTCCGTCGGAGTAGAACCACCCCACCGAGTTCGTCCGTATAATTTCCGCGTCTACACTTGAAATATCGCCGTTAGCTTAATTTCCCGGAAACACTGGTCCCGCCTTTCTCGAAATTTTCCGTTTGGCGCTCTGCACCGCGACGAAACTTCTTTTACCATAATATGACGTGCAGCTCATGAATATTTTGATCTACATAAAAATTCTGTTCCACGTAGAACATGAAGTAGCTTTATTACACCCGAGTGAAAATATGCTTGAAATGCGATTGAAAGAAAGAAGCTTCTACAATAGGCAACGTTCTGATGCACATTAATGAGAAATACTATAAAGCTACATTTTTCATCGAAATTATATATTCCAATTTTCCAATCTCGCGAATTAAATTTATACGATTTCATCAGGAACCTTCTTATTAATTCGTATTGTTTCGAAAGAGTCTAAAGACGTTAAAATAAGGCCCTTAAAACATTAAATATTAATACTTTACAAATTATATTATAAAATATGGTATTCTATTCTGCACAGTTGTAGCAGAAACAGTTTAAATTTATTAAAAAACCTTGGTTTATGAATTTGTGAATAATCTAATTCTGTTTACACATCTGAGAAACGCTAACGTTATACATATTTCTATTCTTTTGTACACGCTTCTTAGGCTTCGAAGGGTTGGAAAGAATAAAAGATATTGTATAATATCTTGAGGGAAGCTTACAGCCATCGAAAGAATTAGCTAATTGACGTGAACTTTTAGATGAAGGAGACCAATCGAAGGAAAGGTTGTTCGAGCTAGACAAAGAGGTAGATAACCAAACTTTCAGTTCCATTGTTTGCCTGGAACAATTCGATTCTGAGCGATGCAGGTGGACTCTCGAGGTACAATCTAAGACAGACTTCCGAGGTTATTTCAACGTGTACAGTTCAATGGGATTGAAAGACTCCCTTTATAAAAGAAACTTGCTTCTTCGCAGTGAAATTTATATCCGCTTTAGATTTATGACCTTCGAATTCATGAGAAATTCAAGTGTTTTCCAATTATACCATAAATTTGCACATCTCTTACCGACAATTTAGACATTGAAATATACGAGATGCAATATGCAATAGAGAAGCTAAGTGAAAATAATACTTTATTATTTAAAATTTTAAACGATGTACGTTTCAAAGAGTTTTACATTTGACATAGAAAAAAATTAACATTTCATTCAATTAATGTGTGAAACATTTAACTGTAACGTTTAATACGTGAAACGGCTGGTTGTTAAAGAATTCTGCTTAATATTTCATTTAACGACTCTGGAACGCAACTTTATCAGAAGTGTACGAAACGAGAAATTACGTTGAAACGTTCGTAATGATTAGCAGACCGGCACGTCGCAAGTGGAATTCTCGTAATTATACGCATTTAACTGCGATCGCTCTTTCTGATGTCAAGGATAGGATTTTGAATATTCTCATTATGCATATAAAAGGTATACGGTGTATGATAAAATCCCCGTACGTTGTACAATGTACATAAAAGTTAAACTAAACTGACTTATAATAATCGTACTGGCCATGAATATTTACTATACTTTACCCCTTACTTCTGAAATAATGTTTCAAACATCTTACGCTAGTGAATAGAGAAACAAACTAATTACAATACCAAGGTATTAATATTTTAACAATGTAGGTAGAAATTGCGTAATAGCTTCAGTGGAGAATTAACTTGCTCAATACATTTTAAAAACAGGAAATGTATAAATGGCACTTTCCACTTTCATATTTTTCTGTTACTTATTGGCAACAAGTCACCAATAAAATACTCGAAATAAATTTTGTTTACAAAAATCATACTTCGCGTTGATAGATTATACAGTGTTTTTAAAACAAATCTTAAAAAGGAATAAAAAATATTAATGAACATAAATCGAAAAATTAACCTATCAGATTTAGAAGCAATTATTGATGTCACTAATACGAGTCATTTGCTTGCTTCTATTTATTCATCACATGCGAAGTAAAGATAAGGTATTTCTTACCACGTTCTTCGTTCGGTATTTAATAAAAAAAAAAACATTTTAAATTTTTTGCTTCCAGTTTTATCTACGTTTTAATATTTCTGTACCATAGAATTGTATGCACTGTTACGAATTCCGTGTCCGACTGCCATATACATTTTCTACTTACTGAACCGAAACTCCCAGCATCGTGTTTTTTCAAAAGTATTACCTACAAAATTGTATCACAAACATAGTTATTAAGGCGATATTCTTGTTAATGTTGTAAAATGATAAAAAAGAATTGTATTGTTAACATAGAGAATTGCTTCTAACTCTGATAGGATCGATATTTCGACTTAAATGTGTACATTTTCATTTAATTTAGTGGATCTGTTTATTTTGAAAGTCGTGAACCCCCTTTCACAAACACTCTGTGTATTATTCGAATTTACTTGTTTAAGTATCATAAAGCCCTGCTCGTCGTTCTATCTACGGTCGGAACTTCCTCGCTGATTATTATTAGTATTATTATCGTTATTGGATACAGCAATAGCAATCGTTCTCTCAGGAGTACTCTGTCGTATCAAAATTCATCGTAACTCCCACGTAACGAGACACTTATCGTTAAGGGTGCCTTCAAATTGCTGTTCATTGTTCTGCCCTTATCTTCTCTCAACTGCGACGTATGTTGGGGTCACAAGAAACAACGTGAAAGGAGGTCTTGAATAATTCACGTATACGTTGTTACGATTTACGTTTCAATTTACGCAAGTCGCTCACTCAGACACACATTGAATACTAATGACTAATTGTATAGAAATTTACGACATCATATAATACGATAAATAAATAATCAACGACACCACATCATATGTCCATAGCTTCTGGAAAAAATGAATTTTTATGTCTTGGGGCTCTGAGGGTAAGTCCACTATTTTATACAAGTTTCCATAAAACTGATATTGGCCATCATGATCCAATTAGTACTCGTATTAGTAATTCTTTCGACAATCTAAACTACTTAGATGGCAACTTTCTCTGTCGTTTCCATGGATCCCTGACATCTTTTGTTTCCTGTCTCCTTGCTCTCCTTCTCTTTCGTATTGACATTTTTTATAATCCAAAGGGTTTAAGGGTTTATTACACGTTAAATAAATAAATAAATTAATGAAATTGTTTATTTTAAAAATGAGATTCTATTGATTTCATAATACCTTGCACCTTTCACTTCTTCAGGAAGCAACTTGGTAAAATCATGAAGTTTAATAAAAGAATTACTCTGATATTATAAAACATTCTTGACAAACCCTTTGTAACAGAATTAGGTAAACATTCTAAATTATATAATTCATTCTTTTTTCACTTTGCAGTCCAAACTCACTGACTCTATTAACTCGTAATTCTTCACTCATTAACTTCCTGACTGTGAGCGAGCTGCTCCATACCGTCCAACTCGTCATTCAAAACCCCGTGGGTTCATCAATCTTCCTTCCACCAGTACTCCCTCGCAAATACTTCTCCGCCACCTAATCGCTGGATTCGCAACACAAGAAACACTTCTTTTCTACCTCCTATTTCCACACTAAATTACAAAATCTTCTGTGATAAAATGTTACTAACACTTTCCACACCAATTACCAGGTGGGTCACATTACTTATTCGAAATGAAGCTTACTTTTCCCTTCAATGTTGAAATAAAAGGGGCATAGAAACTGCTACATTTAAAAATCGAGCACACGATAATTGCAGTCTACATATTTTCATCGGTTTTCACTGTGCCCATCGAAAACCTGAAATACCACGGTGACCCGGTACGTGTTAATAAGTTTTACCTTCGATCTAGAATTCTGAATCGACCAATCATAGCGCTCGATTGTAGAGCCAATAACGACAGGCTTCTTGCTTGATATAGTTGGTCCTGGTGGTCGCCAGCTTGCAGGTGGCAATTTAGAAAGTATCCAGTACATACGCGCTTGTACACAGATTTAATTACACGTCTTATATGTGTACACGTTCGAAAGGTATAAGCGTAGTCCTTGGAGCACGGTCACTTCGTAGGATACCACGGTGCTGGACGACCGGCGCGGTTTGTGCAAGAGACACGCCTCTGAATGGCGTATAATTAAGTCACAACATTGATGTGCTCCCCCAACCGCGTGGTCCCCGGGGAAGGACGAGCAAGAACAAACACTGCTAAATGAACGCAGTTTCTCTCGTTACCGCTGGGCCTACGGGCTCGCGGCGCCTTTCACAATAAACGTACTCTCTATTACCACCTGTCAACGGTGGTCTGCCAGCTACTGATTATGGCTTTCCAGGAAGGAATAAAAAATAACCATTCCTTCTCCTCCAGTTTTTATTCACGTTTCACTTGATGTTGGTTATAGTGAATTCGTCGGTCATATTTTTCACCGTTATCTTACTAATGTCTTCGATATAATAAATATCGTTTCATGTTAAAAATATCGATTGTAAATAAGCGAAGTTTAATTTGATATATTTAATATTTTCAATGCAGGTTTTTTGCTTCTATATTAGTACACTTTTATGAAACATATGTTTACATCGTAATGTCTTTTATATTTCGCATATAAAATTCAATAACCTGTGCACAAAGTTTAAGCCAGTACTGTATAGAATTTATTTGCGTGTATAATACTGAATGATGAAATACCAGATAATTTTAAAATAACATCCTGATGAAAGAGAAGAATCTTCTTTGTCCGTCCGAGAATTTAGTTGATGAATTCAGCAAATATTGGTGTGCCCATAGAAATGCACGGGTCGGAAATGCACATTAAAAAACATTCCGCGCGGTGGGCTTGAAATTCTTGATTACTTCTCTTCACATCCGTTGATTTGGCGAGCATAAATTAATGCAAGCAAACCGCGGACATTTCATTCGTGTATACGGCTGGCATAATTCTGTTTTTTGTGCATCCGCTACGCTGATTTTCAAAAGGCTAACAAATTCGAGCTTGAATTAATATCGTGTTAAAGCGCCTTAAAACACATTCACCGACGCCACTTATTTATGCCACAAATTAACCCACTTGTTGTTACCGCCAACGTATATAAGCAGCCTTATTCCAACTAAATTACTGTAATCTTATTTTCTATCTTGACTTACGTTCCAAAGTTCAAAGTCCGCGAACCACTGCGTGCCACAAGTGCGTTCATTCCTTTCGTTACATGTAAAAGCATAACACATCTACTCGAAAAAGAAACTCATAAGAAATATGTTTGCGTAAGTTTTTATGCGAAAGGCGTAATAGAAACTTCTTCACTGTGCATTCTATAAGTAAATTTTGTCAAGGACAGGCCAGTAGTGAAAATGCAGAGTGGAACGGTGAATGGTTTTTCATTAAGGTCTGATTCATTCTTCATTTTTTTTTCTTCCTCCTTTTACTCTGACCGTTTCCGGATAAATTACTGAATTCCCGGTACTTCTTCGTTACCCTCGAGCCCCTTACGGACAATTTAGCTCCGTGACGTCTATCACTTCTGTTCGTTCGCGAAAACCTTCCGTTCCTCCTTGTCCCGATACAAACTTTTAAAGAAGATGCTTCTGGGCGAATTGGCTTCCTTTCTGCAACGACGCCCTTTTAAGGGACCCGATATTGTCCCTTCCTCTGCCTTTTCTTTCGTCTCTGTTTTGTTCCTCCAGTTCTTCTTTACCCACTGCTCTTCACGTCTTCTACCTTTCCGCTCTCCATTTTATTTACTGCTTTTCCCTATCCATCCAAAGGCCAGCTGCATGTCATCAGTATTGTTATTATGGTATCAATTCCTTTCCGCGACACCAATTACCCAGTCTGCCTGCGTGAAATTTACCCTTAGGTCTACCAACTCCCCGCTGAGATTTCAAAGTGGAATCGGAATGGAACGAACGACGTCAAGCCAGAGGAGTGCTTCTTCGTCAACAATATATAACACGTTCTGTAAGCCGAGTAGTGTAAACTTATGCTTACTTGTTGCTGAATGTGTACTTTTTGAAAATGAAATTGTTTAAACAGAATGTTTCGACCGTACGCTTATCAATGACAATGGGAACTTTTAGAAAACATCGAAGTGAGAAAAGTGAAGATTTGAAATTTGAATAATTTTGCCCACGATGTCAGATAAATATTCCATCTAAAGGGAGAACACAAAATGTTACATTTGGAAGGATTTTGTTGATGGAATGAAAGTCGAAAGTAATATTGGCGAAGGGCGAAATCTTTTTCTTAACTTCTTCAGGAATATCAACAAAAGTTACGTTTACGCCCAATCATTTAAGTCAGAAAGCAGTATACAGTACCTAATTTCATAATTTAAAAGTTTGTGTTTCGTAAAACTATTTATTTACGTTCTTTTCAAAGAAGGAACGTAAAATCGGAAATATTTGCAATTAGAGTGGTCTTAAAAAATCACCCCAAAAGTCGTCGAGGTCAGTGAAAAGTCAGTCCAAAGCATACATACCAGATGTGCGTGAATAAATTCTTAGCGTCCGACAGATCCGGCGTGAGAGCACGCCAATGCCAGTCGAAAAACTAATTGCGCTCTCCTTCGTACATACTTCTTCCACAGAAACTCATTAAAGTAATGATTTGTACGTTTTAATGTTCTGAAAGTTGTATAACAATATAGTACCCGACACCTAAATGGACCAACACACTTTATACTATAGAAGTTTTCGGGTAACATAATTTAGTTGAAAAGGATTTGATGAGAGCTTGTTATAAAATCAACGGGCAGTTCGCAGCAGCATACCTGTGAAATTTCTAAGGAAGCAGTGAAAGGCTCAATCATTCACGCGCAAAAATTCTGAATTATGGACAAGTCCTTTCGGAGATCGATTTCGTTACGTGGTTATCCAGCGGATTCAGGATTCGGGACGAACCCGTGGGACAGCTAAAATGAGATCACAGTGGTTCGCCTTCGGGAGACTGGTGGGGAGCAGGAAAGTTCGGGGGAATTTCATGAATCACAAATGAGGAACGAAATGACATTAAACTCACGGACTTTCGCACGCATAACCACGGAACGAACTCCGTAAGGCAGCGTGTTGATAGAGTAGAAATGAAGGCAGAGAGAAAGGACATCGCCTCCTGTAAGGATGCCCTTATGACGATATCAGCGCTTGTAATTGTAATGTACGCGAAATAAAATTAATGTTGCACCAAGATATGTACTGATTCCCTTTTCATATTTCTCGTTTCAGGTAAGTGCATTCTACATAGTATCTCTTGGAAGAATCTCCTGCTTGGGGGCCCCTTCTCGTCGGGGTATGTTTTTACATCATGAATTCATAAACGTGAATCTAGGTTCCCATTTCTGAAAATTATATTGATGCGTAGGTATGTTTATGTGACGCAAAAACTTTTTATAAATGCTGTTGCAGTTTTTATTATTTTTCATTTGATCAATTTTTTCTATTTTTTTTAATTTTCTAATTTTTCTGAGGCAGCTGCCTCTTTCGCCTCCAGGTTAAGACGGCACTGTTACACATTACACCAAAGTAGTATCACACATCCAACTTACAAAGTCAAGAAATTTTAAATCTCCGGATGAAATCTTACCTTTCAATTATCGTTTCCTCTTTAAACTCAAAATAACAGGATTATCCCAAAACTTGTATTATGATTCCAATCGCTTCGGGTGAAACCGACCATGTAGAGATAACTTGCTTTCAATAATATATAAACTGAGCGTATAGAAGAACGAGGAACATAATGAATCGGTAATTTAGTACAGAGGTGTCTTGTTAGCTGACCGCAGTCCGGGACCATATCTGGTCGCCCATCGAGGCAGGTTGAATTCTAAGAATTGGAGTGAACGACTGAGAAGCATTCAGTGAGATAGCGAGGTGTTAGTAGGTTGTTAAATCAAACATGCTTCCAGTTTGTAGTTCCAACAACTGGTGGAGATAGCGACGGTCAGTTAACGGAGCAGAACTCCGAGCAGCTAACGAGGCACCTTGTACACAGTGGGACGAAAGAAGAAGAGTCCTCTCGAAAGAAGGACAGCTAGCTTTCTGATTCGATATCAGACCGGTTCCAAACCGTCACCTTGTTTCGAGACAGATCTGTGCGTCACGGGTCTCTTAAAGAAACACCAATCAGAATTCCGTATTTTCCAGCAAACTAATGGAGACACTGAATCCCTGTCGGCCCATGGCAGGTCCAGAAGCCACGCGGAATTCATTCTTTCTTTTCGACGTTCGTTCATTTCTACCGGCCTCTCAGTCATCAGCATTCTTGCACTCGCGTGAACAGAGAGATCACTTGGTCGTTCAATGTTCCAACTTTAGCCGGGAGCACAATGGATCCATCTAGCGCTGGGCGACTACCCACTCAGAATCGGCGTTCAGTCCGCGCACTCGAGCCACAGAAATGTTTGCATTTACCGTGGCGAGTGTGTGCGTTCCCCGATGAAAGCTTTCGGGGCTCGTTCGAAGCGTCAAACCGAAGTGTGTCCATCCACCACGTCGATATATATATTGTGTGTGTGTGTATATGTATATATGTATGTGTGTATAGAGTTCCCACCATCATTGCACTGACCGTCGTCCAACCTCTCCATCTTTGCATAGCCCGAGGGGGAAGAGAAGATCGGATCAAGGGGTTGGTACGGTTTCGAAGGGTGTTGCACTCTTGCAATACGTTCTTTCCAGAAATATTTAACAGAATTCTTCGAAACATTTTCGTCGGCAGTCGTAAGTGTTTGCCTGAAGGATAAAATAGCATAAACTACGAAATCATTTCGAAATTTCTCCACACCTTCGACTCAATAATTATCTTCGTCATAAAATTTCTAATCTCAATTCACTGTTTTCTAAATTTACACCTAACTTCCACGAATGAACGGATACACGACCGAGAATTTTCGTGCGAAACGTCAAGGTGTCCTTAATTGATTTGGGGGGATTTGGGTTTCCCCGTGTTGAATCTTCCATTCTCATTAACAAACTCGTCCTTCGAAGTAAATTAACTATGCAAGGCAGGTTGCACATCGGAGCTAAATGGTACTTAACTCTTGCCAACTCCGACGTACCGCAAGTAGATAGTTCTCACCGTAAATGCTGTCATTATGTTATCTCAATCCGGCAGAAGGGTGTACGTTCGCACGCCGAGCGCCCCTGGTATCGGTGGTTTTCGCCGCAGAGGCCAGAAAATATTTGCATTATTTTTCCCATCTTGATTACGATTTTAACGGCTCTTATTGCAGGATCAGAATTAACTTAATCCGTCCGCAAGGTCTAATTAATGCTTAACCCTCGAGATCCAAGAGCATGTTTGCGACTATATTTCTGTCACGTCCAATGTACTTTCCTTTCTGCAAAATTTTTTCGGAGCTTCTTCTCATTCTCTCTCTATATTTTCCATACTCGTATAAACGTATTATGTACTCCCTTCATTAAAAGAAAACGATACGTCTTTTTCAAAAGCAGCTCCCGAAGGTTTCACGTTATTCCCTCTATTTCTTGCTCATCGATAACCTGTTACACAATACGTATGGACGCGCAGATAGAAATCGATATACCTGATTTTTCCTCCGGACAATAAGAGCGCAGTATATTTCATTCATATTTCTTTGCTAATCGTGCGTTTCTATGGTCGCGGAAGTGTTACGGGAATTATATTAGAGTAATAAATATGTCAGTTCATAGTAGCTGTGTAACAAAGCGTCGCAGAGACGATATTTATCACCGTAAACCCGACGATTTATCATATAATGCATTCAGGTAACAGATATAGTAATACGTTTTCCGGCGTGTTTGCGTGTACGTTTGCACGCCGGGACCCCTCAATACGGCTTGAAAATTGTGGCGCAAACCCGCCGGTAATCGAGATAGCGCAGGATCAAAAGGGTCCGTATAACTAAGTACACATTTGGTCCGTGGGTCAGAGTGCAACGAACAATATTTCGCGATGGCAGAGGTGTCGGTCGTACCGGTGCCGCTCTTACTACGCTAGTTGGCTCCTGCTTGGGTTTGAGTTCGGAGTCCAGCACATTAACGGAGATAGTGGCTCCGCTCAAACGTATAATTGCGGGACGAGGCAATTGAGAGACTCCCTTGGGTATCGGGTTTCCAGTTGCCGCAAATCCACCCGCCACTCCACCCACCAACTTCGAACCCCTTCAGTCCACACGTTTCTCCCTCTTGGTCACCCTCTCGATAAGATGTCCCTTTCTACGGTGTGTCGTCCCTGTACGATCACCCCCTATTCCCTTTCGCGCGGCAGATAACAGAGAATGACGGCATTACGTGTCTGATCCTCCGCCTCGCGTCGGCTAACTTTCACTGTCCACCCTCAATTATTTCATAGCCCTCGCGCAGGTTTTTCGTCTCACGACCGACAAAGGAGTCGGGGAGATCATTTTTTTATACGACTCCCCTCGTTCAGGATCCATAGTACGGTAAGATTTCCTATAAATGGCACCGGTTACAACTTCTTCTTAGGCTGAATTACAAACTGGCAGATAATAGGCTAAGAACAATTATTTAGAAGTATAAATCTGGAGAGTGAAATAGTTGTATAGGTTTCGACTGAACTTCAAATTCTTCGAATTTTAATCTTATATGGTTTAGATACTTGAGAAGTAAGTCGAACTGGGTACGAATTCGAAGCTCAAAATGTAAAGTGTGGTGATAAGTGACTTGTTTTGGATAGAGATACTATTTTTATTGAAAAGAGCCATTGCTATATGCTGACAAAACGCTAGACGCCCAATAATATATACAGGGTGAGGCATTAAATTCGAATCACCTGGAATAACTACGTTATTTTTAGAGGTATAAATAAAAATTTATTTGCAAAGCACGGTACTGAGGGAGTCATAACGTGCCTGTAATATTTTTTTGTGGGTGGTGGGTTTTCGGAGATATCAAAGTCACCTCTATTTTATTAAATGATATGCTATACTTCTTTATCCGCAGTAAAATAGCGGGAGTTTAGACAACATTGCAGTCGTCGAATTGCTGAAGCCCGTACACTTATTTTCACTTTTGGATTGGTTATAGCACATGGTGCAATGGTCGATGTAAACGAACAGCATTTCGAGCACCTCCTATCACACAAGGGGCGTCCTTTTACTCCACTATTTAATGTCGAATGATCTTCTACTAAATGTCGTCGAAATTGTCTAAACATCCGCTATTTTACTAGGAATAAAAAAGCATAGCATGGCATTTAAAAAAATTGAAGTAAGTAACTTTGAAATCTGCTAAAATCCTCTACTCACAAGAAAATTATTACTATCACATTATGACCTTCTCGGTACCCTACAACTTTCGTAAATAAAGCTTTTTCACATCTCTAAAAATAAGGGAGTTATTCCAGGTGATCAAGAGTGATTCTATCTGCTAGTTTCTAAATGTTAATTGTTATAGGTATTTTATAAATCATGTGTACAACTGGTGTCTTACTCCCTCGTTCTTAATAGCGATTGATGTATACTAAACTCATGTGGTACGCGCAGTCAGTCCCCTAATGGAGTCGAAACCCTTGAGTCCAGGTGTCCTGTAACGTTCCCGCACCACAATCGGAAAACAGATCAACCACTGATTTCTCAACTACGTTACCACACTTTAAACACAATATTGTATTTAAAAGTATGCAAAATTAAACTCAATTTAGACACGATTTCCACATTATTCACCTACTAAACTTCTTCCTTTGACATCGTTTTCTTTTGTATTTGATCCTGACAAGTACCGTTCGTTTGTTATTGTACACCACACCGCTTCCAGATTGTAATCCTAGGTGCTGAGCTCTAATAAAAGCTAGAAAACCAAGCTGCTGGTAATTTCCCTTAGCCAGAGTGGATCTTCGACAATATAGGTACACCCCGTACAAATATACAAAAAAATCAGAAGATTCTTACATCTACAGTAAAAAGCAGCTTTTCATAAGTTTCTGATCTAATATCATTTTGAATTTCAATAAATATCGCAATGTTTCAGAGAAAACCAGTCACAGAATTGTAAAGAAAATATAAAAAATCCATTATAAAAATGATTGAGAAAGTGAAACACCAGGTGTATCGAATCCCCGAGCTGCTGAAATAATAAAATGGTCGCTACTTGCGTGAAATTTCCTGGATCGCACGTCCCGCGAGTTCATCCCTCATTCATCACTCAGCCGTGTTAACACGGTTTTAATATGTAGCATAGTATGAACGATGATAGTAGTTCCTCGAATGCAATCATTGTCGCTCAATCTCCGGATCAATGCATTTCAGAACAAATATATCACGATGTATTAGCGATAATGGTACGTATCTTTCAAATTCAATCACGTTAAATGACTACCCTACATTACACGAGATAGATGACAGGGGGCTCCATCGAAAGGCTCTGTGAACCTCGATCAATACGATATCGCGCGGCGTAGCTGCACCAGCCTTATCGTCCTAATTTTCTACGTACGCGACTGATGAGCTATAGCTGTATTCACTTGCAGGCACCGCAGCACTCTGTCACTTTGATCGTGCATAATGCACAGCTAAGTTACAGAGGGGCTATATAACTAATTATACACTATTACGCGCCTGATTTCCCCACGGGCGAAAAATAGAGGAAATATATCAGAAGACCCCCGAGGAGAGTAATAAGCGCCATTAGGATCTACCACCCACTTCTCCTTCTTCTCTATCCGTCCTACTTTCTTCTATGCTGCGACTTGGAAGAGATGCCAGGCGGGAGATACAAAAACTGAGTGGGGAGAGAGAGGCAGAGGGAGAAGGAGAAGAGAGAGAGAGAGAAACGAATAGAAACAGGGGGTGGAAAAGAACTTTCTCCACCTGCAAACTGAAAGCAGCTTCACCTAGCTTTATGGATTACTTATTCCTGAGTGCACTTCATGCAATTAGAATATATTATCAGATATTCCTGATTTCATCAGGTCTGAAGGTATTTGGCTCGTTAATGAGAAACTCTTAATTTTATAGTACTTATTACGCGATGGTATGGCACCTAATTTCTTCCTAATTTCAAGTCGAACGGTTTCCATTGAAAGATGCTCACCGCTTTTTTAACTAAAAATATTAAATACTCTTTAAATAACTGTATATCATTCCATCTAAGAGTAGACCTACGCTCCTACCGATTTGAAAAGACGGTTTTCAATTATTAAGCGATACTTTTTTTTCGCAGAATAATTTGCAGTGAAAATATATTGTAGAGCTCCAGGTATAAACGCAACCGACCAACCAGCCACTTAAATAGAAATACAGAAGTCGCAGTTTATATTAAGTTCGATGTACCTAGACTCGTGAACTCATCGCTTCTCGATATTCAGCTTTTCAGTTGCCGAGCTAGCATACATATAAAAATACTTTAAATCAATACACGTTCTGTACAGTAACCGATATCTTGGAAGTCAAGGGCAACGACAGCTAACAGGTGTCTACGGAATAGCCTTCTTCTTATGTAGTACCTACTTACACTTCCAACGAGATTTGCTCCGAATAAACTTGATGTACCTTGACGATCGTTGTTCCACATATACACTAATTTTAAACTGACCCTTTGTTCTCGTCATAATGCAGAAATTGTATAACTTGGTTACGAAATGAAAATCCATAAACCCTACACATGAATTCCATTAACACGCACCTATAGAAATCTGTCCTAAATCAGTTTTATTTTCTGCCAACTACCCAACCCATACTCAACTCAGACAATGCTTTACCTACAATTCCAAAAAAAATCCCCGCACACTTTGCCCCCAAAATTACATGGCACGGCAATTACTGTAACCCAATGTGGTATTGTCACAATAATTTCCAACATGCAACACGGATGGCCACTGTCTGCGTTGCGTAAAGTGGCAATCTCGTTCCTTTTTTTTCTATCTTCCCTTAATAGAAAATTCTCCGCGGCGGCTCGTTGGGTTCGTTTAGGATTGCGAACTGATTGCAATTTTGACCGTAGCATGCCGCGCAGTCGTCTTATCGGATTTAACGAAGGCTAGACAGGAGCGTGGAGGAGGAGCGGATGTCTTGGTTAGGTGGAAAGTTAAGGCTGGGTCTTTACTTAACCGTAATCGGAAGATATTGCCGGGAGCACTGTACCAAGGGCACTTTACCGTCCGCCTTAAGAAAGCACTAGCTTCGCGAGGCCCGGTAACACCGGTCGAGACCGTTATTAAAAGAGCCCCCTTTATCTCAGCCGCTCTTCCTCTATCCACCCCAACCCCCCCCCCTTTCCCACCTCCTCGCCCCATCGTCGTCCTTTTCTTTCGCTCGTCAGGTCCTTCCTTCTTTCGCCTCCCTTTTTTCTTCCTTCGCCTCCTTCCTTCGTTCGCGCCCCTTATTCTCTTTGAAACCCTTACGGCTAAGAGTGTTTCTATGTCAACCTTTGTACTTTTCAGCGAGGGATCTACGACGCACATGCGTCTACTATACGCGTTTCCATAACGCCGCGAGGTCGTTGGTGGGTACCTGTTTCAACGAACCTGCGCGAACTGTAACGGATGCTACATAATTTCCCGATGCGAACGTAGCTTGGGATGGAAACAGACGAGCGAGAAAATTGCGCTGTACTGCGGTGCTGTCGCTGGTGCAGAGAAAACTGGAGGTCGCGATTAGAAACGGGTATTCGCAAAATTACTTCAGATTCTTTGCTCTGCGTAGAAGCCAAAGATGTCTGTGAATGGAAGGTCATAATTCTCGTAAAGAAAGAATAAAGGATTTCTTTATTTTCTGTGCTCCTAGGCGTTTAATATTATAGGGTAACATGATTTTGCGGAAGAAATGATTTTATTCCGTCGCTTCGTCCTTTTGTCTCTTAATCTCTGAAATCCTCGCGACTTGTATTTGCAGTCGTTCCGCAAAACCATTGCAAATTAATTTCCCAGGATGTATCAAGTTTTGATTTGGCAACGAGATCCTGTAATGTCGCTGAATATTTATCATCTTAATATTTGAGAATATACGAGTTTTTTTATTTGCATGGTAGACCATGATAGGAATTCCCTGTTTGGTGTGCCTTGGTAGCTGTTCCTGGTGTGCAACGAGTGTGAGAAGTTGACACTTCCAGATCGGTCCAATGGCCATAAATTCCCGGGACGACGACACTTTTCATCAGACTCTGATTACTTATTCACGGGCCGACGAGCGTACGATGGAAACGTGTGCGTACGGCCCTGCCTCTCCCACCCTGTCACCGTGATTGATAATAATGCAAGCTTGACGTCAACGCGCACGCTGATATTACTGAAACATAATTTACGAGGCTGAAATAAAATTCAACGTCTCTAGCACGGGGATCGCGAGAATAAACATAGGCAAGAATACATAGTCGAATGTTTTGCCGAACAGGGTAAACCAGCTCCGAATCATCGACCATTCATCTATCCGTGGAGTCTGCGCGACACATCTAGAGTTAAATGATCGAAAAATATCACTGTTACGTACCGCGCGATGCAAACGCCAGAGAAATCAAATAGCATCGTTGAAATTTCTAAAAAATTGGATTTATAACATGAACATCTGAAATGTGGAGGAACAGTTTAGAAATGGACCAATTTGAATTGAAAACAGAATGAGGAATTAAGAGTCTAAAAAATAATTCATTAGCAAAAAATTTCCACATTTTTACTAGTCGCGTATGCATCCATAGAATACCTGACTCTCTCATAATTTTAATCAATAGTAATGAATGCCAGACGCACAGTGCGACAAGTTTAATTCAGAATGGTAACCCACTTGTATCCTTAGAATCAGATTTACTGTAATATTTCACACAGCAATCCTGCGAGTTATTTGTAGTACGGTTAGTAGTTCATCATCGTTTAAGGTAACCAGTTCATCCAGTGGATCACGACGTATTCTCTTACGTACGTCACCACATCCCTAGAAAATCTTCGGTTTAAATATGCACAGTGTCGACAGAGTTGGTTAAACGCGAAGTGTAAGGTTCAATTGTATCTACATACGCCAGATTCATAAGAGCCACTCCACGTCGGGTGACACAAGTCTTCCCCGTGACGTTAATGTCGGGGGATAATAAAGAAAGTCACACTACCTTTGTCACTATAGCCATCGATCACTAACATAGAGTGTTCCATTTATAGCCTTGCGAGACCAATTTATGTATAATTTTAGTCTTCTGGTTCAAACATCTTTTAAAGAATTAATCATTTTACACATAAATAAATTTGAAGAAATTCATTGAAGCGAGCCAACATACTGTCATTTAACATTAGATATTTTCGTCCCACTTTGAGATATTGTTTTATGTCTATAATTGTTTTGGACCAGAAAAAATGCCCTTTCAAAATGAGTACACTATTTAATAATTGTAAGTCTTAATTCTCGGTGGGATATAAAAATTTTTGAAGGCAAATGTCCTATTTGGCATTGTTCCCACGCTCGTTTTGTTAAACTACCCATGTAAAAGAAGTATTTCAAAAGATAAAATGATTTTGAAAGCTTTGATAAAAAATAGTGTTTAAAACACTGTACCCAACATAAATACATAAAATCAGTGTAGCACTTACCCATGTATATTTATCGGATTTTACACTATACAGTTCAAGTGTTTCATACATGTTTCATATAATAAGCCTAGTAGCTTGTCTTAGCAAGTGTGGTCTTTCGAAATTTAATCACAACACCACGTGCAATCTCATCAAACTTCGAAAGAGTTTGCCACCTCCGTCACGAATATTATTCAGCTTTATAGTCAGAATGAGTTTAATAATTGGCAATCATAATGGCAACATCGGTGTCCTCGATATTTTGAAACCTGTTCACGTTCAAGTATATGACATACATATGACATACTACATATATCAATTTGAATCGAGGTATTAAACGTCTGGATTATTTCAACTTAAGCGTTCATCATTTGGATACCAAATTTACAATAATTCTATTACTAATATATTTTGAATATCGAATATTTGGCATTGATGTATAGATGTAACAGAATGGGAATTAGTTGTATGGGTTCTAGGAATTGTATATTCAGCATTTGTCGTTTAACGTTCAATGATTTCAATTCCCATGGACCATAACCATTATTGGAATAATTTATCATCTTTTATACTGTCAGTTACAGTGACAATAAAACATATCTGTCTATTACTCTTCATCTTAATTAACATAATGTTCAGAACTCTTTATCATAATTTACACATTTATCGTAATTTTGATAAACAATCTATAGATATCCTCCGTGTAGAGATTAACTGGTTTAAACTTACAACATTATTTCTGTGTAATTTAGATACTATCTTTGTCCCCAAAAGTATTACTATTTAAAAAATTCTTCAGCTGCTGGGTGAATTCAAGAGTATCCAGAAATTAGAATACGTAAACAAATAAAGTGATAAATTTAATTTAGCAAGAAATAGTTGTCTCCCTTATTTTAAGGCATTTTGCAATTAACATCTTAAACTCAGCTGCTCTATATCGTGACGTTAGAAGCGACATAAACTTCCTGCTCTTGAAATACTCGAAGTTTGCACAAAATTTCCATTCCACGTTGAAAGAAAATGTCGATCAACTTGTTCTGAATAGTTCCAGTTCATTACAATCTACCTCGTATTTTCGTTGGTCTTCATCCACGATATACATACATAGGCACGAATCCATATATGTCGAGAGCTATTCACTTACAACATAGGCTGACGCATACTGAAACCTAAATGACCTTATTTCGTAGAGGATAGCAGCGGATACATCACAAACAGAAACGGCAGCCCCTTGTTGTCTTTCGTTATTCCCCTGTCTTTTCTCTTTGTCCCTCTTGCCCTCTTTTCTTGCTGCGTACTGGGACACGGGGCTTCGTTCTACCCCTCTTTCTGAAATAGCAGGCTACACAACTATCATATTTCCCCCTTATTTTTTTGTCGCGCTGTCACGTGCTGCCATATATTTTGACGTCCCTATTCTCCAGCGTCCTGACGGAGCATCCCCGACCAAGTATTCTCCCAGCACCTATATAGCACGTAAGTTACACATCGACAGCGTGGCAGGTGCTCGTCATTGGGTTCTCGCGTTCTTTCTCAGAACCAAACAATACCTGTGAAAGAGACCTTCCTACGATCTATTCTTCGGATAATTACGAAATGTTAGTAAATACGCTTATCGGTAAAAATTGCGTAGTTTTTTGTGGGTCATCTCTAAAGAGAATAGAGAATTTCACCCCTCTAGACGAGATTACCTCCTTAATAGAATAATTCTTTAACCTGCTCTAAAGGATGCTCTTTGCATATTACTTCGTCACTTCTTCCTACCTCGAACCTCTGGGCATTAGCCTCTTTGTCTGACAGAATTTCGCACTTCGTTACAAATACAAATGTTTGAATCGGCGTAGGTGACTCTTACAGGGTATGTATCAAGTGCTACAAAAATTGATGATAGTCGTATCAAACTCTTTTATTGAAATCTTTGTGAAAAGTATATTACTCCATCGAGAATGAGAAATTTATGGAAAGAACTTTTCGCTGCAATTGTTCTCATATGGTAATAAGTTTATCTTATCTATATTATTGCATTTTTAAATTTCAAACACTTGTTACTATTGCCCCTGAAATGGCCACTTTTATTTCCCTAACGTAGTAATGTTTTTGTTATAATTACTTACATATTAAATTCCGTTAGCAGCCTTCCGTCTTGTATATCATCCCAGACAGGAAAAGTTAAGAAATCTGATGCGAAGAGGGAATGGACTGAAGGTGAGCCCGTGAGCATCGAAGAAAAAGGAAGGTGGAACTGAGAGTAGTTAGGGGGTTGTTTGTTTCCGTCTACACGGCTTCAGTTGCGCCATTGAATCAAGTTGAGCGCAGTCGCGGACTGTTGTGTAAACTCTAGCCTTGATTGAAAAGCTCCGCACTCAAATATTGGATGATAAATCAGAGAAGTCCGGTATCTTGATATCCGAGGAACGTGCAGTTTCTGAATCTTCACAAAGCCATATTAGTTTTTAGCCTTCTCACAGAATAGGCAAAGAGAAATATTTGAGGTCCAAAAAATTGCACTAATTGCTTCGGCCTGTTCTTACGATTACAGAATAAAAGATTTAAAACCAGTATCGATCTAACACATTTCCACAATTATGGGTGTAATGTACATTATCGATATTAAGAGAAAAATTTATCGAATAAAAGTTATTTGGTATGAGAAGGGAGGAGACATCATATATTCATAACAATTTGTTTGCAAGTGGTGTCGCTTACGAAGGATTTCGTACTTCTCTCGTACTATTATAATTTCGGAAATATTCAAATCAGTAATTCTTAATACTCCAGCTTATATAATACGCGTTTCTCTCTAATATAACAATCTAGTTACGTGACACAAGAATAAAAATTGAATTTCGGTGGCAAACCCTGCCCATAATAACACTAAAATCTCTACCTACTAGGGGAGACCGGGGCTAAAAGTTCCAGGGGTAAGTTGTTCCGACCGTTCTATCTTCAAAATGAAAAAGAGCGTTGAACTTTAAATTATTTTTTCCACAGAGTGACGTGATCAACTTACACGGAAAAAATAATTTAAAGTACAACGCTCTTTTTCATTTTGAAGGTAGAACTGTCGGAGCAACTTACCCCTCGGAACTTGTAGCCCCGGTCTCCCCTACTACAATCTCTGTCCACGACACCTCTCGCGACGGCTAGAGGAGCCACATAGAAATCGTCACAAGAAGCCGCTGGAGTAAAAGTGCTAAGTCGGAACACCTGTCTATTACATCGTGATCTAGCCTCGGCGTGAATTCACGCCGCGCGAGCAAAGGAGTTAGTCATCTCAGTTCGCAACAAGTTTGAAGATCACCGACAATCTGACGTAGCTGTGTGTAGCATCTCTCTTTCCAAGAGAAGAATTTAAAACCGCACGGGTTGTATGCTCTAGACGACATGGTATATCAGACCGTATCGCATGTAAATTGCAGGGCAATGGCACTGACGTGATACGTATGTACCGCCCGCACGTCTAACGCATTCCTCAATGCAGAACCACCAAACCATCCCGACATTTGATATTTCCCTTCCCATGGCTATCCTATTCTCCTCCTGCTCGCGCGTCTATACAAGCATTCAGCCTTTTCGTCTCTTTCTTTCCTTCCTGGACCACTTATACGTCGAACAGACAGAGGGCAAAGGCACAGTAGTCTCTCGTTTCCTATTTTCCAGTAATTCCACATCACTCCGCATGAAACGTACGAAAGTGGCAGACCTCGCCGACGCTCGCGCTCGCAAAGCTATCATACAGAAAATGCTGGCAATTTTTAAAAACGGCAGAGTTGCTGGCTCATATTTATCTTGGAAGATGTTGCGAATGTAGATTGTGACTTTTACTAGTTCTTATGTCTGCACTACCAGTTCTGTTTGTTGAATTTCTACAATGAGAAGTTAAAAATGTTTCTTTTATGCTCATAAATCTTCTATTTGATTTGTGTCGTTGTATGTTTTCAACAGTTGCGTGATCTATAGTCGCGCCGACTTTATTTCACGCGGACTTCCAAAATTTACACACATGAAATACGTACTTGCACTTGACATTGACTTATTATTACTGAGAAGCGAGACGGAAACGTCGCGGTGATACGACCGTATTTTCTACACAGCCTCTGACAATAATAAAGTTTTAGGGGGCTGGAACTCGCGGACGTCTCATTCAAACCGTAAACACCCTGAATTATTATATACGTGTAAAAATAAACAACGGAAGTTTCTCCTCTGTCTACATTCTGCGAGATTCCTCGCTTATATTCAGTTAACGGTCCCTTGAAGAATGTCAGTCCAGCAGACAGCACGATGAAATGAAATAAGCTAGAAATATTTAATAAGTTTCCGTGCTTCGCGAGCAGCCCCCTCTGCAGTGCGCCCCTCTTGAGCGAATTTTTCTTTAAAAAGATTGTACATAAATTAGAGAGATTCTACGTTCGGCTCCTTGTTTCCCGTCTCGTCTGTCCATTTTCTGTTTTTAAGTATGCACACTCTTCCGCGCTTGCTTACTGTTTTCCATCTACCTCTGCAGAGAGTAAACACTGATCTCCGCTACCGAACACACACATACGTACGCACGTGTACGTTGCTTTCACATTAACACATCTCGGAAAGAATGTTTGAACTTCCCCCTACAGCAAAATATTACATTTCATTTGAAACGTTGAGTTCTGTTGGAAACTCTTTTCTTCTCGTTATCTTTTTATCCGACAAGGGAAGCTTCTTCAACATGATAAATCTCGGACCTTATAGTCGACTCAAATGATCGTCAAAATATTGTTCGATGGCTTGGGAATTCGAACGATACTCTTTACGCGAAGTGGGAAACGTGGGATCATACATATGCAGAACCGACCGAGATTTCCATGAGGCTTTACAATGTTGAGGGCTCTTCTCCGTGTATAATCCCACGCCCGTATCGGACAGAGTGTCGCATTGTGTCGATACGAACGCAATACTAAAATTCCAAAACGTTTGACCAGGATATTCATTACTTCGTGGACTGCTGATACGTGCATGATGCATCACCGATCCTGTTTTTGTACTCTTAGATTTAAAAAAAGGCAGAATCACTATTTTTTAATGTTGACAAAAATAAGTTAAAGTAAATCTTCATTTTCTTAATCACTCAGTTTTTTTTCGTATTTCTTTATTCCATATTTTCCTTCTTTTCAATTATTTCATTTCAGTTTTGGCTTCTTCGCGAGTCTTCTTACTCCAAGTTTTCTCAAACATTTGATTACTTTATCATCACACGCATGGCTTAGTGGATATATATTTCTATTTAATTATATGACGGCACCAAGATCCTTACTTTCCGTAATCTCGAGATTTAAATTCTTTATTCATATAAACTTATCGTTTGCAGAGAGAAATGTTTCCATATTATTCCTACCTCTTCAAAGAGCATTACACTCTAAGAAAAATAACGAAAAGGAAGAGTACGATACAGACTTGGCCGTAAAGAATAAATGAAAGTTTTATGGAACACTGTTGCGCACCTTAGATATTGAGTTCCAGAAACCACTAGTTCCTCTTAGCGCAGAAATTTTTCTTCCCGTAAATTGGCTTGTACCCGCAGGTGTGTACCCAGCATTCCGTGCTTGATAAAAAATTCCACGCCCCAACTTTGTCGCGGGAATTTCAATCTCGTCAAACAAACACTGATTGCACGAATGAATAAATAAATTCTTTCGACGGGAGTGATTACAGAAAGTTATCCGCGAAAGTTTTTCATGCCCGCATACGCGAAAGGACGATTATGAAAATATGAGGGAGAACTAACTGCTCGGAAGCACGGCGTGGAACCCGCGAGAAAGTTTAGGTCGCCGTACTTCTTCCCGGTTTCCTGCTTCTTCTGTATCTATACGCTCCACTCAATTCGAGCGTAACGTTGCGTAAGCGCTTTTACGATCGTGTTCGTGCTACGATAGCAGCCGCCCGTGCCACGCCGAGTTCTCGAGTCGTGGACGACTCCCTCGTTCGATTCCATCGTCGAATTTATCGACGGAAAACAACGCTCCGCTGGCAGGCACCCCCCTTCGTCGAACCCGCCGCCCTTTTTCCGTCCAGGAAATAGGTATTTCATCGGCGTTCAAATTGACTGCAAAGTCGTCAAAGTTACGATCGATTTTCCCCGATTTTCTGTTTTACGCCACGCCGCAAACAACAACCAATCCGTTGTTTTCTTCTCGTTCTCATTCCCATCGAATCGCCACCGGCGTTAATCTGTTACGACGCCACTGATGGCGTTCGTTCGAATCAACTGGCCTGCCTTCCATTTCTCCTTTAGATGAAACAATTAGATTTCACATCTCATGAGAGAAACGTAACTCGGATTGTAGTAGAATATAATTACAAAGGTATTAGAAAATGGACACTTGATGAACGGTTCAATAAAGTGAATTGCTTCGTTTTCAAAGCACCACAGGGATGTTTCTGTGGAAGCAGCACTCACCACAGGTGCTTCCAAGATGACGGGACTAGTAAATGTGATATGCGAGAGACAATGTTCAAAGCATGAATCCCAAGGAAAGCAGTGCAATTAAATAACCAGTAATGGACGCTCTTATTTCCGCCGATAGAGTTCTTTGAGTCTTCTGCATCTATCAACACTCGAGAATTAATTAACGATCCTGAAGGTAAAAATGTCGAGGATGAAAGTTACTTAAAAGTACATTTGCTGTCGGAAGGTAAAAGCCGTGGTCCCTTCGCGCGCAAGAGGAAGCCTCTGCATACCGCTCTGCCTCGTAATGGCAGTTAGAGAGATATAGTGGTCTTGCTCATCGAGGGCTCTTTAGTTTACGAAGCACTCTCTGCACAAAACTCGCGTCCTGCTGATGACGATGGGCGCCTCGAGTGCCAGCCCAGAGAAGCAGAAAAGAGTCTATGTCTGTGGAACGCTCGTACGATCTAGCGCACACCCGCATCTCTGCGTATATCTGGGGAACGGGCCCGTTGCGAACGGCTTCGCGCCGAGCTTACATTTGCATATGAAAACCAGGAAGTCTCGAGGCTTGCCTCTTACGTACTCGAAGAACGAGGTTAGGTCGTGGCAGATACTAGGAAGAGCAACTGGAAGAGCAGAGAGTGAAGCTGTATTGCTGGCTACGACGGCACCGGCAGCGTCGGCAGCCATGCAGACTGCCTCTGCCTCTGCCGTCTTAAATATTCAATGGCGTCACGTTCTCAACTCGGCATGCAGATTAGCAACAGGGAATCACATGTTTCCGGGCGAGGCTTGATTTTCTATCCAATCCCGTCTTCGTTCCGCCTGATCTGTTCGTTGCCTGCCCGCCGTGCACCGCCACCTTCACCTTCACCTCTCATATTATTACGATCCGACATTTATTTATAAAACTTCCTATAAAGGAATTGGGATTCTTCTAAAGGAAATTTGGTATCTCAGACATTTCGCATGAATAAAATAGCTTGTCGACCAAGCGCTTCTGACGTCAGACTCACCTGACTTCTTAAATATTAAAGAAAAATCTATAAAGAGGTGACTTCTTTGAAATTTCTTTTTTTAATTATGTAGTGACTTCTCTCTGTTCCCTCTTCTTGGATGTGTTATAATTTTAGGAAGAATTTCGTTGTTGCACTTTACAATTCTCATTTGAAAATACTCACAACAAGTTCCTTGATACTTACGCTTTTCCTGGTGATTATACGCCCGGCCAACCGCTGAAGCAGAAATGCTACGACAAGGTTTGTGCCATTCGTAAACTGTGCTCACCTAAACAATCCTCCCCGTTATAATGCAATCCGAAAAGCTTTGTGCAAATGGCTGGGTGAAAGCAAAGCACAAGACGCTGCTGTTACGGGGGAAGGTAGAGAGGAAAGGCACAGTAGAAAAGAGAGGATGGAAAGGTAAAGTTACTTTATGTTTCTTAAGTTTCCTTTTAGCCAGGGTAACCCCAAGTCGACTGTTCAGCCCTGTAAGGTTACTCCATATAAATGCAAAGGGATCCACGGGTCTTTCATGTTGTTAACGTACATTTTCCCCTTCGCTCTACCTTCTCTGTACTCGCCCATTCCTAGGCTTTACCTCTGCTCTCGTCACTCTGCGCCCAAGAAAGCGGATACGAGTTTGTCGAAACCAGAAACCCATTAAAATCTGCAAAGGCGAACGGCCTGCACGAAAACGAAGGAAATCCAACGATTTCTTATTAGACCATGGGAAAGAAAAGAGAGCACGCTACTGGCCCGGCCACTTTGAGACACCGTGTCGCGAGTCAATGAACATCTATCGAGCTCTAACGTTTGCTCTTGGGGCTACGAAGACTGACGGTTAAATTGGATTAATATCCAGTAGTCTGAAAGCTTCACTTTCATCACTTGTCTTTTGAGGAAACGGACATCCTTATTCTGTCAAACTGTTGGAGAGTATTAGAAAAATTGAAATTACTGGATGCTCCTTCAGAAACATATTTATCATCGTATTTGATATATTTGTAGGATTAGCTGTTTGTTTCCACGACCTATGGGGCATCTACTTGTCCCTGTTTTCTTGGCTTTCGTTGTTCTCCTTGTATTGCTACGTCGCCACTTTAGGTAACAGTTGTTTTTCTGCCGTGGATCTTAAGGTTTAATTACTACACCATCCTGACGTTTATTGCTGTTTCTTGTAGCACTTGTCGAGCCTAGGGGTGATTTTGGGTCGAGGTTCTTGAAGATGTCAGGTAGCTGGGCGAGCCGTAACGTGCCTCGAAGTTGTCCGCAGATGAATTTTCGAAAGTAGACAGTTCGCGAAATTAGCTTCTTCCAGAAATAGACGAGAGTAGACCCCTTGTAGAACACATCATTCTTCAAATACCAAGTTAACTCACAAATATGTAAGTGAAGTATCTACATATGTCATGCGTAAAGTATGTTAAAACTGCGTGCACAAATAATTTTTACACAAACTTACCGCATCGTCACTTTTGTCTACTTTAATTGTTTCAGAACGGATATATCAATATTTGCAAGGTCAATAGATATTCCCAAAATAAAACATAGGACATACAATAAAAATTTGAGGGTGAAGTTTTCTCGAACATTGTTTATTCAAAGTCTTGCATGTTCTATTCCATTTATCGTATGTTCTATTCTTTTAAAGTCACAGTATATAATTCGTGTTATTCGCGAAGATTATTCGGTAAACGGAACGTTTAACTTCATTAAAGATTTGAGATAATTGCTTATATTTAAAGAAATATAAACGTCAAAGAGTGGTGCATTTCCCCTCTGCTACTGGCTAAATGGTTTAAGTGGCTCGATACATCCTCGAATCGAGTATATCGTCGAATCCACTTGCTCGAAAGTACTCGATACATTGTGCTCGCTGGCCACGGACCTATAATTGGCTCACCCTGCAATAAAGTTTCGTGTGAGAGCAGCTTAGATATCTTACGAACGACCCGTCAGTGATATAGTGACGATAACCCCCCCGATACCTATCCCTGGTTCGAGGTCCTTCTCACCCACTTACTCTGATTTACTACTTGAACGCGCAAAATGCGAGTCTGCTAACGGTTGCTTCCTCCAGTAAACTGGTATCGGATAAAATACTCTTTTTCCTATTACATTGCTTTATAAAATGTATATACCTCATGGGTAACTGCTTCACGTAACATTTTCTGATACCGTATCATAATACAAAATGATAATGACTTTGTATTTTACCGTATCCTGTTTAGTATGCGATTGTTGCTCTTACATAATAATTTTTATTCTTTGCAGCAATAATTTAATAAACATAGATTGGAACAAGAGTTGGAAAGTAGGAAGGTAGATTGTTAGTCGATTAGACTGTTGAGTCTTAATCAATAAAACTATCTGCACTATTAACGAATATGTTCTGTCTGTTACATTCAAGTAAATTATATTGTTGTTACTGCTCCTTTAATAATATTCATTTATTAAACTTCTCTGCTTGCTTATCATACTGTTGCTTGACTGCCAAAGATCCCCGACAAAGATCATATTTTATACTAAAAAAGTGAGTGAGTTCCGCGCTAGGTATATAACGTTGAATCGCAAAAGTTCAGCGTTGTTGCATTGCGCGTTATTCACGCAGGTAAGTTGCTTTTTCTTCGCAGTTTCTAAACAGCCAGGCAACCTTTATGCGTTGCAACTTTCACTGAAGGCCGGCAAGAAGTTGGCGCGAGATTGGTGTCTAGCCGGAACCACCGCGTGAAATAATGGTCATATTTAGTAAAAGCGCGAGTTTGGGTCGAAGTAATAAAAATACAGGAACAACGGATTACCCTTTCGCAGCCGCAACAACTAATCACGGCTTAGCAGCTCGGATAGCAGGCCCCGGCACCCTTTCCATCCTTCAATGTGTACTTGCCCTCTTGCTTCGCGGCTCGTTGCGCCTCTTAATTTTCCCCCGTTTCGGAGCCGCGCGCGCGCGCTTTACGCTTTGCATCCTAGATGATGAATGAGGGATTAATTCCAACACGGCCGCACTCGCAGCAAGAACTTCACGATAAATTTAAAGTTTCTTTAAAACAATAAGTTCCGCCGGCAGAACCAAGTCGATACGGGGAAACCGTCATCTTTCATAATCGATTATTAACGAACGCACCGCCATTGAAAGAGGGAAAGTTTTCTACTCGTAAGGCCGGTCTGTGTACGTAACATAAAAGTACGTTGCCGTTGCTGGTGATGGACGAGCACCAGGTGCGGCCAGGCCCATGCTTAAGTCTCGTTCGATTAATCGATTGCGCCTAGAAATAGCCGGCTATGAAGATGGTAAAGTATGATGACCGTAATGTTGCTGGCGCTTCGCGTTCCGCTCGCTTTCATATTTATTTAGGTACTTGATACTCTCGTGTAACTCTTTTATCAAAACCCATTTAACAGTAATGCCAGTGTTTACACGCATACCTGGCAATAATTCATTCCACCTCACTTCTAGCGGACTTTACGCATTAGGCCTCGAGTAGCTGGCACGTTTTAAATGTAACGACGCCGACGCGACGTGCGCATGCAGAAGAAATGCAACAACATTCCAACGATATCCAGGCTGTACGCTTTGTAACGAGAATCATTACATTTTTTTACTCTCCTAAACATTAGTAAGAATAAAATTGTACCCTCTTTTTGCACGTAATCGTGATATTAGATTGCTGCATAACAAATTCGATTTTTGAAAACGAATCTTGCACCATTATTTATGACAGCTTCACATCTACGTGAAAGTTGTGTCATACTTTTTATATCAAAATCTTCGGATTTATCATTTAAAAATGGATTGTTGCAGTCTTTGTGGCCTCGAAATTATTGCAGTTTTTCTCGTGTATGTAAACTGTTTTATAGAAATCGAAAAAGGTGAAAATCTGTTGCTGCCAGATTCGGGGATATGGTGGATGAGGAATAACTTCCCACCGCAGTTCCGATATTCCCTTTTTGCGTTGCTATCGCCACATGTGGTATCGCGTTGTTGTGCAGGAATATACAGGATAACCTTTCGATTCACAAGGGATGGGCTTTTAATTTGCAATTCACACTGCACTCTTTCAAGTTGTTGATGATATAAATCAGCATCGATAGTTTTATTTCGAATTAGCAGTTCATAATATCTAGAGGAGAGGTGTTATATAAGGGTCAATTTTGTTTAGCGTCAATTTTAGTGTTTCAAACACAAGTTCAGTAATAGGAATTACGTTTATTGGGCCTTCAATATAAATATCTTGCAAACTCATTAATAATAACAGAAAATAACAAAATATTTGATTTTCAAATAAGTCGAAAATGTTTATTTCACAAGTAAGTACTCTTAAATGGAACATTAGACGTCATGAAAGGGACGCGGTAATGAAAATAAACAAAATGAGAACAAAAATGAGATGAATTGATAAAATATCATTAGTGTCACATAGAACAAAAAAAAATAAATACACCCTTTTTTCCGCATGACTCATTGCCCCATTTTCCTCCAATTTTACTTCGGAACCAATCTTCTTTACTGGTAGCAAAGTTTACTTTACAAACACAGCAATCGTTATTTTTAGAATTATTTGGAAAGTGTCTCGCTCGTTTTTCGTAAGCCCATGCTCGAGTCACAGTAGTCATCACAAGAATCTGAATCAGGAATTGAAATCTCACTGCTACTGAAAAAAGAACGGACGTCCCCTTTAAGATTAAAAGTGAGCATATTATAAAATACCCTGAAAACAAAAAAAAAATCAATTAAGCTTACCTGTTATATATTCTTGTTTCAAGTGAATACTACTTAGCTCTTTTAATAATATAAGACTTTCACACTTAGTATATAACTTTATCTCACAAACCGCCTCAAAAAAGTAAAGAAACTTTTCCTTTTATATCAGAAAAGCATCAACCGCGGATTACTGATCTGTTGCGAGTGACTGGGCACTACTGTTTCCTTAAACAGGAAATTAATTTATATGTGTAATGCGTTTAGAATTTTGGCAATAGGTATGATCTGTCCCTTTTATAGCACCTCTCCCCTACTCGTAACATAAACGACGTGGTTGACAGAATTTCAGCAGCAACCTCAAAAGTACACTGCTCCACGTTAAAAACAATCGCGAAACTAACGAATCTTCGCTAGACTGTCGCCGATATTACAACCCCAAGATCATCCCCCGGCCGCGTTGTATAGCCTCGCCGAAGACAATCGGCTATCCAGAAAATAATCACGGAATAACATTCATCCGATCGGATCAAGAATATTAGGAGCAGCGAGTCGCGCTCGCAAATCGAATCGCGTTAGTCGCATCTATTATTCCTCTTCTCTCCTCGGTGTCGTCCAATCGGATTCCAGCGCGACAACGACAGCTCCATTCGATTCTCATTGGTTGAAGCGGCGATGCCGAGTGCAGGAGGCAAACCTGGGGGATTCCCAATTCCCTGAAAGATCGCATTGTAATCTTCGGCTAAAGCAACGGGGTGGAACAACAATTACGGATTGTATACGATCGTCGAAGAGGGTGATTCCCGGGGTGGAGACGCACAGACTGGTTGCCACGAACCCAATCTCTACACGATGACGGTCGTGTATACGTATGCACGCATTATCGCTCGTGTCGAAGCGTTCGAGTACGTGTCTGCGTGTAAATCAATTGTCGTGGTAACCGCAAATCCACGCGCCGCGGCGCGAAGGTGCCGCCGTTGCCTCTGAGCATGACGGAGGACAAGGGAGAACTGGGGTGTACCGCCTCTCTGCGATAAAAAGAGACGGACAAACTAATGGAATTTTCCAGAAAGTGGGAAAAGAAGATTAACTGGCTTATTTTCAACACCCTTTATAACTAACGAATTAAAGGTCGATCATTTGGAGCTCGCGAAACGGATACCATTCATTTTTATTAAAACTCGGATATTGTCCTTAATCTGGTTCCTTTGCTTCTCTTATTTTCTTCCTGTATAACGTAATCCCATACCGTGAGATTTTTACTGCCTCGCTTATCTCATGTTTCCTCTTTTTTATTTCATTTTCTAAACACTTCGCTTCCTCTCTCATTAGATACGATTTTTATTTCTTTCAGTTTCTCTTCGTGCTTTATATATTCTAAATTTCCGCAATTTTTCTTACTCACAAGGGAAGATCCCGAACCCGGTATTTAATCTAAGGGGGTGAAATTAACCCTTAAAAATTCGGCTATTTTCCGATTTTGTGTTATAACTCGTGAACTGTACGAGATAGAAAAAAGTTTCAAAACAAAAGTTACTTCTTTCAATTAGATCTATCATTTTGTAAAAAAATTATTTTACATTTCACAAGTTATAACACAAAATTGGAAAATAACCGAATTTTCGGGGGTTAATTTCACCCCCTTAGAGTGATTTGGCGCAGCAAAAAAATTGCGTTGTAATCAGGAGAAAATTCTCTACATATCCACAAAGTTTCAGAATTTTTTGAATTTCCGGGTTCGGGATCTTCCCTTGTCAGTAGCTTTTTACATTTGTCTGTTATTCAGGGTTTTAGTCTCTGTAGGTAAATGAAGCACTTCGAATGGAGGTACTGTTTAGTTAGTCACGTATCATTAATGTGACATACTCATTTTTAGTACAAAGAAATTAAAATTCACATTTTCGAAACTCGACATTTTAAAGGTTACCTCGGGCCCATATGGAACGCCAGACGCGGGGCACCCGTTGACTGACACGCGACATAACTTGCAATTTGGTAACTGCAGGTGCTCCGGTCACGCTAAACCACAGTTTAATTACTATACCCGCGTGAATTGGCTCGCTGGCGGCACTGTCACGCGCAACGGTGTGCAAATTGATCTCGGCAGCTCTCTCTCTGCATTGACCTCTGCGTTTTACCCTAGCTGAGCTCGCCTTGATCGAAATGGCTGAAAAATCTTCGCCTGGCATTTCGTTCAAGTGTAAGTTCGAGACTGACAGTTCCAGCTGGAATATATGTGTTCCTGCAGAATCTTCACAAAAATATGATACAAACATTGCACGCCGTAGTATTAGTAAAAGTAAACAGAAGTGCTAGCAAATATGAGCTCGACAATCATTTACAAATTGTAGAATAAAAGTGTTCCATTATGGGAAGTGGCCGATGCTGTAAATAAAAATATAGAGCTTGGATGTTTTTATATTGTTTTAAAGCAATCTTTACTTTGCGAGAAAAAAAATTTGTTTGGAAAATTGTACAACATGGCCGCGAACAAAAAGGCTTCCCGGAACACTGCAAAAGACTGGCCCACAAAAGAAACAGATTAAGAAAAGAGAACTACTTTGGAAGCGTGAATGAATTAGCGTACACGCTGGAAAAGGTTCGATATTGTTGTCAGCTTTGCAAAACGCCGATACGATCAATAATGTTCGAAAATGTTTTGGTGCTCTCAATTATTTTCATTTCTCTTCGGGTACGCTTTGACTTCAAAGCGCAGTTCGATCGAATATACCTTTGCACCCTACTTCTTGACGAGTGGCACCCTTTACTCCCTTCATACCGCTCGTTACGAAGCTCCGACATCGAGAAAGCAGCAGGCTGCCCCTTTAAAAGGTAAAAAGCAAAGGCAGCCCGCTTGGCTCCGACGATAATTGACTGTCGGAATAGCTGCAGTTGATAACTTAATTATGAAATTCCGATTTCATTTTGTTGCTAATCTTTCAGCGTGCCATCCGTTATTGCTTGCAGGGGAGGCGATCGAGGAGCGTTACGCGAGAAGCGAAGTTTCAAGAAGAGAAATCACTTTGCCCTTTAACGTAGGAAAAAGGCTTGGAAAGTTGTATGGCTTTCGTGGGAACCGCAGGAAACGAGGTTAAAATGTTTATGTTCGAAAACGTACGATGCCTCGTAAAAGTTAAATAATAAGATCTCATTCGTCTAACGGTAAATATTACCGTGTTTCTTAGCAGCTGCAGTTTTATTACTCGTAGCGTGCAAAATGTTCTACGCTACTTTACGAACGTAGCAATTGGTTTACAGCATTTAGGTCATTGAACAATTACAACGTACTTCCCCGTATATTTTTCAAGTCGTGTATAAGTCTCTCAAAGTTTATGTCTATTAATTGAGTTTAATATTATATTGACTGCAACCTAGAGAATATACTATCCCAGCATAAATATATTATTATATACCACAATAGATATGGCACTTACAATTAGCTAATATCGTTGAGAAATTCGAACAGTATCACGGGAAATATAATACTTTTATGAATATGGACTCTCGCTAACGTTCCTCGTGGAAATAAAAGAAAAAGCAGGCGACTCGATATAGTTATTGCAGTTTATCCGTTTTCGAATTTTGGGATTATTCGTTTGTTCGAAACGATCAATCAATTTCCGCGCCACGTCGATGAAGGGGCAATAAAAAGTTATTTCTTTTTTATTAAACGAGCGGATGAAGCAATTCGTTTCCGAATCATTCCTGGGTTTGGCTTGCTGGTCGGGTAGACTGAGAGAAGGTATATAAAGGACTATGCTCAAAAGAATCGACATGAAAGGGAAGGAGCGCAATCGGCATTGGTGCTGGGAACAGTGCGTAGGCCAGGAACCACCAAACTTAGTTAAAAACTTTGCAGTTGGCTTGGTATTCCAAGCTCGCGAACCAAGCAAATTGGTAAAGAGAGAAAGAGGTACAGGAATAGGAAGGGGGCACACATTGAGGACATTCTTCTTTCTATGAACCGGTGGTTCCTGGTGCCGTCAACCCATCGTTAGCAATTATTTTCACGTTTCCATGTAATTTCTAATCTGTGGCATTAATAGAGACTGCCAAAGCACCTGTTTCAACGAGTTCTTTGATAATATAATTTCCAAAAGACAAAAGTATCCCTTTGGTCTGCAGACACATGAACGATCTTGAAATATTAGAGGACCTGTTTTTAAACTGATTCAAACCAATATTAATAAATTTATAATAACTCAGTTTAAATGGAAATAGGTTAGGTCTAAGTGTACATTCTTTGTGATACATGATTTAATTATATTTTTCGACATTTCTTCAACACATGTACACATTTAGCCTGTATTGAATGTTACTTTCGATTCATTTTAAACAATTTGTAGTAACTCATTATCATTAATATAGCATTTACGAAGAAGCAAAGAAATTTTTTAATCGTGCGCTCCGAATTAATTGCTAGCCAATAGAGAGACACACGAGTAGTACATTCAGTGAACGTTGTACTTATTAAATACAGAACTTTAGAACAGGTAATTACGTAGTAGAGTAATTTAAAGATCAGCACTTCATTTAAGCCTACGAATTACGAATTCTACCATTCTTATCAAGTTTAACAAAATTCAACATGCACTGTTGCTTTAAACTTCGGTGCCCCTAGGAGACGTACTCGAAATACAGAAGGTGACACAAAATATAGTTTAATTAGTCTCAGCAATAACAATCTGTGCTCATTTAGTAAATATATTAAAACATTTATTTTATTCACCAAGTACCTAATTTAAAACAAATTCATGCCAAATAGAGTCAGTTAATCTAAACCTTTTGCTTCGCAAATAATATCCTTCCTCCTCAACGTCAACAAATCACAGAAATCTCATGTTTCTCTGTTACGACTGTATTAGTATCGTGCTATGTGACCACATTGGCGTTGTTTTTCGCGAACGAAACGTGTTCCCGATAATCCAGCAAGTAATAGCGGAGACCAATTTGATCGGCAACCTCACGAAGTAGAGTCGACGCATTACAAAGTTTCGAAAGCTACGATTTCTTTTGAGTGTTATCGTGCCCGCCATTAATTCCGGCCATAAATGGCGAACGGTGCAAGTGCACCGTAACCACTTTATGCCATGAGCCGCGCACTCATCCACAGGCGTACAACTCCTCGAGCTAGCGTCGTATTGTTGTGATTACACTCCAGTCGTTACTAAGTCATTTTACGTCACGAGAACGTTGCTCCCGAAACGTTTTTGAGAGCTGCAAAACTGCTTTTCTTCCCATTGTCTTTCTCCCTCCTTTCTCTCTCTCTCTCTCTCTCCCTCTCTCACCCCCTTCTAGTGGAGTCTCGGCAAGGCTGGCAAGGGGTAGGGGTGATTTCGCGTGGCGACAATTGTAGCGGAAGTTGAGAGGTATGAAACACAGAGATAATAATGATCGCGACTTGAAGGTTTATCGTCACGTTTCGTTAAGGGAGGTTCAATCAGGTACGTCGTTATTCCACCACTCTACAGTCGAACATTTGCCGAATTGACGCCAACAGAAAATCCCCGGACACGCCTCGCAAAGGCTCGAGAGACTCTTTTCTTCGACGCTGAACGGCGTTTCTCGGTACCCTTGACGCGCCTCCATTTGCAAACGGGTCCCTTCAAAATATCTTTTTCGTTCCATCCCCTGGCCTCTTTTCTCTTCTCTTCGGTACTTGATAACTTCCGCTCAATTACGTCGCTGCACGCACCGTTGGAGAGATAAGCTGAATTCATAAAAAATTTGCCATCGCGATACGATTGTTTGCGACTGCTGTTATACTCGTTCATGTGGGAATAACCATTGACGATGGATTGTCCGATTCAAATTTTCGATACATCAATGTGGGCGATGATTATTAACGAAAACACCCTTTAAGTGCAATTGTCTTTTAATTATATGACAATAATGTTAATAACCTAGAATGAAGTTTGAAAAATTTGTAAGGAAACTTTGTGTGCTCATTAATAAACAGTATTTAACCAAGAAATCTAAATAAAAGTGGTCGAATACGTCAATATTTCTTACGAAAGTACAATTCAGTAGTTCCTTTCTACGTTAAAAATTCTCGACATTGTAGCGTGGAAATACTAAGTGTAAGTAGGATTTCGTTGAAAAATTTATTTATATAGTATTATTGCTAAACCTACTTTGTTGCACTTACATCATCAACTGCTCTCCAGTCTCAATTTGCTTTACCATACCAAGCACTATATAAATTATACAGTTTATATAAGATTACCGGAAAATATAATTAAACACTACATTATCGTTCACTGCCTACATTATTTGCTACTTATTTGCAACCCTTGTCAAATGATTGCTTGCAAACGGAGATGGGCAAAATTTTTATATAAATAAAATTTAGAATAACAAATAAAAAAGTTAACTTTATTCGCCAATTAAAAAAATCAACTTTGTTCGTCAAATAATCTAAATTTAAAATTAAGAAACATGGACTCGGTCAATTTTACCAACAAACCAAGGACGTGTTCCACTTCTTTGTATCACATCGGCCACTTCAATACTCTATCGCTCTTCTTCGTCGCACTGAGCACCCGTAGCCTTCCTCTTTCCCAGTGGCGGGTGCCAAGAGATTGAGACAGCAAAGTCGACCGATAGATACCAGTCTTACCGCGGTACCCATGGAGAACCATTGTCTCACTTCCTTGCTGTACCCGTATACCTCCGGTAATATCGTATTATGCACCACGACTAATGGAGATGCTAATTCCGTACCGGCGCCATCGGCTTCCTTGAAAGTAGCAAGGTTGGCTGAGTCGAGATGGTGTCGGTAAGGGGAAGTGGTGAAGGGACGGCGGCTCTTCCATCTCCGAGTCACTTCAATCTCCCGCAATCGTGCGGAATATCATGAATGCCGGAGTATATCTCGATGAATGGCTGGAGTCGGAAGGGTGGTATTACCAGAGGTAGGACACAGAGAATGGTCCATTCGCTCGATTGATTGATTTACGTTTACAGCACCTTCGGACTACGGGTACTGAGAAACGAAGATACCTCATTATATCACTCTGTGCGTGTGACCATTGCGATTGTTGCTTCAACGGAACTGCCATATCTTGCAAGATTTAACAGCACAGTAACAATAGCGACTTGTAAATGTTAGGCACTCAATTTTAGGTATATGTAATTACATAATTCCAAGGAAGAACATTTTAATAATAGTGAATAATGTTAATAACCATTCTATCCTATCGATACATTATCGTTGTAGGTATATTTAGGCAAAAATCTGGTTGAATCCGAGTGTTTATGAAATAAATTTTAGCCTGGTCTATTCTGGATCCCGACGAACCGAAATAGTTTTAAGCATACGACAAAAGATGAAACGCGGAGAAAGTTGGGTAGCGTCCGCATGCAAGATTCAAGAAGGCGAATCCGAGCAAGTTCGCGTGGCATCGCGTGCATCCGCGGCAGTAGCAGGTATAAACGGTTTCCACGGCACTGTCGTCCGTCTGTCTTTCTTCTTCTCGATTACTATTCGCTATTCCTTTACTTTGTCCCCAACTACTACTTCGACCATAACCTCTTACGTTCTCTCCCTTCCCCGCTCTTATTCCTTCAATCTCGCATTATCTCGCAAATAACTTGCCTACTCGACCGTTCCAACAGTCCAGCTGTCCTGTCTCCTCCACGGCGAGACGCATTACGATCGATATTCGCTTTTTCCATTGCTCGTCTCGAATCCTCTTTGAACCATCGGGACGATTTCCTGTCTTCTGTCGTCTTTCTTTCATTTCCGCTCGGACTACATTAAACGCTTTTGTACGATTTATTATTCCCACTGAAGGTCATATTTCATTTCACGTCAGGAGCTTTCGTATTCCAATAGGCGGGAACAGAAATTTCAGTGACAAATCGTAAAGTTCAGGCTACTAATAGAACAGAAAACAGAACACTGATTAAGAGCAAGATGAAGGGGTAGACGAAGGTATTTTGCAGGTGTCTTGAACACAACATTGAACTGCGATATAATAGTATGAAAGAAGAAGTAATTAACATGCTAAAACGAGATGCACTTAAATATTTGAAATAGATAATATGGTGCTCAACACTATTTTTTGGTGAATATATGATTATGATTAATTGAAACATAAATGCCCCAGAAAAGGCATATACAATCTTCTTAAAAATCACGTAAGAAGTAAATTAGTGTGGTGCTGCGTCGTGTCATAAATTTTTATTTTTAATTTTCCAACGTACACATTCATTAACGTGGTCTCCCAATAGTTACATAATTATTGAAGAATCCTTGTAGAAAAGAGTGTAAGTGCCAAAATTGAAAAACAAAATTTTTAGCGGAAAATGTTCTAAGCACCAATGGTAATACTATTATAGAATTATTATATTATAGAATTTGATTTTTTGGCACTTATAGTGTTTTCTACAAACTCTCTTCAATTTATAATCGGTTATACTACAGGAAACTGTTAGTTATTTATCAGCGGCAGCTATGCCTTTCAACTCTACAGCCAACTACATCACTGTGCTAGTTCCTGTAGAAGTGGCAACAATATTTAGAAAATTGATTTGTTTTTTTTCACAAATTTTACTGAAACCAATTAAATCAGCGATATGTCAAATGTGTTTACTTATGCTTCAGCATAACATCTATTGCCTATAGAAGCTACAATTTAACATAAAAATTAAACTATCACGAGCCCCCTAACAAGGTTTTCCATCGTCAAATTTACGTACATGCTTTTATAAACAAACGCGACACTAAACAATCATTATCGTTGCACTCACCAGTACCTAGAGTACCAAAGACGTAATCAGTATGACCGAGTAACGGTATCAGTAATATTTTAGAAATCTTTCTCCCACTGTGTCTTTTCTCGGACATTCTTTCTTTCCAAGTCTTCGTCCCGAAAGCATCGAGAATTCAGTAGCGTACAGTACCAGCGGCAGCCTTAAATTAATGATCTTGAAAGCCTAAAGCGTTGGTAGACACCCTGGAACAGGAGAATGCACTCAAGGGGTGACCGCTAGCTCCTAAGTCTCTTAGACCATGGTCTACTCCCACCAACCTCTTCTCAACCCCCCCTACACTGTTGAAATGTTAGTAAACTAAATATCTTATTAACCCCTTAAGCTGTCGCGAGTTAGGCCTCGTGTTGCGCTTCACAACTTTTCCATAGCGTGACCCGGCTTAATGATTTATCGAAACAGCCCGCTGAGGTCCGTTTTTCTCCACGCACGCAAAATATTATTGTGGGAGTAAGAGAATTGTTCTATTACCTACGATGTGTGATGGCAATATTTAAAAAGGCGAACTAAGGGGTGGATGTACTAAGGGATTTCTTACTTGGAGGAATTAGAGTTTATAGTCTAGAGTGAAGAGGACGTTTCATAAATCTAAAAATTTCCCAAGGATAAGGTAGAAAGAAATTAATTTGAATATTTAGTAACTGACGAGATAATTTTGCAATTCTATAATAGTACAGCGAGTGTGTTGCAGCCAGCTTTCTAGGCAAAGCTTGCTAAGCTGGAATGGTGGTGACGTCGCGACAGCTTCAACTGTATCGAGATAGTTTGACTGACATATTTATTAACTATATTATTAATCAGTCAGTAAAGATCGCTGGAGACATTCAGACTTCAGTCAGCAAATAGGCTATCGCTGATAGTCACTTGATCTTAAGAACATGAATGAGGAGATTTTAACTGCTCAACGTTATTTCCCAGGCAAAAAATCACAAAAGACGCGATTCTTAAGTACTCTTAAATAGATTCGTGTGGTAGACATGAACTTCGACTTCTACCATAGGTATTTACTTTACTGGTTCACTCGAAGCAACGATGGTGTAAAATGAAACAACTGGGTAACAAAATGATAATCAAAGGCCCTCAGCAGGTAAAATCTCTTATTAGATTTAGCTCTAGATTGGGATACTATAAAAACGTAGCGGACATGTAACGCAGTGGATTTCCATTCTACATTAGAGAACGCAATTTTGAATTATTTTTTAAGGACGTTATTGATTGGGCTGATAGGAGAAAATGAAATGGAAAACAACGTTACGATAATTGAAATGTTATCATCATGGACATATTGATATTACGGTAATATCGATACAGTGCTAAACGGATTAAGGGACGATAATGATATCGTGTGCCAAATTATTTGATAATTGAATCAGCCAAAACGAATATCGTACACAACAGACGTCTGTACGTTCGTGCGCGTGTACCTATATTTAATATGTTTTGAAACTCCAATCAATCATTTAACGGTGAATGCAAATGCGAATTAAAAAATCCCCAGATTATATCCCCGTCGACGAGTGATTGCACAAAGCAAACTGTTCGGCAGGTCGTGAATGACTATTCAGGCCCTGATTGATTGGCTTTAACTGACTTAGATTCCTAGATAGAGTTGTATCGACGAAGAAACCAGTCAACTCACGAAGGGAGAGAAGAAGGAAGACGTAACACAAGCACGAACAATCGATACTTTTTCATTATAACTACCCAAGGCAATTACTCCGCGTGATGGTAAGAGTGAAGCACCTAAATGTAATTAGTTGTCGTCGGCAGGGCGCTTACCTAGGCGGCACCGCGCCGTTATATACATGGTGCAATTACAATTTAATTTTGTTTCCTGCCCGTTATAAACGAGTGTACTTCGTGGGCAGCTTCCTGTGTCCGAGCAAAACACAACGTTGACTTTAGCGATCGTTCTAACTACATAGATATTTTCTCCCACTCCCATCCCAGGCCACCACTTCTTAGCCTTTTCTCTCTGCTTTGATTCGGACGATAATTAATTATGTTTCAATAAGCTCGTCGCTGAGTATCGAATTTTTATATTGCTGTCTAGGCTAAATGTCTATTGCTAAACGTTATCTAATCCATGACGTGATGATTCGTGGCACAAAGGACTTGATTAAAAACACTAATAATTTTAATCAGAAAAGGTATTCTCCTTTTCTGGCCTTATATAATAATAGTTGACCCGTTACCCAGTTTCACGCGCGAATTATTTATGATGTTTCCCACGTTCTTTATAAATAGCCTATAATCTAATCTAGGACGTGTTTAATGTATATTCAAAATTTCATTGAAATCCGGTCAGCCGTTTAGGCGTGAAAGAAGGACAAACAAACAAACAGACAACGTTTTTAATCTTATGGTGAAATATTGGTATCTTTATGAATATAAGGTGTCTCTCGATAGAGTTAAAAATATAAAATAATATTGAAATAAACAGTTGTTGGGAGCTAAAGAACAGGTCTTACAAGTGCAACGCTCGTCTAAATAAAATTCAAAATAGTCGAAGTATACAATTCGGGTACAATAGGGGTGTTCGACTACAGGTGGGCAACCTTTTAGGGGGTGATTCTACGGGCGAAAATAAGATGGAAATGAAGAATGATAAAATTCTGTTTGAGGTATCGTTTCCGAGTTATTAATTCTTGAAAACATGTATGGAAAGTGTCTGATGCGAGCGACTTAGACTACTGCCGGCGGCGCGGAGTAGTATGTAGTCAGACAGGTCAGCCATGACGGAGACAGTAGTATAAATCCCTCACTTCAGACGTATTTTACGTACCTCTTCAACAATTAATAACTCGGAAACGAAGCCTCAAACGCAATTTTGTCATTTTTAATTTTCGACTAATTTTAGCCCATAGAATCCCTCCCTAAAATGTTGCTCACCTGTAGTCGAACACGGCGCTGTCATTACAGATGCCATGCATTTATATTTTGCCATCAATTGGAAATTCTTTTCAATATAAACATAAAACAGTCAAACAGGAAAAAGCATACAATATTGAAATTAGAAAAACATCGTAGAAGATGAGATAATGTTTTTGACTAACACAGTCAGGAAATCAGAAATTGTGTAGTTTTCTGTTCCTATGTAAAAAAAGAAATTAGACGTAAGTATTAAAGCAAGTAAACGAATGGCATAAAATAATAAACTAATTACTTCGCTAAAAGAACATATAATTGAAATTGTATACCAGTCTTAATTGAAACTAAAAATTCTTCACAATTCCAGAGCAAGATAAATTCCTCATAACAAGTGCACAATAAATCGAGGATGACAAATGACGAGCGTGCCATAATTCTTCCCACCGTCTCGCCGCCGCTAAATAATAATAATCAGAGTTAATAAAAATGTATCGCGGTGTCGCACAAAGAGAGCCGTTCCAGCGGCGCTAATGCGCGAGAGATTATACAAAAATGAATTCACCAATTAATTGCCGGGGGCTGGGGGAGGGTGTCGCGGTCAAAGCCGTGGAGCGATAAAGCGACATTAACGTTTATCGTTATTAGCGGCCAAGTCGTAAGTCACGACAAAAGACCGTGGTCACTCTTTTACGGGGAGAAACGAGCGCGGTTTAAAGGGTGGTATCGAGAAAATGGAGCAGCACGCCGGAAACAGAAAAATAGGGAAAGGATGAAGCGTGGGGGCGGGGGTGAGGGCAGGCTGGAAGAAAGAGTGGCTGGGAGAGAAAGCCACTAGAAGTCCGACGGCTTGAAAAGCCGCGCTAAAATTCTTTCGCGAGAGAAATTGTTTTTCGATATTGGATTCGCATTGGTCCCGCGTTTTGCGGCAGTGCATCTCAAATGAAGCGAGGCGGGCGAACGACGGGGCACGTAAGAGTAACGAGACGAAATAACCGTGTCTCGCCGCGGGCGCGCAAATTGTCACGCCTCGCCCCTTTCAAATTATGTTTTTGCGCTGGTTTCGACGGCGAGCAAAAATTGCTCGCGATTTCGTTGGACGCTGTAATTACTAGACAGGACGCGGGGTAGGCACGTAATTATAGCGCCCACGGTTGAATGCTGTTTTCAGTGCGATTTAATGCCAGCAAGGCCGATTGTTTGTTTATCGGCTGTCGCCAGGCTTGCGTGTTGCTGACGTCCAGCAATATGCGTCAGCTCTCTGGACGTTTGAAATGTGAGAATGGGAGTAACCGTTATATTTTTAATGTAATGTGCAGTTTAATCACCTGCTGGGATGCTGGCAAATTGTTGTTGCGAATTGAGCGAAAGGTTGAGATGATTTCAATACATATGAAGTAATTTACCACTGAGCTATTAAAGAAGATTGCCATATGAGCGTTTTCCAGTTACTTTTTCGTATGATAACATGTCTCGTTTATTACAGGAAATTTATTCTTGAAATAGTGGACGTCAGAGAATAGGAAACAAAGGATTAAAGTAAATAAAAAAAACTACACTAGGACAGTTAAAAATCAGAGTCAAATTTGGAATTTTTTCAGTAACAGTGTATGAAATTTTATTGACCTATGTCGTTTTCACTTAAAAGTGTATATATATATATTGAAGTAATATTTTGTAGAAACATTTTTTAAATATTGAAGATACTTTTTCAATAGTATTTTTGGGGTGCATGTAATGCTGCCCATGTGATTAATTAAAAATAAGAAAATCTAACGAACTTTGAAAGTAAAAGTGAAAATAAAACTGTTTCGTTAAAAGAAAATAGTTACATCGTAAATATCGACTTTTACGTATTTTACTCTTGGTGTTCAGGCGAAACAGAGAAAGTAAAAGAAACTTTGAAAGAAAACGCAAATGCAGAAGATTCCAAGTAGTTTCGCAGAATGTACGGTGAAAAGAGTAAGTTTGGTCAAATACTTCTCGAGATATAGCATCGCTTGACTTCAAAAACGTGGATTTGAGAAAACTACATTTATAGATTCAGTAGGAGATACTGCAGCAGGATCTTTGTATTCTGTTTCGGTCTAATCAGCGATTCCTGGTCAAATAAAATCCAAAGGAATGTGTGTGTGCAATAGCAAAACAGGAGGGACTATCGATAGATCGTAATAGAATTTGAAATCATGCTGGGGCTATTGGGTATTGACTGGGGACCTGTGGAACAGAGGGACGTTATGCGCTCGAGCACTCGGAAGTTTGTTCGTTTAAAATTTTATAACTTTGCTAATTACACAGATGTCAACAGTAATATTATGAGAATATGTTCTCAGAGCTTCATATTTTCAGAAATTCCACAGGTCAAACGTCAGTTGCTTCCAGTGTGAAATATCGTTAGCATTTTTTAGTTTCTTTTCTGAGTATTACACGCCTTTATAGTCTTGGACCCCTTTTCTAATATTCTGTATAGTCTACCTCACAAAATTACCTTTTTAAAAAAAGGTACAAAAAAGAGCGCCAAGTATATAATCCCATTAAAAAGGATCCCATTTAAAAACATTGTCGTAAATTAATAGCTTTACAAAACTAATGATATACACCAATTGCGCCAATTATCGCAATGACTATTTATACAAACAAAAAAATGTATCAAATAATAGTAAACAGATATATTTTTATACAAATAAATATTTTAATACGAATAAATATTTTATTCAAAATAGTTGGCGCTGCTCTCTGAAAAAAATGTTAAGTGTCTTGGTTAATAAATAAAACAAGGCCAGACTTATTGATTCAGACATATTTATTCAGTTTAGCAACACCAATTCCGAGAGCAGCGCCAACTATTTTGAATAAAATATTTATTCGTATTAAAATATTTATTTGTATAAAAATATATCTGTTTACTATTATTTGATACATTTTTTTGTTTGTATAAATAGTCATTGCGATAATTGGCGCAATTGGTGTATATCATTAGTTTTGTAAAGCTATTAATTTACGACAATGTTTTTAAATGGGATCCTTTTTAATGGGATTATATACTTGGCGCTCTTTTTTGTACCTTTTTTTAAAAAGGTAATTTTGTGAGGATTTCACACATTTTGTAGTGTTTATTGATGACTGGATAATTTTTTCACCCCATCGAAGTTATTTTTTTTAATTAACAATATATTATATTGTCGTCCAAACTACGCACACCTGCAAAGCTACAAGACAATTGGATTGGTGGAATTGGTTTAAATTTGAGTTTTCAAATACGAAGCAAACATACAAGAACCACACAGAGGATCGAAGCTGAATAAAAGTTTAATTAAAGTTTAATTAATATTATACTATATTACAATAAATTTTTTTCTGACGTAGATCACACTGCATCATCTTGTGCTTCAGTTATCTGTAAATATATAAAATCCACATTTTAGTTACAATGTAACTTTATTATACAATATAAAATTAAACAATATAAGTTTTAGAAGAAGGGTGGACTTTTCCTATAGTAAGCGTGGAGACTACATAATGTGTCCGAAGGAGGTGAGAGCGTATGGCAGAAACTCTTGTTGAAGGAAATTTAAATGCTAATGGTAATTTATCAAAAATGAACGAAGAGCTCCAATATATTTAACGCACAATTTATTGGTGTTGGAATAAAATTAATTTAATATATTCATTAGTGAATTTAAATATTGGTAATGTGAAACTAATAAAATTAATGATTAGCGTGGGAACTACGGTGGATTTTAAAATAAAGTTTTAGAAATGTCTTTCACAAGAGATAGAAAAGTATCAAGGGAGATGCGTTTTCATCGCACTTTCTTCAATCAATAATGTAACTTTCTATACATTGCAAGCAGTAAGCTATAATTTTCTTAATTCTTAATGCTACGCTAATTTGACAAAGTTCGTCGATTTACCTTATTTGACAAATTTCTTTCAAGCTTCTCTGTCTATCTATCCTTCTTCGGACAACCTCCAAGGCTGTACATCCCCTTCATTTCTATCGAAGCTTGTGCGTCCCCTTCATTTTTACCCAAGCCTGTCCATTCCTTTCGTTTCTATATAAGCCCGTGCGTCCCCTTCATTCATTTCTATAAGCTTTATACATAAAAACTCTAATGTAAAAATAGTTTGCTGGTATAAAAACAATATATTATTTTGTCGAAACTTCTGGGAAAGAAGATGCTTTACTGTCAAACCTCCTCCGGCAACTTCTAAGTCTGTGCCTTCCCTCCGTTTCTATATGCTCTACATAAATAGTCTATTGAAAAATTTTGGCGACTTACCTTGTTAATTGAGACAATAATTCAGTGTCCTCTATGGTGTAAAAACTCGTGTCACTTAAAAATTTTTAACTAGTTTCCTTATTTCACACTTGACAGGTTATAACTGTTTGACACTAGCTAGGTTACGTTTACCTCGACAGTTCTGCTCTCTGCTAGCTGTCACGTGACAACGATTTGTTACGCGATTGGCCGAAACCTTCAGCGAATCAGCGACGTGGATATTGGACATTTCCTCTCCCTTTCATGTTCCCCTCTTGCCCACACTTGACGATGACGATTCTTAATTCTTCAGAACATAAAATTCGGCAAATTGCAACTTTACATCAAAATATCTCAGCTCCTAAGGCACGTAGGAACAAAACGAAGACACTTTTCTTATGTAAATTAAACCCAAGCTATCCATTAAGACCATTCAAAGTCTAATCGGACCAGCCGTTATTGAGATTCGATAATCTCAGGGTACTTGATAGCGCGGCGTGCCGTAATAGATACACTCTGTGTCTCGCGCGGCGCATATATCTATATATATACTTGGCGCGAGACACTACCGTGTCTCTTGATGAACCGTTACAGTAGAACTTGACTAATCGCAATGTGCTTTGAAACATTTTGAATACTTTGTAGAGCAGTCGATGACCTTACTAGTAATATAGAAGTACTAACTACTCTTGCACTTGACGTGAAAGCTCTGTAGAAGTTTTCGAGTGACATTTACTCAAGGGACAGGGCTGAGGCCACTATGAATATTCAGGATAAAGTGCTGCTAAACTAGGCAATGATTGAGATAGTTAGTCCTGAGTCAACTTTCTGCTCGCGAAGGACAAAGACATCATTGACGAAACAATGAGATTTGAAACACTTCGTTTTTCGAAACAGTCCACTGCAAACTTTACCTTACACTGCACTATACAAATAAAGCATTTAATTGTAGTGCCATGGCAAAACGTTCAAAACTGAGGATTTCAGAAAGTGTGTTGGTCAAAATGTTTGAATAAGGCCTATAAATTTGTTTTTATGCCTATCAGTGTTAAAGGACCAACTACTTGGATGAGTATCGAAAATTTAATAATGTTCTAAAAGTTATCATCAGATAAAATAGAAAAGAATTGCACGGATCTTTATTTTATCAAAGTGATAAAGTGTTTTATTTTTAGAAAATAGTACATTTACGTCAACTAAGAATGATGACTACCCCGATCAAAAATCATTTACTGCAAAGATCGTGACTGAACACCTGCTATGTCGCGCAGCATCGGGTCTTGCACTTACTGGAAAATACCAGGCGTTGTTCAAATAATTTCGTCTCTATTTCGTGTATTTTCAGATGAAACGTTTCGCTTGCATTGATATTCGCTCATCTATAACTTACGCGTGTGTCTGCCTAATCTATTGCATTACACTTAATAAGAAAATTGCACAGTAACTTAAACTTATATAAATTTACCTGAGTACTTCAACTTTGAATTATTGTTCTGTCTTATAGTATGAAATTTAAAAAATCGTCATCTTACTTTAATATTATTTAAAAATACCGTAATTAATTGTACTGAAAATCTGTACCCGCGAGAGGCGAATAAAACAACCAAAAACGATGCAGTGATGCATAGAACGTGGGGTGTCAAGCTGCTAGAATTTAATGCCTGCGCTCAGTTCCTGCGCGAGGATGCTCGTTTTCGCGAGAAGAGTTCATAAACTTTATCGACGCGATGCTGATACGTCTGCCGTGTCACGGGCAACCAGCGGCTCTCTAAACTAGAGAGCTTCAAAGATTGTCGAACGTGAGTGGTAACTGCAGCTCGAACAGTCACTTGTAGAATTTATCGAACAAACGAGGTAGTATCATTCCTCGGGCCCCCTTAAAGTAGCAAACTGTTGCAACACGTGATACGAAAAGTAACTTTATCCAGTTTCATGTCGCCGATGAAACATGGCGATACGGCGAATGAAAAGAATTCACTGAATAGATAGTTATACATTTGTTATTTAAATCCCTCATACCTCAAATATACGGATACTCACTGCGATCACCATAACCGTAGGATTTGTAGATGGTCGTACACCATGTCAGTCAGGCTATCAGCTTTACAACCTGATGTACAAGAATCCTAGAATAATATATCAGGAAATGTACACTTTCAATCTGCAAGTGACCACTGCACAGAAAGTATATATATACATATATACAAACCTTTCCTTTCGTGTAGACTGTAGTGCTTCTGACGCACATGCGAACACTTTCACCAATCAAGCACAACAACAACTATCTGCATACAACAAAAGCTTACAAATCAACAACACTGGCATCAAGAACACAACACACCAAAACAGGCAAACGATTTCAGACACCACACCGAATATATGGTATACATATACCAGTGACACATCGTCAAAGTTCCTCAGAGACATATTCTAAAGAGTGTTTCACTTAACTTTATTGCTTGAAATATTTTTACTATATTTAATATTGCACAAAAATATTTCCTACCAAAGTTGTGTAGTTTTGCGAGGTCCGACGTATAGTAAAAATAGTTTTATTCTTTTGGGAGAAGTTATTGAGATGAAACTTCGTTTTTTAAAGGATCTTTAGTGATTTTGAAAGGCTTATTGTTGTGGGTCGTTGAAAAAAATACATGTCAATTATAGTCTGATAGTTCATAATCTGATAATTAAAGTTATTAAAAGTGTTATAAATGTTAGTTTTGTTGATAATATGAATTTGTATTTAATGAAAGGTGAAATTGGGATAATTAGAATAATTTCAATATAAAAAATTAAAAATATTAGAGTAATTATGAAAAATTGAATTGAAATGTGCATACTGTTATTGGATTAAATCCACATTCAAATGGAGAATAAGTATCTAGTTTGTCCTGTTTTTGTACAGTACTGCACCATCATCCACAGACCTGAATCAGCTCCCTTATTAATTTATCGGAAGAGCAGTAGCATTTATTCGCCATGGAGATTTACAAGCTGCAGTCGCGACGTCGTATCACAACAATCATTTCTCCCTGTTGTACGAGCGTTACGTATACGAATATTCAGCATTCGCGTTAAAATACGCAAGTGTTGACACAGTATTCGTATTTGTGCATGAATATTCGGTATTTATGCCGAACATTGTTCCAACTTCGAGTCGGTAAATTAATACACGTCAAAGCACACGAATATTCAGTTGCTCTGCACCACGTGAACTATCCACCCTTGGTAACGAACATTCAGTTGCGAGAGCGATGTCGAGCACATAGAGTGAACCAGCGACGTTGTTTTCCAATTTCTGAAAGCTGCTCAAGTAGAACGATCCATACGAAACCCTACTTCGTTCCACTTGTATGGAAAACATACTCTCCACTATTCACATATCCAAGCTTTCTTTTCTCCTTGCCTGTTTAACTAGTAGCATATCGCATTAATGATGTATCAAACGTATGTACAATATTACACAAAAGTATATGAAATTTATAATACTTGAATATCTACGTCTTACGCATAGTAAATCTAGATATAAGAAACTCGAACAACAGTTGGAATCTTAGTTTTACTCCTAGAAATGTATTTTTTCACTTTACAAATGCTCTGCAAGCATTATTTGCTAAACTTTTGACAGTGAAAATGCCCTGAATTCACAATTTTCTCAAGTTATAATTTATTTCTTTAAAATTGTGTAGTGAAAACAATTGAAACTATTTTCATCTATTCATATACTATATGTGAAAAAAAATTGATAACATTGGTACCATTTCTTCAATATTTTTTCAGCTGTTTTATCTGTCAAGATCGTTTCTTTCCACAAGAGAACGTGTAAAATTTGTCAACATTAAAATCGTTATAACTCAGCAACCGTTTAGTGAATTCGTTTAAAAATTTTGGAGCACATCAGGAAAATTAAAAAGAATAATCTCACAAATTTTCATCAACTTGGTATTTATACACGAATATTCTCTTTTCAATAGAATATTCTGTAAATTCAAATATTGCAAATTCAACAAAATACCAGATCAACCACATATCTTACTCCCTCACTTGAGTTATGTCGTTGTTCGAGAAAATGTAATTCTATCTTTTCAAGTTGTAACCCACGTTGAAATACAATAAAACATACAATTTATTTGCATGAAAATATTCACGCGTAAGTACGTATGTATGTCTCGTATAGATAGATAGAGACTCAAGGACCAGTAGATATTGCAATGCGTCAACGTATGTGTGGAGCCGGCGTTGTGTGTTGTAACAAGCCTGTTGCTGCGCCATCAACTCCGTTTCTAAACAACTATGAGTAACGGTGAGCCGAGTAATTGCTTATGAAACGCGTTAAAGAGAGGACGTAGTCAAGTATGCGGCTCTTGTAGAGCCTTAAAGGGCCAACTGTTGCAATGGGCGTACAAAAAGTCGACCGCGAGCGTGCCGCCAGCTTCAAGTCTCGACTCCGCCCAGGCACTCCCTACTTGTGCAGATGCTTACACTTCGCCGACGACCCACAATGCCTTCTCCTTCCACCCCCGCGAAGATACATCCTGCATAATTTACGCGCAGTCACAGAAGAAGGAACGACAAGAGAAAGCGCGTTCCACGTTACGCCCCGCGCAAACAGCGAATTCCTTTTGTGCTTTCCCCCGCGGAACGGCGCTGGTTGTGATCATTTCTATAACTTAACCCGACAGCGCGAAATTCTGCTCCAGAAAATTTCCGAACGGACCAGCTCGCGCTGGAATTTGAGACGCGCGTGAGATTAAAATTCCTCGTGTCATTAGATGAGGCCCGTTGAAATATTAACTTCAACGTCATCCTGCGAAAGCATTTTTGAGACCCCGAGAGCACTCGGGCATTTCCTTTTCTTTTCAAAGTAGGGAACGAACATCTTTGGTAATACTTTCTACCGCCTTTGTTAAAAAAGAAAATAAATAAAAAAGATTACAACAGTTAACACGTTAAGGGACTGTTAGAAATTTTGATCGACCCCTGCTTAAATATTAATAACTCGAATTCTCCAAAACGTAAATGACTACTCTAGCAATAAATTGTATATTATTTAATTGTGATATTCTCAAAAAAATCATGGGTTGTCACGATATTTTGTTTTTGGATCCTGAGCATTGGTGCTCTCCGCCGGCTCGTGCCTCAACTTTTACCCCCCGAATTCCAGCAACAAGGAAGGGTGGCTCGCGATCATTTGACGTTATGGTCACGTTCGCGTATTTCGTGGTACGTGATGTTTGCGAGATATCCGCGATCATTAAACTCGCAGCGACGTGCTGGTGCGGGCAACGGCATAGTATCTTCCGGTACGCAGGCTTTGCGTATCGAGCAGTTTCTGTTCATGTTCGGGCTCATTGAAAATTATAAAGAAATTTATCCGATCCGAACGGTCCCGGCAGAATTGCAGGGGTAATCGTCCTTGCCGGTAAGTGGACTGCAACGTTACCAAGTCCGCCTCTAATCCCATCAGGATTTACGAGTTTTACGAGAACTCATTATGGCTGTAACTAATTGCCAGTGAGATAAAGACTTCTTTCATGGGTCATATAACTGATTCGAAGGGATAAAGTGAATAGACAAACGCGAAGGTCCTCGTGGTCGTCGCCGTTTATATACGCGCGCGCGTGGTCTCCTCCATGCTTTTTTCATTGGAGGGTGGAAAAAAGAGGTAGGAGGCAAAGAGGAGGAACCGGAGGATGGTACTCTACGACGAGTACCGCATTAACCGGGGGAGGTTGGGGCGGCGGGGGGTGAATGCCACGTGTAAACGCGCCATTGCGCCTACAGCTTTTCTGTTCTCTCTCCGACCCTTTCATTCTCTGAGTAATTGTATACCTCCTGCTCGCTCCCATCGGCACGACGGAAACGAAGGAGAATAGGCGGAGGAGGCTGGAGCCGACACGTGAGCCACCCAGCCCGCTAAGAACAACCGCCCTTCCTGGGGTTCAGCGGCTAAATTCGGGGAGGAAATTCAAAACGGTCTTTTTAGTACGCCACGTGACTTTGCGTGTTAAAAGCGTTAAATGCGTAGCTGCCGCGTCCTCGAGGGTCGTCAAGGATATTTGTGACAAGGGCCCGTTGAATGATGGCTACATTTCTTGCCTTCTCCCCGTAGTTCGCTTTCATCAAATAGGGTGGACGTGTTAGATAACGTCTTTTGTTTGTATTAAATCTATAGCATAATATCGTCAGAGTGGTCTGTCAGAAACAGGACACCTTATTACCCTCTTTGGTATCAAACCTACCTGCGAGTGTACTTTATACGCGTAGTAAGGATACCTGTGGCTGTAATCTGATAACGAAGGAGGGTGAGAGGAATACGTTTTACCCCGAGTCTGTTAGTGAACTTGCCAGTAAAGAGACCCAACAGACTCTGTCTTGTTAGAAAGGAATCTGTGTCGCTGTTATAGGAAAAATCTGTTTTAGAAGCCGTAGGATGTATAAAAGACGACTTACAGTCATTCCACGTGGAGAATCTGAAAGATAATCTTTTTCCAAATATTACTTGACCTGCGAACAATTGAGTCAGGTATGAAATTAGAGAGTTTTTAAGATAAAAGGATGTTTGTCAGTAAAGTAATTGACAGGCGATTTAATTAATTCAAATATTATTACTGTAAGAATTATAAGGTTGTTACTGTAGTACGTTATTATGTAGAAAATTGTAAGTGGTCTTGTTTCTATTCTATATTATAAACGTACCATAAGTGTATAATTTAAGAGACAAATATATTGAATTATAGTGTCACAGTAATAGTTTAAAATTATATTTCAATGAATATAACACAACCTTGCTATATCGATGTGTACAGACTGAAGGTAGTACTGCTTCCAAATTTGAAAATTTAATTCTCTCTTTCGGCAGTTAAACCGAGTACATTTGTACATTTATATGCATTCTAAATTACAGTGAAACACTATTCTGCCCATTAAATAATGAAACTACATATCCATGTTGAAAATTCCGACTTCTTTTTACGATGATGCGACAGTAACAAATTACGTTCCAGAAACGAGAGTGAGGTCGTAGAAAAGAGCACTTGCTGGTGTGCACAACTATGCACATATTTTGCCAAAATGGTTGCAAGGTGTACAGAAAGAAATATTAGTTTCATTATTTAACAGCCGTATATTGCACCTGGCACAACATTGTTACATACCTATTAGAAATTCATTCTTCGGCTTATTATTAATAATAGCTGCAGCAAAATTTTCTGTATTTTACGTCTGTATTTGAAAAGGCCCTTTTACTATATTAATATGGAATCTTTTATTTTGGTAGGATTCTTATATACAGTAACTTCCCTTCAAGCTCGTAAAGAATTCAAGCCCTGACACATAACATGTGTCAACACTTAATGTAGTCAAGAATTAATTTAAATATTCTTCAATGAAACGAAACCAATGAAATGAAAGCTTCTCCACATTTGTCTTTTGCCATTGCGAACCTAAAATTAGATCCATCGTACCATCGAACCAATGTGTCGTTATTTATAACTTAATAAATAATACAAGTCCGTTGTACGTTGGGTCGAAGATATCCTTACGATAAAACGTTTCAGGCTGCAATACAGTTTACTTATTTTACAACAGCTTTCGTGCCCGTAGGAGACTTCTGTTTCCTCTGTCCCACAACCGGGGTTTCAGAGAAATAGGTACAGTAAATTTTTCACTTTGAGAATATGAAATTCCTCGTACCTGCAGCCAGTTCTGCAAACACCAGTTCTGTATAGGAGCTTCCTTCTCTGGTTAGGGGTCGGCCGAGATGCAAGTCAGATAAGACCAGTGGAACAATATTTTCTTGGGCGGGCGCTTTGCCAGTAGCTTGCGGCTAGGGCGAAGATTAGCGCAACCTTGGTAACGACCTTATAAAACACCGAACTTAGCCAGCGTACGATAAAAATATTGCCTCGCAAATTGAAACGTACGGCGGAGGTGTGTTCCTGCTCCCTTTCTTTTTCCCTTTTTCTCATCCTCTGTCCACGCGGCCCTGCTGCCTTTCTCTTGCCCGCTTTACCCTCCTCTCTCAAAGCGACCATGGACGATCTTACCTGTGAAAGCCTCGTGGTAAAATTCTTGTGTAAGATTCCTCGGAATTCTTCACGAGCCCACAGAAAAATTGAAGAATGTAAACATACTCAGCTGCTGCTGTTTGAGGCTTTTAACAAAGTGAGTGGGAAGTGATATTTCTTTTAGGAAATAGTAAGTATCATCATATCAGGTAAATAAATTTAGTGTAATTAATGAAAGTGATGTACTGTTGTCATAGAAAACAGATGTAACTGTGAAAAATGTAGTAGTGGTGTGTTGTGTAAATTAATTTCGAAATGGGGTGTCTGTGCGTAAACGGGTGATGATGAATATTAAGTCTGACATTTAAATGGAGCATGAATACGAGGACCGTGAAAGATTTTTTCTACCAAATTCTTTAGAATGTCAACTTTTCCAGTATCGTGATATTTTAAATGTTCATTTTCGTATCGAAAGTTTATTTGAATTTATTTAATCTGCTGTTTATTTGTATTGTTACTGGAATCTGAATTATTAAAAGCGTATCACGGATCCCACCCTCTTCCTTATTGCAGTTAAAAGGCTCCCGTACAGCCAACTATGAAAGAAAAATTTCTTGAGGGGAATCCTCTTCAGAAGGACGGCTGTACGATTTCCTCTTGGTCGAATAACGCGTTACACGGGGCCCATTACATTTCTTTTTTTCACGGAACGAAGTATTATCTCCCTCGAGGGGAAACGGACCGATGTAGTACACTCGAAACCATGGAGAATATTCTTTTCACCCCTTCGCTGTTCCCCGTACAACCGACCCTTTCGAATCGGGGGCGTACAAGCAAGCGTAATTATTTCGCAATTTACTACCCTTTGCAGGATGTAGATTTAAAATAGCCGTATTTACGGTACTTGTCGGTGATACAAGACACCCGGGGGAACGCTAAATTAATCCACGCATGGACACGCATGCAGCACACGTTCATATCACAAGATCTTGCGATGTAATCCCAGCGGCCCGCGAAACGAGTTGCGATTAAGTTTAAGTGCGTAACGACAGAACCAGAGAAAATATTTCCAACGCGAAGTTGTTAGAGAAATTGTGATGTGGGGGAAGATCTCGCACAAATGATTTTTTTTACAGGATAATAAAATTACTCTGATGGTTTAGGTAGCTGGTATTGTGAGCTATGCACTTAAGAGTATTGTTTAAAAAATAACAATAAGAAGCAAACTTTAATTTTTATTAGACAAAAGATGTTACCGATCAGGGGATCATTTTGAGAAAGTCACTTCTTCTCTATATCTTCCGTAATAAAGTAGATACTTTTAAGAACAATGAAATGTACTTTACAAAAGCGCAAATGCAAATTTTCGGTCTATTTCCGTCTGTTACCAGTTTTTTAGTATACATATAAATAATCGCCACTTGTACTCACAACAATTGGAATACCTCACAAAAATGGAAGTATGTAGAGTGAAGATGAAACTTCAAAGACGCAAGGGATATAATCTTAGGGGATGAAGTTTGGTACACTTGCGGTTCACAAACGCTAAGAAAGATTGGAAAATTAAATGTTGTTAAACTGAATTTTAAAAAATATAGTGTTGTAAAGCTAGTCAGGACACATTTTTTCTATTTACAGATTATTTATCCAATCATTACTATTCGAGCTAAAAATTATAAACAAAAATTTTTCATCGTCCAAAATCATTATTTCTTTAAACATAAATTGCGATAACTTGAGTAAATATTAAGGGATCGTTATGAGACTTAAAAAATAATTTCAGAAAACTCTAGCGAAGCCGTAAAATGTATGCACCAAACCCTTATGTTAAAAAATGTAATAATATTTCATTAAAAAGTAATACTGGATATAACCCATGTTTTTCAACATTCGCCAAAGTTTTTCCTTAATATACAAGCAAGATTTTCACCAATTTTCACACTGATTAATAAATCATTATTATCGCATAATAAAATTAAATCCTTACGACAGCACAAATAAACATATATATTTCACTTAACTGAAGCTAAATTTAACACAAAGCGAACAACGTCTAAAGAAGTACTAAACACCTCGATGTTATTCAAAGAAACTATACCAACAACCCACAGAGGCACAGAACTTACCTCGAGTATTTTTATTCCCCGGAAAATGAGTGCTGCCTAACTCGAAAACAGCACCTTAACATCTAAAAACCCAATTTCCATTTCCCGTTCCCCAACTCAGTAATGCCGTTCTTCCAGCGTCTGCATCTAATTGCTGGCGTGTTTCAAAGAGCCCTGAAAGGACGTGGAACGCTCCTTTCGCGAGCTGGGGGTTCGGCGGAACGAACGCTTGCCCAAGAGTTGATCTCTCTGTAGACTACCCAGGAGAATAATTATCGTGGAAGAAACAACTTTCGCGTTCCCGTATGTCGAATAATGCTGTGGCATTACGGGATAGGTAGGTGGGCTGGACTTGGCTCGGCGCAGCCAGCATCAGAAACGATTCGGCGTGTGCAATGGGTTGTAACGTTCCGCGCGGCGCTTCATCCTCGTGACTAAAAATTCGAGGTTGGCTGGCAGCCAGCGGACTGCTTTACTTTACTTGACTTTTGCGCGGAAAGAGAACGAGATAAGACGAGGCAAAGTACACATCGGGACAAATATATTGACGTCTCTGAAAAACTCGTCGCGTCACCGAATATCCCACACATAACTCCCGCAATCGCGCCGGGATAAGTTCCTCTGTCGGCTGGTTGGCTTCGCTCCGCGACTTTCGAGATTTTGACAGTCGTCATAACGCCGTCCCTGCACTGTATTCTTACGTATTTGGCGTGAATTTGAAAAACCGGAAAAATTATATTTTGTGAATTGAATGAAATAAAGCACAGCAATGTTGGGAAACGTTGTATTTTCCCTATTTGAGTGTGCAGAATGTTCGATGCTCTTTTTTGTATAAAATAAATGGAAGAAGAAACTAACCCTCTCGTTTCACAATCTCAAAAGCCAGTCACATTCTTTCTATGCACAGTGTTCTACATCTTCTGTAGACAAAGGAGTCAATTGGGGATGTAGGATAAGGTAGTAGAGTTAACGGCTCTTTAATTGGCGCGACTGCATCGTCTCGAGCTAGAAACCGAGAACTAATTCACTGTGGCCGAACAAGTTTGACCAAGAAAATGCCCCATGGTCACTAACGTCAGGCACAGACTCGCCCTCTTTTCTTTGTAGCCCATTCCTCTACGAGCTTCCAGTAGCAGGCTCCAACACAGAGAACAACGGAGAGTGCCATCACGCTCGGCCGGAGCCGTTTCTTCTGCTTTACGGTTTTAATAAATCTCCGCGGGGTAATTCGCGACGGGTCGGAGCAGACATTAAACCCACTGACATTCCCTTGGTTCCACCTTGCACGCTGTCGTGGTATAATATGGGGAATGAAATGATTCGTGTAAAATTAACGATGAAGAATCGGCCTGCTTGGTGTAATGCATGATCGATGAAAGGTTAGAAGATTGTTGGTTAAACTAAAGCGTCACATCGCCAACGTTATCACTTGAAATATTTGCTTTAACTTAAAAATTTCGGAATATTGAAACACATATTTTCTGTAAAGGATTTATGATTATTCAAAAGGAATATAGTATTACTAAGGTGATTAAGTATTTAAAAGGTGATTTCTTCTACAAAAATAAGTGAAACTGCTGTGTTCTATATAAACTTCTAATTTCCAGATACCTAATCCATTTTGAAAACTGGGGTAGGAATATCTTGGCTGACATGTACATATGTTCTAACATTTAAATTATTATGTACTTCTTATGGATCCCATTAATTTATTTAATTGTCCTTTGTAGTATTATCAAAATGACAAAGTACAGCTAAATATTAGAAGAATAACTTCCTAACAATCGCTGTCTAGAGTAAAAGTGGCATAAGGAGTAGACCATTGATTTAATGCAAAAGGTGATACAAAAAAAAAAGAAACAAAATCTTTTCTGAGCAAAAAAAGAATTCGAGAGCTAAAAATATACTGCAGTGAAATAAAATCTTTTTCATCGAAAAAGCCATTAGAAACACGTCACTCTTCCAAGACTCAAACAAAGCCTTCACGTAAAATCCCCTGGATTACCATCGTCCTTAAGGGACAAACGTCAACTTCGTATCGCCCTAGCACATTTTCTGCTCTCAGCTTTCGCAGCAGTGCACGACACGTGCCGTAGCCGTGTCCGCTGATAGGCGGGCAATTTTCAAGGATCGAGGGTTGTTTGTAAAGCGAAATTTCCCAACCAGTCCAGCAACCCCCCCGACGTTCTTAACTCAGTTGCCAAAGAAAATCGCTGCATTGCGGCAATGTTTATCGAACATGATTTCGGTAGGTTCGCGAGGATTAAACGAGAGCCGGCCCGCTTTAATGAACCCAAGCGATGCAGCCGAGCGGGCGAATTTACGCCATTACCACGCAAAGGCACAGGCGTTACGGTAAATGAAAATTTAATCTGCAGATCGATCCCGTCCGAACCATTCTGTCTGGCAATACGTCCAGCGGCCATTAATTCGCACCGACTTTCACTAGTTCGTTGCTATCAAATCGTGTGAACGTGGATTCCTCCACAACTGTGTAGGGATCTTCAACGATTAGAGTTGCGAAGGGGTCGTATTTTAAGAACAATGACAACTGTGTTTGATGACGTATCGGAACATCGAAAAACACAGAATGGGGCAAAATTTTTAGTACAATGGGAATAGAGGTGATTCTGTAGGTAGAAACGAATTGAAAATGTGGTATCAAATTTGGCGATGTATTCTTTTATACTTTAACTGGTATGTTTGAATTTGCAAACATTGATGGTGGAATGGTTAAAGAATGTATTGGTGAAGAATTATTTTCAAAGAAAATGCGCTACGAAATTAAAATTATTTTAAACGGTACTTGAAGTAGATGGTAAATGACAACCGTTGTCAAATTTTAGCCGAAGATTTATTTTCAAAGAAAATGCGCTACGAAATTAAAATTATTTTAAACGGTACTTGAAGTAGATGGTAAATGACAACCGTTGTCAAATTTTAGCCGAAGATTTATTTTCAAAGAAAATGCGCTACGAAATTAAAATTATTTTAAACGGTACTTGAAGTAGATGGTAAATGACGACCATTGTAAATTTTTAGTTGAAAAATTATTTTCAGAGGAATTATTTTAAACGGCACTTCAATTAGATAGAAAATAACAGCTATTTAGCTCACATTTTAGTTAATAAATTAATTTTATTTGTGACCCTTTCCACTACGCATTTGTTTTTACTTAGTGTGAAAAAATTTGATATAATTCTGCTCGGTGAAATGTAAATGATATTATATTAGGAGGTGCTGGAATGACACTACATTGCAGGGTCGAATTAATGGTATATGGAAACGAAAATTTATGCATACGTGGCATGTGCCTATTTTCCACTGTGCCCCTGAGTTCTTAGGATAAAAGATCGAAAAATCTGGTCAAGTTAGTTGCATAATTTGAATCACACTACCAATCACTATTGGAGAATACTAGCGTGCAAGTGGAACGAGTACGTAATAGTCAGACACGCCAGCTAAATCATGCGTAACAGCACGCGTACCCGACGAATCTTCAAAATCGATTATATCGAAAATAAAGGATCGTAGGAAAAATGTTTATTCCCTATTATCGACTTATTTTTAGAAATAGAATCAACTTTACAATATTCGACTTCTTCACTTTTATCATAATACTCTTAAGATGATTGATTTCACAATGATTAACTCTTAAGTGCAAATATACTATACTTTGACAATTACACACTTGTCCCATGTATTTCCTCACGCGCATACAATATTCCTATGTATATGATAAAGTGTATACAGTATATAAAGTTTAGTTTCTTTTGTTTCAGGTGAGTCGTGTAATTTGAAGCAATTTTCTGTTACGCTGTATAGGAGTCGTAAGTAAGTAGAATTTTCAAACTTCGTCCGCAAGACTTTAAAATGGTATTTCATCTAAGTTTAACCACAACAATTCCACAAATTTCAATTTCCCTATTTCTCCCGTGGGAATCTCAATTTACTGTATGATTCTGACAATACTGAATTAATATCTTTAATTATATTGTAATATCAGGTCATCCCATAAATAATGTTCTTCCTTGTTTTAGTGACGAGAAATTTAATGCCTCGTTTATGTATGTAAAACCTCCTCATATATGTACCTTTTAAAGTACATTCTTTCTTGAGTCTAAATTGAACAGTAAAAGTGTCTGTTATTTCGTTTCACCACATATAACCGAAAAGTTAATGAAAAAATTAAATAAATATTTAGTAATTGATTCTAAACCCTATTAATACATTCATTATGTAATAATTTTGATGAGGAACTAGTTAAAAAAAATGCTTGCGATCAAAAATACAATATTTGAGTAGAATCACTGAAGAAAAATACCTAACTATAAGCTTTACTAATTGTATCATTGAAATATTGGAGGAACGGCGCGTCGGATGAATTTTATCAAGAGTAGTGTTCAGTAAACTTGTACTGTGCAACTTTTCCAAAGAAGTCTCTTTTATCGTAAAACTTCTGTGCAAGGATCACTGCATACAATATGAATTGTTTCATTTACGCGACACTCGGAAGCTATGTAGAACAGCGTTCTGAGTTACCCTTTAGAGTGTAATATTTAATTTCTTTATCTAAAAATCCAGAAAAAAGTTGATTTCAAAGTTCACATTAATAACTACTTCGCAAGCTTTAAGCGGTTTTGCAAAGCTTCTGAACAGAAGCCTTCACAAGAAGAGCATGTAACTACATGCATATATAACCATTAATAGGTAGACATACCTATATACGAATCTCAAGACGTTTGTCACTTCGGTTGCTCGATTTCACGCGTAGCCATTTGCCTCTAAAAAATGAATAATATCCTGATCCCAGGAGAGTCCGCGAGGCAACGTAATAAAAGTCTTATTCGACCAATATAAGAATCCGCCTTCGCCTTATTGCATACGACATTTCATTATGGTGATTCGAGACGCTCGTTGGAAGCGCACGACAAATAAATTCGAATTATTCTGATACCGGATGGAAGCTCCGGTTAGAAGAGGAATGAGGGCCAACGACAGGAGGGGGGGGGGAGGAAGGGGGTGGTGAGGGGACGAGGTTGAAAGCGAATAGCCGAGTACAAGGGGTGGTTTGTAGCCCGGGGATACGTTCGCGTTCCTAAATGAAGAAGGCACAGAGGAAGCTCGATCGGACATCCTGAGGCGGACGATGCGATGCAATAGTTTGTATCTGGCGGTGGGTGAGCCAACTCCAATCTTTGCCACGAAGCTGCGCCGCTTAAACAGCCTCGACAGAAACCCTTACTTATCCCTCGTAGCCCTCGGCGTTACGAAAGAAACACCCACTTGAATTATTTGCACCGATTCGGCGCTTCAAGTGAAGGGGGCCCCGATTTTTTTTCTGGATCATTAGAATCCGATTTATTCATCTCCCCGCGCCGGGAACTTCAACGAGACAATTTGTATCGCCGATAATCCAGCGGGACGGTTTAATGGATCCCTTTAATCCTACAAATTGACGCCACCCTTTTTCAAATGTCAAACACATTTCAAACGATCAAATGCAATGGATCGGCATAAATTGCTGACGAATGAATACGACAGTTGATCTTTTATCTTTAATGGAAGTTAATAATCATTTAGTATCACAGAACGTTGCGGGTTTACTCAAATAGACCTGTCCACTACAAAATATGCAACAATCTCGAAAACTTTGTTTTACGTATGTCAGAACGGGTGTCAAATGGTATTTTAATTTTTGGACATGCAATATTATTACATATAGTTATTTATAGCCGCATCAAATTATACACATTTATTATAAACCAGCAAATTGTTATTTAAATCTGCATTCCTTTCATTTGTATTCGAAGCTCGCGGGGCTAAAAACGATTTATGATAAAATTCACGTGTCAGTTAATTCAATGAGATTGAAGAACGAGGGAGATAGCGCAATGGAGGTGAAATTTCTTGATTGTTCTACGGAAGGTACAAAAGACCGACGAAATAGTTGGGGGAGTAAAAGCTGGTACGGGGTGGGCGAGCGACGCGACGTGGACATTTAACATTCAGCGCATATGATTAGGTCTGGAGGCGCATAGAAAATACAGGCGTTCCGCAGGGTATATAGAAACTCGAGAATGAATTATGTAAGGCAAAGTACTTCATTCGTCTTGCTCTTGTTATTTGGTGGGTGTAGTTAAACTCTGCGTATTACCGCGTCTGAAATATCACCAGTAATTTTTAAGGCGAACGTGCCGTCGACTATGCACTATTCCCCCTTACATCTCCCGTCCATTTCTTCAACCTCACCTCGCCCCCCCCCCGGTCCTGTTTAAACATAGCGAGGACGGCGGTGGAGGTCTCGAATCAAGCTGAAATTTCACGGACCGTGCTCGCATTTTTTGAAACACTTTGCGGCAGAGCGGAGCTCGAATATTTCGCCTTCGCCCGGCAAATGTATTCGGGCAAGTTTATTTTAAAAATTATTTTTCTCGTAGGTACGTGCACGCGGACCGCGTACTTTACTGAAACTGTATTTTCTCACCAAATTTCTATGTTTCACGAGCGCGAAAGAAATCGTAAAATTCACGTTCAACTTTGCCATCGTGAGGTTGGAAATAAAACGTTCGACAATTAATGAAACTCGATGCTGCTCGCACTTGGATAAGTTGTTCACCCAGCAAGACCGGACACGGGGATGGTTCAAGCTTCTTTGAAATATGACGCGAAAGCGTTCGCCGAACGAGACCTCCAGTGGACGGAGAAGAGCGCTGGGAGGCAAAGTGATGGTAGCGAAAACTGCAGGAAAAAAAGATAAAGCAACAACGGAAAAGCAAGATTGAATTATCGGGCAGGAAAGAGCCGCTCGTCCGGTAAACAGATGCCGGTGAAAGTCGCTCATCCGGCAAACATTACACAGGCTTACCACCACGAGACCATCTCGACGATTGGTGCATACCGAAGATTTCGTATGGTTGGCTAGGAATATGTACCTACACGTACGTACACCAAGTACAGCGGCTTGTTGCCCCCCTGCGCGTCGTTAGGTAACTCTATTCAGAAGCTTTGCCCGAGAGACCTTCGACCCGTCTTAAACCATAGCCAAAGCGAATGTGTTTCTACCGGCAGACGACGCGGCGTAAACCCGCCACAAGACACTATGGGACCGAACCATAACCGCTCGACCGTGATGTCGGATGACTACGGGCTTTTGCGTCAGTTTCACGCCAAATAAGGAAGCCGTCATTGCACAATCCACCGGCGGTGCACACACTCTGCTTGGCAGAAGAGGCATGTCTAAATAAAAACCACCCGCCGTCGCTGGAGATCGCGGACACCTTCCCAAAGGGAAATTTTATGGACGATGGAGAATTACACAGGGCCGCGTCGAGGGTCATAAAAAGTTTCTTAAAAATATGTGCTGGTTTTATAAGAATTTCGACTTCTAACAAGGGAACATCCCGAATCCGGGAATTCAAAAAATTCTGAAACTTTTTTAATATGTAGGGAATTTCCTCCTAATTACAATGCAATATTTGTTTGCTCTCCAAATTGTTTGATGCAAAAATAACCTAAATTAGTCTTCGGTAATATATTTATTCTTCCACATAAGACACTCTTTTAAGAGAATATAAAACTATAATGTAACAGTTTCGTTTAAGTCACAAAACTTTACTCTCGTTCAGAATGAAACGAAATATAAATTACAGGGTAACAGTGATATAATTAAGGTACTTGAGGTTTGTGTAATGATATTCACCGAAGAACAGTTTATTAGACTTATCGCATTAAGAAAGAAGAAGAAGAGTGGTAGAATCTGCCGAAGCTAGAAACTGTAACATTCACTTTAATTTGTTATAGTATACGGCGAAGCATTTGCGCCGAGTTAAGTGGTTTCGCGAGTAATTAGGGGGTCCGAAACGAAAATTTAGATGAACATTTAGTTTGGGTCCGAGACAGTTCAAAGCGCGGAACGCGTCGCATGGACGTTCAAACGCTAGAAACGCCGGCTAATCGTCTTGGTTATACAGCTGGCATACCTGGATGGTAGAAAGCGCAGATTTAATTAAAACTAGTAGCCCACGGCGAACATATTTTCCGAAAGAGGATACGCCCCCCTTGTGCATGTTACACGAACGCGAGAGAACTCGGTGGGCGTTTCGGATACGGCATTCCGCGCGATGCCTCTGGCCTTTTTTCTGGACGAGATGAGAAATTGTGTAACGTGCAACCGAATTTCTCAATTTCTCTGCAATGCACGGAATTTCTGTATAAACAATTTTGACGGATCTTTTCACGTAGGAAACTTGTTTCATAACGTTGACCACATCCTGTTATTATTATGCGAATTCTCACGTACCTTCCATATAAATTCAGTTCAATCGGATACTCTCTGGAACAGTTGAAAACACAATTATGAAATACTGACGGATAGTATATTATATGAAGAGCTGAATAACAGGGAAGATTCATTAAAATTATGCATCTAATTATTTTTTTTAGATATCCGCAATTTTGCTGTTTTTAGCCTAAAAAATAGGATTCCCCCTTAAGCATCTCTATAATCTGTATGAAAATTAGGTGATGGATAGAGAAATCGGCTTAAAAATAAACGTCCTGCAAAAAGAAGGATCCTCATCAGACGCAGAGGTCAGCGTCACGGGTTAAACGCTGAGGACACACAGCACTCTCGTAACACGATATAGTAGTAGTACTAAGAAATTAGCGAACACATTGTAAACTTCGATCGGGCATATAAACCTTTTACGGTCGCGTCGGCGAAATGGATGCACGTGCAATCAAGCGACACGCTGCCCGACGGTTTGAGACCTGTACCTATAAACGCACGTTTACAACATGAAACGGCCGGCAGGAATTGCGGGGATGGGTACCGGAAGAGAGATCGAAAGGAAACGAGAGGAGAGATCGCGGTGCACAAGGGAGCGTCGTGATTCTCCTGATACGCGGCACTGCCGTGAAGCGTGAGCGTATTGCACGACATAAAAGTAAGATCCACCAGCGGTAGGACACGTAACGCATGAAATCGCTCGAAAGGAACGACATAAACGGCTCTTGCTGTCGTTTATCGCTTCGTTCCGCTCGCCGATGACCCCCGCGCCGCTCAACCACCACCGATAGGTGCATCCAGGACGCGGTGGCACTGTAATAATAACAGCAACGATCGATCATAAAGCCGAGGCCACCGGTCCTTCGACTCAAACGATCTTCTAATGACGTTGCGTCGCGGCACACCTGCTTGATAAACAGAATTGCGGTTGGGCTTCGGGCGCGGATTAGGCTTTGCGCGGTAGATAGCTCGACAGTTAATGCCGCACGCGAGATCCATGTTGATCCTTAATCTAATATCGTTGATATAGGTAATCAGAATGGCCCAAAATAGCATTTCATATTAGATTTTCATCTCGGTATTATTTAAGCTTCTTACTTTTTAGAGTACCTATTTAAAGCTAATGACTGATGATAATAATCTAAGTATATAGTAGGTGGAGTTCCCTTAATACCGGACATTAGCTATATCAGTGATATTTGAAACACTATCAAGCCATTATTCCGCGGAAACCGTAAGAGAGGATAGAAAATACAATTAGGTTTCGACACGTTCCAGTCGCATGTGCACAGCTATGGATTAGCAGAAGATTGATTTAATATTACTTTTTTCTTCTTACTTGGGGAAAACACTAAGCGTCCAGCTCTACGGCAAGTCCCTCAAATGATTAAAAGTAGTGTCGAACGGACCCAACTGGGTCCCCCACCAGCTAGGCAAGAAACTCTAGGCTAAGAAACAAAGTGGTTATTTAGGATCTTGTCTTGTCAAAGAGGGAGAATGAAATTCGTCATCTTTATACTTTAGAGTGTAATAATTTCAAAGTATTTGAAATTGCATAGCGACTTGGAAATAGGTATTGAAGGATCACGATGAAGGTGGACATAGATGTAAGTTGACCACAGCTACTAACCCATAACTTTTCTATCACATTCAATTATATCTTGCAGTACATTAATATAGCACTTGGTCTATCCTCCAACTATTCGATTCACAGTAAAAAAAAGCGATATACACATTAAGCCGAAGTTTCCCCCAGGCGGTAAATCAGGACAAACCATTCGTACCCGAAAAGTGCATCACGTTGCAAACGAATTTACTGCGAAGCTATCCGGTGCCGCGCACAAGCCTCTCCTTTCACTGGGGAACGTGCAAGCGATCGTTTCCAATTCGATATTGCCGCACGTACCTATCGAGAGTGGCACGCGTGCACGCACGATCGAGAGTATCGAATGCATCGCGTCGGCGTCGGCTCGACGAGGGAAGGCCTGTCGCATTTTCATAACGGCAAGTCTGTGCCGCCTCCGATAGCTTTCGTCCCGGCAGATCGATTTTCATCGCGATAGCAGCGAAAGCTACAGACCGACCGGACAATCGAAAACCTGGCCGGAGGGTATATACGCGGATTTCTCGTTTCACGGCGCCGCCTACGCCGACGCCAACGCCGACGCCGACGCCGTCGTGTTTCCCGTGTCCCCCGTGGACGTCGGCACGTCTGTTTGTCCACGTCGGTCTCCGACGACCGAGATATTCGACCCCTCTTCGCCATTCCTCCAGCCCATGTACGTTCGTACACGTATAGATACGTAGCGACGGCGACGGGGGATGAGCACGCGTATGTATATCGGTAGGAGATGGACAAGTATATATATGTATATGTATATACATATGCAACCGTATATCTATACGTAGGTAGGTATACGCCTCCACCGTGAGGCCGTCCCTCCAGTGTCAGTTGCGCGTGTTTGCTATGCTCGCCGAGGCATGTTTCCAACTAAACTAACCTCGCCACGCCTCGACGCATTGGCGTCGTTGCCGCAAAAGCGCGTCGCATGGAATCGAGTCCTTTCCAAGTGTTGCGGATACCCGCGCGGTAACGACGCAAACGAGCCCCCGCTCTTCCACCTTGACAAATATATACGTATACATTTTGGACATTTCCAAGCATCTCCGGTGAGAAGATTCGTTTCGTCTAAGAAGAGGCGTGTTCGGGTTCGGTGCGGAGGTGCTCCGCACCACGCTCCGATGCGTTCACCCGTTTTTTTGTCATGGAATGGCAGTTGGTGCCGTGGCCCGGGGTTTTACCCGGGATTGTGTCGCGGATCTGGATGAGGACCCTCCAGCGCTGCGACGCGACCACTCTACGTTTGAACGCGGGGTATTAACATGTTGTAGGACATCAGAGTTGTTAATGTAGAACGGCAGGGTTGTTGTACTTGCGAGGGAATCTTGTTTTTCAACTGCCTGTCAGGATCAGGCTGGGAGTTTTTTAGAGATTCTGTAGTACGTAGGTGTGAAAGAGGGAAGGTAGAATTGCTCTTGTAAATATTATATCAGAGTAAGAATATTGTGAAGTAATCCCTCATTTTTACTCGAGGCGTGATGGATAGATGTAGGCGAATCGCTCACAATGGTCACATCGAAAGACGCTTTTAACTCTGATAGTGTTGATTTTTCCACCTCTAAGTAGTAACAGGTAAAAATAAGATGTTGTTTTATTTTGTACCACTTTTCTCCGAAAAGTACTATATATCTTCACAGTGTACTATATTTTTTATCACATTGCCCGTAAAGTACTATATTTTCCCCGAAGAAAGTTGACAACTGTAGTTGAGGGCTACTTTAGAGTACCACGAATAAGCCTGTTTCAGAGTCATTATTGGCAAATGCATTGAAATCGAACAAGAAATATCTACCTGAAACGCGGGGGTACGTAGAAGGTATTGTTAAGAAATTCCCTTCTACTTGACATGTTAAGTCTCGATTTAAATACAGGGACACACTTGTATTTACATTTGTACCTTCATGGTCGGCATGATCTACTGTACTCGCTCCATAACACTTTGGTATTACATTAATGCAATGGGAAAATTCACGGATGTAAATAAATCTATGAATATGAATTCTGAATTTGAATCTGCGAGTATGAATACGAAACTTACAAAGTTACTAGTATTTGCATATAACACTTAAGAAATAATTTGCACCCCGAAATGGTTTGTTATATTCGCTCCACCAGAGTTGATTAGTATTACACGTTGGAGAATTGATTTTGTTGCAACACTGCTGGTCGATCCTCTAATATGTTATATCAGTAATCCCTCTTTATAAATTAATATTGCAAAGACTAATTGATGCAGGATATTACCTAATGGTGTACCTAAATAGGATTTGTTATAAAGGTTATTATTTTATATGTGAGAGGTATGACAAGCTTATAATTAATGCGTTTATACATCAGATGATTTATTAATTTTGCAGAACGAGAGTATAAATCTAGTTTTCGCATTTTCTCTAACTATTACTGGTACTGTTTTGAATGTGGATCGTGAGAACATTTTTAATATAAACACTACTTAGCCTTTGGTTATCTATTCTTATTCTGCTGTTCATTCATTTAATTTGCCTTCACCGTAAGAATGAACAATGTTCGTCTACAAAATTAATATATGATACATTGAATAATATTTTCCATATCTCGTGCCTGTGCATGTTCGTCCGGGTCTAGTACAAAGAATTTCCCCCACTATTAAAACGAACACGTTTTTCTGCAAAGAAGAGAGACGATCGAAACGAGAAAGTAGTTTCAGAGCGTGCTGCAGGACTGGCAGAAATGTAATGTCAGGACTCCAACGTTGGTCCTTTTGGATGGTGGGAACAACTAGGGAACCCCTCGAGCACTGGCAACGTTCAAGCCAGCTTCCGTATTTGTGTTCGACCGCTCGGCCAATCCTTTGCCCGTACTTAATTCAAGCAGAAAGTAGACGAGCGAAGCCATACTACACGAGGGCTCATAATTTCTGCTCAACGGCACCTTCAAAGATGTGGAGAAACGTAATAACACGGGTGGAAGAGAGGGGGAGCGGCGAAAGAGCCGGAAAAGAAGGATGAAGAAACGACGAGCGGTTGAAGCGATGACCAAAACCGCTGCTTTGATATACTTATATATCCGTTACGTCGGAGGATGAGGTCGAGTCCACTTTGATTACCGGATGACGTACTCGGACTGGGTTCGCTTTTGCGGCAGTCGAATGCTACCGATTCGTCGGAGCGTACTGGGGGTGCATCCGAGCATGAAGATGTCGTCCACCCCTGCGGACTCCTACATGGAGATTTCTACGTTATTTCGACTTCAATTTCACGTTCCCTCTCTCTACCCTCGGTATAATAATTTTCGTCGACGCGGAATCATATCCCCCGCCGCTAACCGTCTCGTTTTACATTTATGAACCCAATTGAAATGTCGTCACGGTCGTCGGGTAAAGTCTCCAAGGTCATTATTGTCACCCATCAAAGACCGACGATAATTTCCTTCTAGTTCGATCGAAAGAACCGAGTTTTCGTGGCTAAATGTCCGTTGTGTTTAAAACGCAGCGATATTAACACGAAGCTTGTGAACGACATTTTAACGAATGATTTTGAAAGTTTATTACTTTTCCGGGCTATCTACCGAGGTGACGCGATGACTGCGATAATTTCCTTATTTGAATGTTATATAAAGCGGAACAATGGTGCTAAGATATAGCGCGGAATTCCAATATTGACGTCGAACAATATCCGGGGGAACTACGGAGCCGAGAAAGGAGAATACACGCCGAGCTCAATAACTGGAATGAATAATATCGGAGACGTCGTAACTATGTAGTATATGTCCCCCATGCTTCAAAGAATTAAAATTTCGGTATCTCGGTTTCTCACGGTTTGGAGATTCGCTTATCCATTAAGCAGCAAATTGAGATTATCAATTTTGAGCACGTGAAAGTGATTTGACACAGCTGAATTTAGTATCTACCAGCTCTTTGTTTTGTTATTCTTTATGAAAGAAGTGTATACATTACCGCATACTATTTTTAGGACTATGATTAATGTGTCATGTTTATAGACATTATAAAACATTCACTTATAAACATTGTGCAATTTATATTAAGAATGATTAACATTTATTATATATGTTTCGTGATATCATTATGTGGCCTTCGAAATAATTATGGGCAGGTGATAGTATCTTAAAATAGAGTAAAGGCAAAATTGTAACATGTTTTACTCCATTTTTGAAGACTTTAATATGTAATATCTTATCAACCGTTGGAACTAGAAGATTAAAAGCGTGTGTATTATGTAATATAATTTCTTAAATCTATTGATTAATACTGCGAATGTGGCAAAACTTCGGTTATTGTTATGTCGAATCGTGTTCGATTTCCCATGGAATGATTGATATTTACAATTTTGCACTCTCTAAATATTTTGACCACACCAATACTCGGGAAACTCTTTCATGCATATTTCGTAGAACGAGATCAAAACAGGAATTCCACATGGTTCTATGCATTAAACAAATTGAATATTTTGCTTTTTATAATTAGTATTCTTCCTGGAAACAGGAAGGGAAGTGTTGAGAAGTTTTTGAAAACACTTGAGAAGTGTTTTACTTGATCGTAAAAATGATGTAATATTTAAGACTTGTTGTTCTCTGAAATTGAAGATAAGGAATAAACTTGAAATGCTACAAAATCACTGCTGGAAGATATTTAGAATCACTTTCCACGCGATTTAATGAAGATTCAAACGGTTTGTCGGTTAATTTTTCAAATTATTCGGAATAAAGCTGTATCTATTCGAGGTCCAGGAGTCCAGGAGTGATAGCCATGATTGCGCAGTGATTGCCGATGCAAATATACAGTCTCTGTCTCTGTCTGTCTCCCTCTCTCTCGCCCTTCCTCTGCCGGTTAGTTTGATTTGAGAATGAGGGGCAAAGGAAGTAGCGCTTTCTGCGGCCTGCCCCAACTCTCCATGAATAATGCAGACTCGATGTAATTGATCGCCCAATCGGAATGGCCTTTTATTTACTTTCCTCTACTCCGAACCGGCCATCCGTTCCTTCGTTCGCTCGAAAGTTATTTGACATCATTTACGAACGAGGAATGCGTTTCGCTTTTTTCCTTCCTTCCTATCTGCTGCTGTCCCCATCCGTCGTCCCTTTATCTTTTTGATCAATAATAACTTTGGATGAGTCTTTACCCCGAGACTTCGATTGTTATTTAATTGGGAATGGATATGTGCGCGGAACTTATTAAATACAACGATTGTGGAAAAATTCATTCTACACTGTCAGGTAGCTGGCATTTAGTTCAATGATGTTTAATTCTATTCAGTTTTGAGTTTTAATTACCAACCTAAAACGCTGAAGAAATCTGAATTTTCTTTAAAAAATATTGATCATCCAAACCTTAACTAATGATATTGTTATAAACATTTTGTGGTTCAGTGATATTACAATATTTCAAAAACAATTTAGACTCAACGTCAATTTTTCTGAGTTTGATATACCCCTATCTTTACATCATACACAATCAATATATTCCTTCGTGGTCACGCCTTCTTATAATCACGAATTGGTCACATGGTGTTCACTGCACCCCACCGTCATTTTCGTATTTTGAATCTTTTAACTTTTGAGTGATAATTGTACATTTGTAATAATCATACAATTATGATCTAAGAGTCTTTTTCTAGAAATGTAAGTTTTAATATGATGAAATTTGCAGTTGAAAAAATAATTCTGGAAAAAATGAAGAAGGTCTACCAATTTGCGTATATATTGACTAAGAAAAAAGAATTGCGTGGAGCACGATACACTGCGTGTGACCACGAACTGTTGTAAATTTATCATAATAATAATGAAGTAACACAGAATGAATCATGGCGAACGGAATTGTAAAGCCTAGGGATCGTGTACCAACAGCTTCATCCTCAGTAATCATGTATTCAGAGACCTCCGTTCCGTTCCCGTACTGTTGGCTATTTTACATGAACGTGGCTGACCACGATTCGGTAAGACTTGTCGCAAGCACTGCAGACGAATTTCCTCGGTGGTGCGTCAGGAAATCCCTCAGAGAGAGAATCTATATCCGGTTCGAAGGCAGCTACAGGGCAAAGAGACCAGCGGAGATACGAGGTCGGAAAGGGAAAGGCGTATCACGAAGTAGACAGAAGACGTGGAAAGAGAAGATCTCAGGAAGGACGCGCACGAGTCGCCAGACTACGGAGGCAAACATAGATCGCCCTGAACCCCCGAGTCCAACCGTTCTTCTGTCCGAAAAGTTTTTTTTCCAGTCCTCGGGAACTATAACTCGACAAATTCAATCTAATGCCGGCTCCGACCGAATCCCGTTTCATCGAAATTTCAGGCAACATAATTTCCACGGAATTCGAGGGGGGAGTGAGAAATCGAAGGGAACGGCGAGTTAGAAGCAGAATGGGCGATGAGACGAGATAGAAGGCAGAGCATAGGTTGGTGTACTTTGGCAGGAGAGGGTCGTGCAGGGTGGTAGCAGCCGCTTCCACAGAGATAATGCAGTTATTTCGTGCCCCGGTACCGGTAATTGGCTGCACGTTCGCGGCGGAGGTACACCAGCGCACTCTCTGGCTATTGGTGCTCGCTTTAGCTTGCAAGACAGTACGACGTTGTTCGGGTCAATTTCTCAGACATAAAGTTAACGACTTCTCATGGAAATTATCTAGTTTTTTTCGCGGCCCATCGCGTGCGGAAAATGTGATAACGTATCACTGCTCCATCTATCTGACACGAATCTTGCGAAAGCTGGCTATAACTTTGTTGGAGTAGCTAATCTAAATCTATCCCAGCTTTCCCTTAACATTTGTTAGTACAAAACAATTTATTCATCACCACACTTTCCACTCCAAGGTTACAAATTCGTACAGAACTAGACTTAAGGTAGATCCACACTTATCCAGTGGTCTCTTTGTGTCTTGTGAGAAGTTTCAACTGCTTCGTTCCAAAACAGGGAAACGATACTTAAAGCTTCCATTTAAGTATTCTACCGCAGCGAAGCACGGGTGTTTTGCTAGTAAAGAATATACTTACATAAATCTTTTCACTGGAAATGTGTAATATGTTTGGCTTTAAACTTGAAGGAAAATATGTAGATTCCAACCTATTCACAGTAAAATTTATGTGTAAAATCCATTTAGGGAATACCTCTGCGCCGACATAAGACGAATATCCGTCCTGTTCGCAAAGACCGAGTAGCCTTTTAGCAAATGTCTCGTGTGAATCGTCATTACCCTGGGTAACAAATGCTAAGTGTTTCCCTGTCATCGGATATATGTACGTCTGGCTCGTTGAACGAGAGCAACATTCTATGTCTTTAAGATCGCAACGACGGAGGGACTTGTTTACGCAGCAAGGAAGTCACGGCACGTATTATACAAAGTGAAATCGAAATTTCTTGCCCCTGGTAGATAACCAGAATCCTCTAATAGAGTTACGCGTAATTTAATGGCTTCGTTTGACAAAATCAGAGTTTCATTTAATATTCTCTTTTGACTAAAAAAATGTACTCGTATCTTGAATAAGCAGATTACTTCGAAATTGAAAGTAAAGGTGTTTGTTCTGTTCGTCTGATACAAAGGGAAGTTTAACCGCTATATACAACCTCTTATAAATATTGAAAAGAATCGTTAGCTTTCACCTTTTTGCAGCAAAATCTCTACACGTCCGTTTTATATTAAAAGAAGCACCGCATTTCTTCTACAAAAAATATTAATCAATTACTCTCTGTTAGAATGCCTAAGAATTCATAAATTAATGTCGTTTCATACGCCAAGGAATTAAAACGACAACACCAACAGACATTTTCTTCACCTACTTACAATTAGTTTGGTGTTGTATTATTTGTTTCGTTCTTGGAAATCGACACGCAATATTAAATATCATAATTTGACATCTATCTAGGTGTGGGGGACTACTATCATAGACTTCACAACCTCAAGATGATTCAAATAAAAATCCTGTCTAATCGTAACACTATTCGCAATAACTCGTGTTTCTAAATTGGCGTAAGAAGGAAACGCTCACAAATAAAAGATTTTGATTTTAATGAAACTATGAATGTAGTACGCAAAAAGCAATTTATTATGTAGAAATTTGCTTCAACGGGGTGACATCAGCCCTTGTTTACGCTATTATTCTTTTGTAGTGTGATAGAGCATACGAAATTAAACAATTCTTATATTTAAAGTTTTGTTCTATCTCGCACCGTTACAATGTTATATTAAAAAAAAAAAAGAAATGAGATAATTTTGAGGGCTGATTTCTCCCTGTCAGTGTGCATTTCCGCAGAAAAAATTGCTCTTTGCATACTGCAATGTGCTCTACATTCCCACAAAGTTTCATTAAAATCAAAATTTTCGGGTTGAGATAGTTTGCTCGTAAGTAAGAATGATGCAGAAAATCGACACGAGGAGTTGGTTTCCCATTCTACTTGGCATTACTCCAGCCAGTGAACAATGACCTGCATATAATGTCGTAGTATCGGTTCATGGTTTCACTGTTCATTCGCCTTCTCAGTAATGGAGGTTGACAGATCCTTTGATGATGCCATAGGAAAAAAGGCAAGCGGAGGAACCTCGGCTCCGTAACCCTCCACCTGTCGCCATGACGTCGGCGAAGCTCCATAGACGAAGAAGAAAAGGACACCAACTATGACAAGACTGCCCGAGACACTCTCCGTTGGTAAACGAGTTTTACGATGGCGGATATTAAGTTATTTCTTTTTTTTTCTCCGTACAAAAATCTCTTCGCCTTATACAGCGAAAGCTTATGAAGTTGCCCTGGCAGATGCAACAGGGAAGATCGTTGAATTTTCATTAACTCCTAAATAGAATAGGGGTCCTCGTTTCCGAATGACATAGACCTCCATCCGTCACTTTAACATCTCTCGGTAGATTGAGGACTGTTAAGTCTACCAAAATTGCTTTTCAGCCGAAACCGTGTAAATTCAACTTTTATATCAAAAGGTAAGGTATTCTTCTAACGTCCACTTTCCACAGAAGATTAAATAAGATTCTTTATTTGTAACATACTGCAGACAAATGACGCAAGATCAGGAGTGGATTCGAGGGTAAAACATTCAAGCTCTACGCGACAAATCCAAATCACATCTTTTCATAAATACTTGTGTATTTCGAAGGGTATACTTCTCCACGTAGTCTTTTTACCCCGATTTTTTCAACCGATCTGGACCAAATTTTGCATAATTACTCTCTAGAACCTTGCAGAAAATATAGTCTACCATGAAATCTGGACATCTCATCCCTTATTTCGCCCTCTTGACACTCCGTGATAATCGAAGTTTTACCTGGGCAGCGCGTGGTACTTCAAGCTATAAGTATACGTACAGTGTAACGCACAATCGCGTGACCAAATGCAACGATGTAAGCTCTTTTCGTTATCGAAACGTATTATCAATTAGAGTACGAGAAGAAAGAAAATCGAAAATGAAGAGTCCATTCTCGTCAAGCATTACAACCTCCCTCGCTAAAACAAAACTGAATACAGAAAAAGAGATTGACGAAAAAAAAAAAATAAGACAGACTTCGAAGATATGTTGACTTGTGAAGCCTGAGTGAAACATTCCACGACGCCGAGGCGTCCTTTCGTACGTTCACGGCGTGCAACTGTATGTAGGGGCCTGCAGCCCGAAACCATCCCTGGATACACGTACGCTTAAGTAATTTAATTAGAACAACTCCGGTCTGGAGACGTGACTCCGTCCTTTGGTCTGGGTCGAGCTCTCCGCGAGAGAGGAGCAAGGATGGGGAAAAAGAGAGAGAGAGCGGGAGGTAGGGGTGAGAGAACGACAGATATGAAGGATAGAGAGACTTGCAGACGGTTGAAGATGAGAACAGGCCAGGGTAAGAGTAAACACGAACAGAGATAGACCGAACTCTGAGGAAAACGTGTGCACGTACACAACGTGTGTGTATGTGTTTGAACACGTGGTCGAGTGTGTTCGTATGGTCGCATATGTGTGTCGAAGGAGAGGTCTACCCCGTAGGAACATCGTGTGGCAGTCACGATAGTATTGCTCCTGCTTCATGCCCTCAGAGTTTCTCCAAACCCGTGGTGACAGTGCCACCCCCAACCCCCGTGGCCTGTACGTCGCGACGAGCGCGGAATACGTTAAAAGAATGATGAAGAGACCATATTATGCTCGAACACTCTTGCTAGGTGATCTTACGGTTTTTTCTGTGCACGTAATAAAACGCACCTATGCCCTGTGAAGACAGAAATATCACCAAAGTGATGAAACACTTTTTGTTACATCGCAACAACGATAATTAAAATTTCTGTTATGCGATAATTGTCATGATAATGTGGGGGAAGCGGTACATTGTTTTCCGTATATTAATGAATTATCGATTCTGTTGTTTCCTATGAAATGTTGGCAAATATGTATTACATGTTTAATGTTTATCGACGCAGGCGATATGGAACGGAATAAACTGATATTTCGGGACGCAACGTTTGCGTAAACAGTATACATTGTACTGGCATTATGAAATTCCGTTATTGTAGACTCGGCTTAATTAACTGCAACATTTCGTTAGTCTGACAAGTTGAAAATGTTATCTAATCTTAGCGAGTGTTAATCCAGTAATCCATAAGGTGATCATAATTTTGATAGCACCGATAGTGTGATCTATACAATTAATCATCTTTGGGAAGTAAATAGTAGTGGCGCGAGACGTGTCAACAGCGTTACAGCAAAGTTGTCCGATCTAGTTTTCAATGTTGGTGCACCAGCTTCTCGTGTTCGCCGTATGTTATGTGTCGTATATAAATGGAACAGTGTACATACAGTGTAGTCCTTGCTAAAGGGAATCCCGTCGTTGGTTTGAACTCCCTTCCACGAATCGAGTTACCCCCGACAAATGACGATTTAATAGAGCTTGCAGATCTATTCCTCGTACGTGGAATGAAAGGTTCAGTCGAGCTTGTACTCGCTCAAACATAGGATCCTTCTTAGGTCGACAGTGGACGGTCGTGCCCGGCATTTCCTCGGCACGTGACCACGGCCTTTTCTTCCAAAAAGTAGAAAATGAAGCTACACTTACGGAGATTTCTCTTTAAATATTCTATTAACCCGACACGCATTCTCCGCTGGTAGCTAAAACATTCACGAACGACCATTTTTCAAATTTTGAAAAGGTTTCAATAAATTAAATTCAGAAAATTACTTGCGAATATTCAATTGGCGGGGACTTAATGAAATCATATGCTCATATTTCGCAATCATTACAACTTCGAAACCAATTGAATGTTTTACTATTCTTTATTAAATTATAATATCCATATTTCAGCATCATTAAATGAAATATAATATTCATATTTCAGCATCGATTCCTCTGGCAGATATATTATTAGGGGTATTCGCGAATCTATCACTTTATTTTTTATTTCACTCTCCCAGAACGTCATAATCCATTTTTCTGCGAAGATAGACAAACGTATCTTAGATAACTGGATGGTAAAGTACATAGCGGGGGCGTTGTTGCTGACATCGCTGGATGATAAATACAATCTCGTCCGCAGTAAACTCCGGTTGCTTTATCGGCAGCCATTTAGACAATGAAGATAGTATTTCTCTCGCGGTTTTATGCTGTATATCACCACACTAGAGCAACGATGGCGCAGCTTGTGTCGAGATACCGGCACGCTACCAATAACCAAGGTCTGCAGTAGAAAAAGGCGAGCACAGACAGTAGTTTCCACGAGCCAGAAACGGAGGGCAGGAAACCAAAACAAGTTATAGATTTATTTTACCACGACCCACGAGAATCGGATTATAAAGAAAAGAACTTTTCTTGTCAACATTTTTCCTTCACATATTTTGTCTGTGGTGGGGATAAATATAATAACTCTTTATACTATGAATATTTTCGTAACCTGTATAGAGTGTGTGCTATTACGAACAATAATAACCATCTCGAAATATTTATCGTCTTACGGGTGTAGACCGTCCTCGAATCGATACTGCAACGTATTGCTCCGGAGAGTTTAAGGCCTGGGTGACATATTGTTGCAATACCATCGAAATCTCGGTTGTAATACCGAGGTAGACTTTCAATCAATTTCAAATATATTACCAATAATTATCTTTAACGCACCAGTAGCTTTTTAAAATTGAAAGATAAATTTTTATCGTTCGACATCGCTTGAATATTTGTAATTACAGTTTACTGGTCTTACAAATCATCCAAAAAAGTAATCAGTGCGAAACAAACTTTTTCAGTTTAATTTGTTAGAGTAATGAAAGCTTCAGTTACTCTTGCGCATAATTTAAAAGCTCCAATGCTGCAATTTATAAGATACAACACAATACGAATGTAAAAACATGATGAGTTATTTTAAAGAATTTTTAAACAATGATAATACGTTAGTGTTCGTAATCAATATAAACTGAATCCGTAATTTAGGGGTTCCCCAATGTTTCTGGCTAGTTTACATCGCTGGTACATAGAGAGGGACAACTTTTACTTCAGCTTGGTGTGAATAAAACAAAAAGCTGGGGCGTCATCTGGCCCTGTCGTGTTAAGCCTGAAATTAAGCCACGAGGCTTTTATTGTCTCATTAGGATGAGCCTACAATTTTCTCTCGCCAGAACCTGCCAGTATTTATCGTTGGTCGTTTCATGGGCTCCGCAGCGAGTACCTTTTTTTTATTAGTTAATCAGGCGGCTTGAATATTTTCAATAAAATTCATAGCATCAGGCGGAGGGGAAGGTAGCTGTCGGAGAATTGTTAGGCCGCTTCCGTCGCTTCCCTTATTACAAGCTCAATTTTTATCCCCCGCCGGAATGGCTTCAATTATAAAAGAGAAAAACTAGACGAGGGAGCTAGTGTTACGACTCGTCGTAAGTCGGGCTTTACGACTTTATGCTACGTGTTCGTCAAGCGACTTCGAATTCGTTGTGTCCCCTTCGTCGATCCATCGGGTTTTAGATCCTCGACAGGATCTACGAGGATCCGTTAAGGGACATTGACGAGATTGGTTATAAATTTATTTGTCCCTTCAAACGTGACGTTGTTTTATTGCTGGCTGAAGGGAACGGTGCTACATCACATTTTCTTCTTTCTCTCACCCCTACCACTTGCTTCTTCCTGGGGATGTGCTTTGCATTATGCCACAGAGGACAGAGGTTTGATGTAGCGAGAGCGCGCATCAGTATGTCACAAGAACACGAATTATGACGTCGTAAAAAAAAAAGAGAAGTTACTAACTACTTTGTAAGTAGTATAAGGACGGCGTTCGTCTGACGACATCGTTTAAAAGTCCGGGAAATTCCAGGGACCTTAAACTTGATTTGATTATTTTTTGCTGGATATTACTAACTTTGTTCGCTGAAAATTAAAATTCTTTTTTCTAAATGCCCGTACTGAATTAATTCCTACGATGTTTGTAGGCGATACTGAAACAATGTTAAACTAACATGTACATCGAATCCTTATCGAAATAAATTTTTTTATTGGATCCAAATCGTTTAAAAAATTCATTGACAATTCGAGTTATTAATATATTATGAAACTATATTGCAAAATGGCAAACAATGTCTGTTCGCGTGGTTAATGAACATCTAATAATAGTGGAATTTTACTGCCATATTGTTATCACGCGAAATAATCCACTGCTCCCCGTTATACGCGAGAACATCAGCGAACCTATAAACGAGCGATAAACTTCGTAATCATGTTACCTCTTAGAAGAGCAGGTTTTGTCAAACTTGTCAGAGTTCGACATCGTAGTTGATTATCGAGGCTGCAGGTAACCGCCACTATTAAAGGTATGCCTCGCACGGAGCCTGCCTTCCGTCTATAGTAGACTTTTCGTTAAACTTAATTATCCTCGACTCGTCGACAGATTGATCAGTGCATTTTACAGGGAACGAGGCTAATAGAAATTTCGCGAGATTCGATTAAACTACGTACGTCGCGCACAGTGGTCCGTGCCTCGTTTTACGGCCATTATTAACGTTTCAATTAGCAACGAGATACGTTATCGCCGGTAAAACTCTGTTATCGTGCGTTGCCCGATGAAAGAATACAAAGGCCGCGATATTAAGTTAAATAAATGTGTCTACGCTGCGAAGTGTCTATATCCTGAAAGCACAAGTTTCAATAGGGTCCCCTACGTCTACTTTCAACTATAATGCAGCATACCGTGCTAGATTTCATTATGCCCGGAACAGGAGAGTTTATTAGAGACACAGGTTTATTAAAATTTGATTACTACCACTGCGTAATATGAGGCAAACTTGCGTTAATTTGGAACAGTTAGCGAATATTCAATAAACGAAGGTATACCGAAATGAAAATTGGATACTCGCGGCTTTTTTTTTTATAGAAATGCGAAAGGAACCCAAGTATTTACGTAAAATGCTAGTAACATCCTTCTTGTAACGATGAAATTTAAGTATGTTCTTTCTCGAATAATTATGTATTAATTTATTAGGTATATAACTCCTAATTGCTAAACGCTTTTTCCTCGCGATTCATGCAGAGTCGATTGCTATTCTTCGGGCAGCTAAAATACCTTGATCATTAAGCATCTTTATTGAAGTACGTTCGTTATCAATTATTGACTGATTAAAGCTTAATTGGACTTTGACGCGACCAATTACGCCGGAGTGAATGTTATCGTTTCGAGAAGCCTAACCATTCGCAAGCTCCTCATCTATCCCTCTTCTCCTCGTCGCCAATAAATGAAACTTTGTTAATTAGGAGGAAGCCGTAGGTAATGCCAGTAACTAATTGGCACGCAGGGCATAAACCGGACGTGGAACAGTTGCCCGGGCTAAACTCAAGCAGATCGTTGCCAGCGCAAACTAGTTTGTGCGCATCCAGAATGGAAGAAGTTGCGTGTGGTTGATCATACACATTTTTCAGTCCCCAGAAGCCATATCAATTTTCAGAAACCCGCCGTGATTTTGAAAACAATACTAGAGTTTCTCAACAAACTCTCTCAGAAGCTCTCTCTGAAGCTCAAGTTTCAGGTACATAATTTGATATGAAGAACGAAGCGGTGTCGACTCGTTTAAAATACGATATTAAATTTTCCAGTAATTTACATGTAGTTACTTGATCATTTTTAAAGTTTCCCAAACTAAGTGCATTTTATAAGTAAGTATACTTTCTTATGCACTATGTATAAACGTTCAGACAGATTGTTACAGGCTTAAAATATGTTTGCTTTGGATGATCGAGGTAATTGCCAAGAAATTAATGGAGTAACGATAGGACGTAAGTTAAATTTTTGAGTTTGAACAGGAGCTCTATAAGATGATATTCCATACATATATAAATAGATAGGTAATTTGTACTTGATTATCATAAACAGATTCAATCATAGTTATATAGTATGTTTTAAAATACGTTAACAGCAGGTATTTATTATCAATTTATGTATATTTATTGATATTACTCTTTAATTGGGAAATATACCCACTTGGCATTCATCACACAACTATTTGTTTATTAAATTAAAAAAATAATAACTGACAATCAGTGAGCCTATTTAAATAGCGTCATTCTTATCATCATAATAATAATAGCATAGTAAATGCTTGGAAATCTCAATCAGACTGTATTTTATCATAGTTTTAAATTGAAAACAGGCATTGTACCTATCACTCTCGACCCTTGACAAAACCATTTTACTATCGTTTTAAACTTGCCATTGTCATTTTACGAAACATTCATTCGATTTATCTGAAAGTTTAACTTTTCGAAGGAAATAGCGAAGGCTATTAATAGTTACTTAACGATCTCCAGATACAATTTATTAAATACCTACAATCCAAATGCTTCTATGCATGAAATGAAACACTGGAATTGCAAAGTAATCTTAATTGAGTAATTAACAAGGAAGAACGCTTGATACGTTACACACTGTAATTCAATTTTGGTAACTGGAGTGTACTGAGATTTGCGGAATTTCGCAAACAGTTTCGCATGATGTAATAAAACGATCTATGTAGTGGTAAACGTGTTAACGTAGGAGTCATAAAAAAGAACGTGGTAGGGTAGAAGCTTACGAGACCAAAAGGGATGCTTTAACGGCCCCATAAATTCCAACGGTCATCTTCCACCTCGAAGCTCTGTATAAGCGTCCCTGTAATACACGAACGAGACGAGATCTTGCTTCGTGCAATTAACCCTTTAAACCATTTCATTTTTACGCACCGAGGAAGATTTCTAAATCTTACGATACCGACCCTAAACCGATTCCTTTTTCCCCAATAATTCAAGTCTTTCATTGCGACGTTTATTATTAGATTTAATCGCTTGACAATGTCACTTAAAGTTCGAATACTTAAGAGAAATTAAATTGACAAGTGAAGGGTAAAGGGGAAAAACGAGGAATGTCCATTTTCTGTGATTTTGCTTTATAGCATATTTTGTTGGTGGCAACTGGGACTATAAAACTGTCGAATCACAAAGGGTTATAAAATTTAAATACCCCCGTAAGATATCGTTAAAGATTTGAAATAGTGGTTAAAAACAGGAAATGTCCACTCTGCACTGAAACAAAATACAAAATCTCCCCACTCTTTGCTTAAGCATAAGCTTCAAGCTTCTGTCGTCAAGGTAAAACATAAAATTATATAAGAGGAAAATTATGTAAGAAAAGTAAATTCATTGAACCTTGCTTCTTTACTGATGGACCGAAGTATTAAAACTTAATTTTCTCGGTAAAGCTGCTTTGTGATATTCCCTGTTTTCCCCTTATCCTTCAAGCCAGTATAGACACTAAAAAACAAGAAATTCAAATAATTATACAAACGATATACATATCCTTATAGTCGCGACAATACTGAATTTCATTTATTATAATATTATAACAGCGTTGTTACTTTTAAATCTCACCCTTTACACCTCTATTTTTCTCCTCGTTTTTTTAAATTTTCTGTTTTTCCTTTTCTTTTATTTTTCTTTCCAATTAATTTCTACTGTGATCTTTGGCTTTTCTCTTATGCTTTTCATGCAGTCTAACCAAGCTGTATTATTATTATTATCACGTCAAGGGAAAAAAATTGTATTTCGTATAAGTCTTTAAACAGAATCGCGTGCACTTTGACTGACGCGTCAAGGCATAAGGGGGGCAGACTGAAGCAGCTGTCCGATAACACAATTACGCCAATTGAATTCAATTACCGCTCAGTTGCATTAGTAATCCATTCGATCGAACTGAACCGCCTGCTAATCCGTTGAAAAGACGATATTCATTCTCGGTTCTCCGGAGAATTGAAATTAACCTGATACGAGGTCCACGTTATCAAGATTTAAACAAATCCACGGCTCAAGTGACTGATCGCTCGCAACAGGTGGGACATGTTCTCTAGGCAGGTGGGGCATCGTCGTGCTGAGCCAGAAGCTTTGGCTTGGGTTAGCGTGCCAAGAACCACCCCTTTCGGCCGCAACCTCAAACTCTCGTCGAGCAAGCCGATATTGTAATTGCCAGTGCTACCCAAGTGGCCTAAGATTGATGAGGTGGAAGCCAAGTTAGTCGAAGCGTGCTAAATGCGAGCTACCGGTGATCCTGGAACCGGAAAGCGTATTCTGCGTCTCCGCCTAAATCGTTTGTCATCCGGCTTGGCACCCAGGCATTTCGTAATTTCGCGTTTTTCTTCCCCCAGCCTCGTACTTTTCCCTACCGTTCGCCGCTGCTCCAAACCCCCCTCGACAGGAAAATTTGCTGACGAATCGAGGAGCAACTTTAATAAACGTCAATGCAACGTGCAATGCTACTTTTATTACGACTGTCGTCTAGTTTACTGCCTTGTAATTCAATCGTTGTCAAATTTCGCCCCGATACACTCATTTATTTCCATTTATATGCCATAACATCCTCTTGCAATAGAAATAGATTATAAGATCAATGAATATAAATAACACAGGCTTTCGATATTTTTATTTCTATTTCTAAATATTTTCACTTATTCTGGTGTAGTCGAAACGATATTGTAATTCCATTATTTCAATTCAAAATACCTGCTCGAAATGTTGAGGGAACAACCTTTTAATACACCGTTAAAAATGAAGAATTTCAGCTTTATTAAGAGCAAAGATAACGTTCCTTTTACCAAAGTTGGCCCGCGACTAAATACAATTTAATCAAGTACCTATAAGCGGGAGTACCGAAAGTTTCCGTAATTCTTGAAAATTTAATATTCCTTTGTCGAAAGGACGCGGAGAAACAGGTCCAGGAAGTGCATTATTAAGATCTATTAGGAAATCTTTCGGCGCGAGAGCAAAGGCGCTGAGGAAACTTCGCAATTCAACGAGATCGCCGGCAATCTACGCAACCAACTCTTTCCGACGGTGTTCCTCAGGGCAGCCGTTTCTCTCGCTCGTTATCTTCCACGCTCGATTGGACGGAGCGTTTATTGTTTCAAGCGAGAGGGCGCCCCCCGGAGCGAAATGTTTTCCCGGTCGTCTCGCGCGTCGTCTGGCCCGCTTAAGTACAAATAGCCCTTGCAAGTCCGCGGTCCGAAGTTGGGCGGGCGACTACCGGGGCCAAAAGTGATTTGGACAATCGCCAGGAAGCATCTAGGCCACATTGAATCATTCTGATCCTCTCCCACTCTCTTCTTCTACCGGCGTCCCCCGCAAATGTCGCGAAACTGCGATAAAGAAGTTGCAAATCACCGGAGAAACACTCGCGTCCAGCTCTTTCGCTCGTTCGACCCACGCTGACTAACTTCTATGATGATTTCTTTCGTCCCGGCCAGGCAGAATAGGCGTCTATCCTTTGCCAGATTTACGAGTATAGTCATTACTTTATTTTCGCCTACGGTCCAGAAGTGTGCAAACAGAGGAATCTCTGAGTTATTATCAAAATGTTTAAGGGTAGTGTTTCGTAAGTAGACGTTTAAGGGTGCTTTGGTAACTGTGAAAGATTTACGAGCAGGTTGTAATATAATTTATTCTAAAGTTAATTTTACGTCTAAAACCGAGCAAAATTTTTTTAAAAATAAATATGTTAGGAAACTTTATTTTTTAGTTTTATGAGTTCTGCAAATATAATGCATACTCTACGTTATTTTTACTGAAAGATTACGTTCAGTAACCTTGTTCATAGTGTTATAAAGTGTATCAAAAGTGTATAAAACCATCAACAGAAGTGGTAAGTCGCGTTTTGTTTTCAATACAGAAGCGAAATCGTTTGGCAAAACGTGCGGCGCCGACAGAATGACAACGCTGCTCATCAACGGGCAGTTAAAAGCAATGAACAGCTTAAGGGAGCTTAGGAAAAAGTCGTATAAACATGGGTTCGGAGACTCTTGCCTTCCAAGAAATAAACACTTTTCGTTAGCAACGGAGTGCAGTGAAAATAGTTTACTAAAGAAATTATAGACTGCGATTTCGGAGAAAGGTGTTCAAAAATGCCCAGAATATTTCGAAATTTAAAAACACCAGAGACTCGAGTTAAACAGTATTTTCATGAGAAGTCATTTTAGTTCGTGATACGAACGGAAGGGCACAACAACATTCGTCTAGATGGCGCATAAAATCTGTCACATAAATTTTTATGTCTCACAAAAGATTTAGAAAACTTATTATTACTTGTACGCCATCATCGCGTCGTGGATAAGTTGCCAAACTCGAGGGCTAGGTACTAACATTAAAATTTGACGGTGGCAATGTCGCGACTGCGTGTACTTCCTCGACAACCAAGCCCGAGATCGCAATGAAAAAGTTTCCAAAACCCCTTTCATAGCCTCGCTCATATTACTACTTGTCGGCGTTACATAAAACGTATGTTTTCCGCGGGTTTTATGTAACTCCGCCACTGCGAAGTTCGATTACTTAAAGAAAGTTGAGTTCGTTCGAGGGGTTCGCGTAACGCGAGAATATTAAAACCCCCGGGACCTTTGCAGCACGACTGATTTCATTTATACGACACCCCGTTGTTCGAAATTCTCACGTCAATTTCCCATCTTGGATAGGTTCCCAACAACGAAAAAAAAGAAGGACCAACTTAAAGCAGTATTTTCCGCTGATCGAGCACATTTAACTGCCGTAAATTCGAAGGAAGGCAAGAAGAGGCTTCTTCCGCAAGGTAGTAAGTTAAAGGGCCGCGGCAGAAGGAATCCGTCGGAGGGAAGAGGATAACTTTGAGGGAAAAGGCGACGAAGGAATAACCGGCAACCGTAAACAAACTTTCAGGTTTATCGAGTGAGGCATTGTGGGTTAGAGACGCTGCAAATATTTGATAGCCGTTGCTCCTTCCGCGAAACAGAAACAGAAGAGAGAGAGAGACACCGATGGCATCTCAACACCGCCCGCCCCCTTTCGCCGCCCTTTTCAACTTCGTCATCCCCGTTCGTTCCTTTCGGCTACGCCGTTCCACGACTTCTGGCGAACTCATTTTCTGTTGCACCGTCCAATTCCTGCCCCTGACAAAAGTACCGACAACAACCGCGGAACTACATCTTCGCTATCAGAGTAATCCAAGAGGTCTCCCGGACACTACTTTAAAGAGAACGGTAAATAAAGTCCCTGTTAAAAAATAACGCCGGCTGATTGTGGCGCCAGGCTAGTCTTTCATCTCCTATCTCCGTCGTAGTCCCTCTATCGATTCGGAACAAGAAAAGTGGATGAAACAACAAGCTAAAGCAGAGATAGGCTATTTTTAAACTTTATGGAAACTCATCATCGGTGTCGATTATCTGACCTCGTAGTACCATCACCTTGGTGTATCTTGTGGAAGCAATGATGTTTAATTTGTACATTGCATGTTGATAGTAATTTTAGAATTCAGCACAACACTGCACTGTTCGAAATTGAAATTAGATGTCGCTCTCTCATGCGAGTTGAAAAGAGTTTGATTGTTCCACTTACGCTGATGAAGCGTTTCAATAGATACTTGTGCAGTAATATTTTATCAAATGCTACCTATTATCTTTTTCCAAACAATCTTGCACTCGTTGCAGTTGATTCGTGCGGAATAAGTGGACGATAATAACGAGGACTGTCTACTTTGGTTACGTAATGACATTAATCACCTGCCTTCGCAGTGTAGCTATCGATTACTATAATTGATTGGTATCAGTGATTTCGAATTCTTTGATAGATGAAAATTAAACGTTCAGCAATTTTCTTATTTTTAACCCTTCGTGGTCATACGGCATGTATCGCAACCTCAGACACTTTTTTCCATTGCCAATACTTCTGTAAATTTGTAGACCTTAATATTAAAATTTAAAAATTCGGCGAATTTTAATAATAAAATCGCTTTTTTCCACAAATATTTTCTCAACTACAAAAGTCATCGTATCCAACTTTACATTTCTAGAAAAATACTATTAGAGCTTGATTGTGTGAGTATTACGAATGTACAATTATCATTCAAAAGTTAAAAGATTCAAAAATACGAAAATGGTAACTTAAAAATGACGTCAGGGTGCAGTGAACTCCATGTGATCAATTTCTGGTTATCAGGTGTAACCACGAAGAGCTAAGGGTACTATTTCTATCGTATGATGTAGGTACCGATTATTTGAAATTCATACGATTATAGAAATTATAGGATTTTAAAGAAAAAACTGATTTCTTGCCGCCTTTTTCCTTTAATATCTTGAGAAGTATTAAAAAAACATCGTACGTCATATGGTAGTTAATATCATTGAGAATACGTGTGCCAAATTTCAATAAATTTGGTTGAACGGTTTTTGAGTTATTACTGGCACCAAGTCGAAAAGTGCAGTTTCGGGAAAAACGCGTTAAAGTTCGTCAAGCGCATTTACCCTCCTCCTGCAGGCTTTCAGTTTATTGGCCATATCTTTGTTATTACAGCGATTTTTTCAATGGGAGCTTTTTCACATTATTTTCAAAGGTCCAAGCTACCATTGCATGCAATTTTTTTTTTGATTTTCTGAAACCGTCAGGGTGATATTTTAATAGATACTAATATCCATTGTCTTACTTCTTTCTTATTAATTCGACTTCACAATACATTTTCTTCTTTTCATAAAGATGAAAATGCTGTGATTTCAATCAGTGCTGAAGCCGAATCGGAATTTAAGAGTGACATGCGTTCGCACATCATTCAATATTAACGATGTCAGATTTTCAACTATTCCCTTGGAACGCTTTGATCAACGACGAAAACACCAATGGCCACCGCGTGGAATAAAAAAAAAATCTGCACAAACAAAGAAAGGGAGATGTCTGCGCGACTAACTGTTCTCGAATACGGTACATACTTAATTTTATGTCCGTACATTCGTCCAGTAATAAAAAGAGGAAAAAGAAGGAATGAGAAATAGAGGAAAAAAGTGTGCACGGATGGAGAAGTGCAGACGAGTTGGAATTTTCACCGAGCAAGAGTCCCTTCGAAAATGCGCTTGGTCCCTGCAGGCCGTTTTCAGAGGCGGGTTAATTATACCACCCGGCGCGAGAAGGGGAAGCACATAAAAAAAAGAAGTCCAGTCGGCCAGCACACATTAAACGTGAATTAAACGTCGAGATTTCCGTTTCTCCGCAGCGGAAAAGGGATGACGATGGTGGTCCAGGTCTGCGTTTTTCGGTCCCCAGGTTTTTCCACTTGCTCGGAGCTTGCATTTATTTGTACACTTTCAACCGACTTTAAGAGCTGTACTAAAAATTCACCCGGCTGGCATCGACCTTTAAACAACTAAAAGGAAAGAACTTTTTCATGTAACCAGGTTTTCAGCACGCCGAGTATGAAGCTGGCTGGCGGTCACCAACGTCAGCGACGAATCATCGATAAGCAGGAAAATTCTGGATACCGATACTTACTCGTCACTATGCAAATGTTATCGAACCAGGGCGGTTGGAATAAAAATTAGAAGTGAAAATACAATTTCCACCACCCCCCGCGCCAGTGTACCACGTCCTATCGACATCCCTCGATGTTGGCTGGTCGCCAGGCCAATTATGCGCATGCAAGAACCGTGAGCTAATTGACGAAAGTGTTTGATCTCGCATCCAGTGAGAAGCTCGTGAATTAATGCTCCTTTGAACGAGAATTCGCTTTTGCTCTAACCCTCCAACCAACCCCAACAGGGAGCCAGAGAACCTCTCGCTTATAGACTGTCGGTTCTGTCTAAAGGGAAACAGAAATAGCGAAAGGAAAAGAGAAAAGTGGGCGGGGCAGCGTTTAACTTTAATTGCGTTTCTCTCGGTGAATCCTTAGAAAGGTCCCTCAAGTCGGGGTTGCGAGCTCAACCGTTCGTCGCTTATGCAACAACATTTCTACGCTCGCACTTCTATTTTGATTCGATTACGTAGCCTTGCTTATGTAACATCGCCGAGATGCTTCCCTGATAATAAGTGAACTTTGAAACGGCCGATCGTGTACCTACCTATCAGCTACAGACTTCTACGTTACATGTTACGTAGCTACCTACACATTCAACATCCATGGATCTTCTACGTAGCAGTGATTGCTATCCACGGCTGCTAGAATAAAAACACCGATTCCTGATAATGCTTTCGAAAATAAGCAACATTTAGTATTCTTAATTAGAAACTGCACATACCAATTTGCTTTCCTTACTTTCAACTCTAACGAGATTACGGAGGCGCGCCACGCTGAAGAGAGTCCAATTAGCAGATTCGGGACGGAACGAACCAACAGCAAAAAGACGGGAACGTGAAATACATAAAATACACAAAACATTTACCGGTGAGTTTGAGGAACAGTGAAAATCTGCAGCTCGCATGTTCCCTGTTCCTGCAATGGAAACCCGTCTAGTTGGACGCTGTAATGTAAACATTGTAAACGAACTGCTTAACTTCTGTTTTATCCCATAGCCATTGTACAATCAAATTATATTTCATTGACATTAAAAGGAATAAATCGCATTTAAAAATAACTGTAGCTTGACTTTACATTCCCCCAAAAATGTGACATTTTGGAAAAAGATTTTTGCTGAAGTTGTATGTACTTATACGTTGTAATTATAAATGTCACATGAATCGCAACAGTTTTCTTTTTTATTCTACGGCAACTAGCCTCGTTTCTATAGATTGATTTTATTCCGTGAAATTAGTATCAAATTTCCGGAACGATTCTTATTAAATTTAAACCATATCTGAGAAGAATTTAACGTTCCTTTGATTGTGGGGGATGTAAGTGCTATCGGACGTCGACGAGACCCGGGGGATGTCGGCCTTCGGGGAGAAGAAGGTAGAGAAAGAAAAACGTGGGGATAGAATAATTGAGGCAACGATGAAACAAGGGCTTCCCGGTAGACTTGGGGCTGCCTTTTGCCTTCGTTCAATCAAAACTCCCGCCCGGAAGAAAGGGAAGAGGAGACCGAAACTGTCCGGCTTGTAATGAGGGAAGCTCCGTAGCTCGTTCCTTCTTGTTCGGCTCAACGCCTAAATACGGTCGATCGGCAGTCTAGAAAAGTGGTGAAACGAAATACGAAAGGACAACTAAAACAAGAAAGAAAGAAACACCGAAAATTGATACTCTTTGTTGCGTAACTAGGACCTGGGGGAAAAAGAGATAACGTAGAAACGGTTTCATTATACTTTCTATAGATGTAGGTACATATAATGTACCGCCGTTGGATATAGAATTTTCTTTCATACAAAGAAAAAATTATTCTCATTACTCACATTCCCAAAGATATCTTAAAGGCTAAGAAACATGTTTAACCCTTTGCTAGCAACTAATAACTAACTTGATTAAAAATATATTTTACCCAACTAAAATTGTACAGCGTGTATTAACAAACAGAAATGAAAATTTTAAATAGGGACTATGCTCTCACTCAATTAAGTCTGCAAACACAGGGCATGCAGCAGTGTTTTCTTCAAATATTTATTCTTTATAAATGCCCTTATTTACCTTTTCGTTAAGCCTAATCCAATAGAATTCTCATCTCACTCGATTGATTTGATTCTCTTAATTTATGCTACGTGTAGCTTATCGTTTACTTCTGATACAACTCGCAATAAAATCCCCGCATAGATTTTTCTATTAATCTGTGCCGCGCTTTTGCCTAATAATTTTCGCTGTTCAAGGACCACGATATATCGATCCGGGGTACGTAATAAGGCGATAAGAAAAATACCATGGTTTTCCCTCATACAGGAGTAGTGAGAAAAGTTAACTGTCTGAAGGGTCTGCAAGGTAACACCGTTACTGCACTTTAAGTTTCCCCGGTTGGAAGCAGTATGTGTACCTACACATGCCGAAGTTCTGAAATAGCATACGTAGATAAAGTCGTACGTACACGCTCGTGCTCAGGTAACCTCCATACGTTTGGGCACGTAACCTTCCGTAATGAGTTTAACCAAGGGCTGTAAAAAGGTAGCAGTTGACGTGCATCGTACTTTTTTACAAGTTGTATACCGTCCCACGTTCGAGTCCGGTGCATATGCACCTGGTGAAGAGGAATGGGACACCTCCAATATGGTTTACGCTTTCGTGGCCAGTAAATGTGCCGTTTGCTCGGAGTGAAGAAAGTAAGGGTTTAATCCCATTCTGCTCCAAAAATCTTGAGCTCGGGGTGTTGCGGCCGTTTTGGCAGAAGAGAATTTCCGCTTCTACGGTTTACTTCAGCGTGGCCATTCATCTCAATAGTTTTCGCATTAAGGGATTAAGGTATTAACAGCGTACATAGATATTTACAATTTTTAAGTTTTATGACCTCTGAATTCGTGGTGAATTTATCGAATATGTTATACTGTGATAAAAATTTTTGAAGTGCATATTTGTGCATTCTATTTCGAGTGAATTTAATTAATATCTCCATAATTAAACAAGTCATCTTAATGTATTCAGTACTTGCGGTGGTACATTTTATTTTCTCGGTCCACCTTGAAGCCCTAACCTAGTAATATCAGGAAATCGTAATTTGTATTGAAATAATATTTATACATTTTTTAATCCTTTGGTTAATATTGAATTAAGGAAGCTTTGCTTTATTTGCTAGTGCACATCGTAAATTCTACGAAAATTCTATACAGATATACGAGAACAATTGCTCAGCTATCAGAGGAAGAACGAACGGAGCTCTAACACAGATGCATTTTCAATTCAACCGCTAGATTCGCATCCAAAGATATATAAATTGGTTTTGAAATTGAGAGGAGAGCCTAAAGAGAGGAAGAGATCGCAATGTAGAGGGTTGGAAAGAGAGAGAGAGAAAGAGTGAGAGATGAAGAGGGGCTGCTGGGATGGAGAGAGGCGTAAAAAAGTAGAGTGGTACCAGCAACATTCTCGAAATTTCAACGAAAGCGAATTTTCACGCTTTCACCGTAATTTCCTCGACGCCGTTCCACGTGAAAATCGCATCAAATCAGTGGGTGGGTGCCGTATCGCTTCGGTTTCCGCCACTCCGCGAATCCGAACTAATATATTTCCGAAGCAACTCGATTGCGTCGAGTCAGAGGAAGACGGAAGGAAGAGAGGAAGCGAGCACGCGGAAGAGCCGGCAGAGAGGGGAAAAAAGAGAGGGATAAATAGAGGAAGGTAGGGAAGAAAAGAAAGGATAGGGAGGGTGCATTGTACCCAGGGCAATGATGGTACTGTATCGCGAAGGGATGCCGGATACCTGCTACCCTCTACGTCTCATCCTATTTGTTTCTACTTGCTGGTACGACGCGCCCTCGAGCGCTACCAAGAGAGAGGGAGAGAAAGAGGAAGAGAAGAAGAGCAAGAGAGGTGGTTTGTCAATATTCATTATGTTTGCGCTGAAAAAGGAAGGTGGTACAGCAGCCAGCGCAAAGGGAGAAAGAGAAGAATGGATGCGATGTGATACGATGCGAAATGCCGAGGATACATGGAATGCGCACACCGTGAGATACGAAAGAATTTACAGTTTTATGAGTGTATAAAAGGCCAGGGGGGTGAAAAAAGTCCCGCGGAAAGGAACGTTTTTTTTTTTTTTTGTTTCCATCGAACCAATGTAGCTATCCGACTGAATTGATACTCTCGGTAACGTTCGTTGTCGCTTTAATATTCTCGGGCATGATTCTATCAGAGCTTCCACTTGTTTGGAATGTGTCGTACGAAACCACCCGGAAAAAAAAACAGAAAAAAGTTGTCCCTGCTCTCGACTGTCGGTGTAACCAGTGTAGATTTTAATTTCGCGACGGAATGTACCATTCGGATTCCCTTTCCGTCACCATTGGCCCTTTGTTTTCTTCACGGACAAAAGGACAATGCGCCTCTGAATGCGCGATACGCGCGCGTACGTATGCGCGTGTCGCAAGGGAAAACGTTTTAAGAACATTCAATTGACGCTGTAATATCTGCGACTCGGTGCGTGCGACATGAATCGATGTTCAGCCGAGTCCCGGCGAGCCTCGATGATTTACTTTAATAGCTCCCTTTATTGCAATTAAAGCACCGCGGTTTGTGTACGAAAGGAAATAGGTCCCCGTCAAATATTTGACGCCTCGGCGTGTATCCCGGATTTTCAGCTGCTCGAAGCGCCGCCCTGTGCTCCCCAGCCGTAATTTAATTTGATATTCCCCTTTGTTAATTTGATAGAGCAGCGAAGCGAGGAGAGGGAGGGGAGGCAGATCGCGAGGGGGGATACGGAGGGACTCGGGAGAGAAAAATACTTCAGATTCCAGACTGTATCAGCGGCGGGCACTCGTGTCACCTGAACCCCCTTCCCGACTGATGCTCCCACCGAAACGTATCAACGTTCTACGTAGCGCGGCCAATGCGATTTAACCGCTCGCCACGCATCGTTCCGCTGATATGACGCCGACGTATATCGCTGACGCTTCGTGGCACGTGATCTCGAAATTATCGCGACTATAATGCGCTGGTCGTGGGTGCAATTTATCTGGAACGACTCGTCAGACAGATATTTCGTCAGGATTTCAAGGCGTATCGATGGACAATTACGTTTTTCTCCTTGATCGTGCGCAACGGCGTGGATCTGTTCTAGATGCATGCCAGGCGTTCTTACACCGAAAGAATGGAATACCTGAGAATTGTACGGTCGAGTGGTGAGCAATAGGAGAATACGTCGGCCGGGGGACGTCATAGATTTAGTTGGACGAAAGGGTACGGGAGACGATGGGCAGAGACGCAGTCAGTATGCGGTCATAACGAAGCTGTCGACATGATGGATGAGGAAGAGGGTAATGCGACGATGGTTCCTGAAGGGAGGACGAAGAGGAGAGGCAGCCAGCCCATCGTCCAGCACGATACAAGGGATGCTATCGCTATCGGACCCGCACACCCTGTCTGTCATCAGCACGCCTCACCACCTCAAACACACTCGGCCCACCCGCTGCACGCATGATGGAATATGCTGTATTATATAATTATCCCGTAGATGGTATCACCGGTGGCGCGACGCGTAATTAGAAACTGTCGAGCGAGCAAGAGAGCATCGCCTGAGGAGTTTATTGCGCGAAACGAGAGCCGAGCTTTTCCTAAAAGAACATGGGGGCCTGCGTCGATATTCGCCTTAGGTTTCAGCTACTCTTAGTTACAAAATAGGGAGAAATGGTGATCACCTTAATTGTTTGCTTATTCTAGTAAAATCAGCTGTCGGTCTACATTCGTTTGGATTTGGTACGAGTTCAATCCATATTCTTTATATTCGATAGAGACTTTTGCAATGTCCAGTCGTTCTCATTTAAGTTCGATGACTTACGTATGTTTCTTAAGCGCAAGCTGAGGAGATTCTTGGGTTTGTAGTAATGCAGTTGAAAAACTTTACCGTCAAGCGAATGTCTTGGATATTATTAAATATTAACAATGATTTAGGAGGCGTTTGAATTTAAATTTTAAGAAGTAAGTTTTTATAAATTCAATTCATTTTTTTATTTTTTAACAAGAGACTTCAATCTTATAATTTCAACAGACGCTGTTCTAAATAAATAGTACGACTTTGTATGAATACTTTGAAAGAGGAAACGTATAGTAGCAACTGTTGTAACGAAGCAGGAGGCACTTCAGGAGCTAAAAAATAGTGAAAGCACCGCAATATTATGAATAATATACAACGTTGAAACTTCCTACACTAGTACATATTACCTTTCATTTTTAGTATTGTTACTTGTATCATTCTTTCTGAAATATATACTAATTACCACGAGGAAACTGAGTGTTCTACTAACCAAAAATTTTCTAATCCGAACGATCACGTCTCCCTACTAATTCGAATAGTGGAGGTACTTCTGTATTTACTATCTTTGGACAAGTGCCATTATTCAATTTTCGGATGGACTTTTGAATGACGAGTTAACTCGTTCTACCCAGTTAACAGGTTGCATAACGCGCATCGAACAAACACTCGAATACGTAACTACTGTGTGCGTTCATTTTTGGCGTATGCAGTTACTCGTTTTGCTCCTCGGCTTTCACTAGTGCTTTCGCATAGAGAAGCGAAGGCACCAAGAAGCCAGACGCGTTGATCGCATACCAATGTTCCCGAGAATTTATTGTACGCTGGTAGAAAGAAGAAGGGCCTTCAGCAAGAGTACAAAGGGGAAAGAACCTGTACGCAAGCCGTCTATGAAGGATGGGTGTAAATATGTATCGAGCATGAAAGATGCCGAAGGAACTTGGTTCCATATTGGATCTTGTAAATTTCAACTTTTTATTTCCTTTATTATACCCCTACCATGAATGTATCGTGGCGTTCGCTGGCAGAATAGCCTTGCGAGGATGCAAAACGTCCAAGACATAGAGTGGAAGATGCAAGGAAAAGGTGAGCAAGCTAACACACGTTTAACATTCAAATTTTCCTATAGTACAGTACCTCCTTGTGAAATTCGTTAACCTAGAAATACATTACTTTTATATTTCAATATTATTTTGCAATAAAACGTGGCAGTATACTTACAATTACTTAGTATGTAGCTGAAAATTTTACGTAAGATTTAAAATGAGGTACGTGCTGACATTCTCACCAGGTTTTGGAACATTAATTTCAGGCAATATATTTCGAGAAGTTATAAAGGTCCAATACTCATTAAAGATTTTATGTAAAACCATACGCGCATATCTAACAACCTCTTACTAGATACTTATTTACAAATTCGGTTTACTTCCTTTGAAATGAATTAGAACAGGCATGATGTGATTGGAAAGATACTCATTTAATTCAACTGCACCAAACTCCAAACTCTATCTACTTAATAATACGTACAAACTAATTGAATTGAATTCTGCTTTACATCACGTCGATTTTACAGCATACTACATAATATATTGTTGACTTATTGGAGAAACTGCGCAAGTACATTAACAGAAGCAATTACTTTCTAAGTTTTCAACAATAATAGACTTATGTATTTTGCAATAGCTTTAAATTATTTCGACATTTATTGTAATGATCTAATGTAAGAAATATGGACTTGGTCTGTTTTACCACGCCAACGTTATTTGCTAAGTGAATGCAGTTGTTGTTTCTGTCGCATATCGGTGCATAGATTAGGCTTTTTCACACATCCCGGTTCTAAACTATCATACTCGGCAATACCACGTTCGAGACTGTGCCCAGAGGTCGATAGATCGACAAGGGTGCGGGCAATCGCCGCGCCGGCAGGGTTTTGGTATTCGACGGGTGCACGACGCTCACTTTTCGTCCCCAAACCTCCTTCGAATAGCTCAACATCGTTCCACGAGTGGGAATGACATGAAGAATCGTCTTATTCGAGCGAGAGAACACGAAGGAGGAGGAAAGTTCTTCTCGTGCGTTCGTGAGCGACAATAAGGGTCTTTGCTGGCTCCCGGCATCAGTTTCTATTTAGTTACGCTCTCTGCGAAGACGCGTCGAGGTAATAGCAACCGGTGAGACCCGTAAGAGGGATAAAGAGAAGCGGAAATGCTGCGCGACGCGAGAGGCTACGTAAAAGTTTCCCGAGCAAAGCTGTTCGCCTCCAACAATTTCTAAGAGGGAACATCCTTCCTGAGAAATGATTGCGCTAAACTTCGACGCCTTACGTGGAAATAATTACACCCACGCAGACACGAGTTCCTTCTGCTCGTATATTGATCGACGCGATAACGAGGCATCGTGAAATAGCTGGACCAAGCCATCTAATAAAATTGATGTTGTTCACCGCAGTCACTATAAAAAGTCGGCACACGATAATAATTTCGCATCGCACATCAATTTCACTAAATAATTACTTTTTCAATATTTAAATCTGACATTAGGTACTTTCATTGAGGAAAACTTTTCACCCTATTGTGAATATCAGATGGTTAAATGTATATTACTATAATTGAATTAAGAAAAATATGAAGGAATAGTTACAAATGCATTGGCAGAAATTTTACGATACACTTTTTTAAATTTCATACAGTACTAATATATTAATCAGTTTAATTATAATATATTATATTTTAAATGAATACTTTTGAATTGGTAGCAACTTTTATTTCATACTATCCTTTGAAATAAAATGCCTGGCTTTCAGAATCCTTCCGTTTCAAGCACTCAACAACTAGAATATTTAATTTTTTTTATAACAATAGGTATTACATATTATATTAGATAATATATTCTATGAATATTCTCATGTTGCTGAAACATACATTATTCTGTGTAGTACCAACACGTTTCTCTGTTACAAAAGATAAATCTGTCTTCTGGTAGTTCAATGTTGCTCAGTACAAAGAAACACAATATGTTAATGGAAATATAATTTCCTTCGAGATTATAATTTCCAAATTTTTACTGCTGTTAATACTTTCTTTTCTGAACAGAACTACACCTTTTCTTAACATGTAAATTTCAAAGGAACTAAAAATAAGTTCATCTATATTCATTTTTATACTGTCTAGTTGAACAACCCGACTGACGCTCAATTGTCAGTATCATCGTCTATTGTTTCTAGGGATCTAAATAGTATACACTATTGCCTGAAGAGTTCGTTATTTCTGTATAGAAATTTTACCAAGTTCCATATTAGCTGCCTTTACCCTATGCACAACGTCGGTGCAAGCATTGATACATGTCACTAGTCTACTCGATTTCGAAGTCTTGCCGTGTTGAAAGGTAATTGCGACCACATCGTATTCGCTTATAATAGAAAAGCATCCCACAATCAGTAATCCAGTTTGCCCTTCGTTTCGCAAGAAGATGCATAGACCGGCGTGATAATATCACGTTCGCCTGTCTTCTCCGATACGCGTAAATTCTGTGAACTATAACGTCGAATACACGTTTCCTTTTACGGATTCCGCTATCTTTTACGTTTCTTTGTTTTCTCGCCCACCTTTTTTCCGCCATAAGCGTGTCCTGTCAGCAAAAGCATTTTACGAGCAGTATGCCGGTACCGTGCACACAGCTTTGAACCGCATCAGGACCGCGCCCAGCGCTTCTTTATTCTCTTAACACGAACGAGTATGTGGCGCATGGTTTACGCTCATCCATAAAAGTAACGCCACCTACGGCACCGGCGACATGTATGTCATTTTCTTGTCACGATGCCCTTAACCGGTTTCGAAATACCGCGATAAAATACGCTCCACCTTTGGCTGCGGCCGAGCCGAGTTTCGCCATTTGCATGAAATTTTCATGAAACTGAAAACCGCAGCAACGAATGAACGATCGCCTTTGACGTGTAACAAGCATCGACGTCAACGCGACGGAACGTAGCCAACGGAATCTAAGGAATGCAGAAACTTTTCTCGAGATTCCTTGGCTCTATTATTGTCCCTAAGTTGGAACCAATCGATCCAACTAATTTTTCTTAACTTCAAACCCGACCCGAGTTACATCTTTCTTTTAAGTGACTTTAGGTTCGCGCTGCTCGGTTTTCACGTTTTAATAATAATATCAATAACAGTAATCCGTGTATCCATAAAATAAAATATTACGTAACAGAAATTCCCTCGTCGTCACGCGAATCTAAACTCCTACCCCTGCTTCGAACCGGTAGAATATTCGCACCTCAACGGATCTTCATCAGTTGCAATTTTAATTAAAGTTACTATCAAGTTGCAGCGATATTGCGTTTGATTGGCAAGTTTTAATTTGATACAGGACCCTGGAGTATCGAGCGAACCTTTAAACCCTCTCTCTACACCCCCTTCCCCCATTTATCTCTCTCACGCTCTGCCTCCCCCCCCCCCTGACCCAACCCTTTTTATCCTTCCACGGTGCCTCTCCTCCTTCTACCCCTTTCTGACTCTTCTCTCCCCGTTCCTCTTTGGAATTTTCCCTCTGCACCTATCCGTTTCAATTCTCTAGTCATGTGTTTCTCATTCTACCTGTCGATTTAATCAATGTACGCAAATTACAGTGGTTGTCGAAGTGTAGGCGACTAACGCGACGAGATTACAATGTGCGAGATCTCTCGCACGCTAGACAGGACACACGAATCCGATGTGAAGGGTTCGAGCACGAAGAGCTATACCCACCTCTACCAATGGCAGCTGTATCGCCGGCGATACCAACAACGACTCCCCTCGCCAGCTTCCTCTGCACCTGCGAGAGCTCTTGCCTGGCCGGTTGGCTACGAACTAGGAGGACCAGGTCATTCGGGATGAGTCCCTGTTACACTCTTGTTTACAATGGCTCAGCCGCTCATGCGTTTCATATCCCTAACCGTGCTATTACTCCACCCCTCCGTTACCTTTGTACATACATTCTCACTTGCCCCTTCGATGCGTGCGCGCAAAGTCACTTACAAGGTGTTTCGACAGCAAGAGCATACTGTTTAAAAAAAATAAATAAATAAAAAATGAAACGTATTTTGGAAACAATCCAATTCCGTGCCGAAGACTTTTTAAAAAGGACACCCTGTCAATGTGTTCCTCCGTCTGAGTAAATAATGTGGTGTTAATTTTATATTTTTCATTTATATATTAGGAGTTACTACCAGGCATTCAATTTCGTGCCTTTTAAGAATAAAAATGCAATTTTCTCTTCGAAGTATTATATTTTTTAAACACATTTACTAATCACTGGAATATTATTACAAAAATAGTGTGAACCAACAACTTTTAACAATAGCCAATTTATATTTATAAAAGTCTAATAGTAATGTTTATTAGCCAGAGATGGGGAGGGGGTGGCAAGGCGGGTTGCCATGTACTATTCTGGAGGAGGAATTCTTGATATACTGACGCCAGGCAACTCAACTCTCAGGTTCACAGAGGGCCTGGGGTATGAATTCGTTTTAAGTAAAAAGTACAATTTTATTTAAAATATTAATAAGCATGTAGCAACCTTTAAAATATTATGAAATGTAATAAAATATTAACCAGGCTCGTTTTTAAACACAGAGAACAAAATGTTAGAGTGCCCCAGAAATATTTTAAACATCACCCTGCATAGTCTTGCCTGAAATAATATGCGATTGAAACATAATAGGTATTTGCAGAAAATTACGCTTGACGATTACTTTTGTCGTAAGTTGGGCACTAGTCGACCTAAGTCTACGACTTTTACAGCAATCAAAACTTCAAATGGAAAATTTTCTCGCAAATATATTATCAGAAACGGTTCATCTGCCAGGTGATTATTACGTCTTTTTGAAGCATGCATAATCACGAAGATACTTTATGGCGCAGATATGTAATTCCTGTTACTAAAAATTCAACGGTTTTACTATTTTTACATCGCCCTGTAGGCATGATCAAAATCATCCCTCTCTCGCCCTCGCTGGCTCTATCTTTCTCCATTCGTCTCCCTCGTTGCATCCGCTGAGCCAAATTCCGTTCGGGTCTGATGTAGCGAAAGTAATTAAACCTACCTCACGGGCCTAAGCCTAATTAATGTGTACCTACGTACCGTCAGAGTGCCGATCAGAGAGCAGAAGGTTTACGCCCGACAATGCCTACGCCGTAACTACGAACCCCGATGTCTATCAAAGGAAGTAAATTTCGTTCGTGGTGCTTCGTGACGCCGGATATTGGCTGGATCGAGTCGGTTTACCGATATTCGGCGGAATGCACAGGTCGTTAATGTGATTTGTTCTCTGTTTCCTTGCGCAAATATGATTACGCCTACTATCACAGAAATGGGGCAAGAAAAACTGAAGCGAACTTTCGATGCCTGATTTTGGAAATGGGCGATTATTTAACCCTCGCTATGCGGATGCCGGGTACATTTTGACCCATCCTAAATATTAAACCCCGGGCTTTACATATTGTCACTATTGAGGACCGTGGAGGAGGTTTATAAAATTATTGCTTTGACTTAAAATTAAAAAAGGAAAACTAATTGAAAAATATATATTTTCAATAAATCGCAATAAATCGCTCACTTGTTAAACGTGCATCAAACGATGTAGATTTGTTTTTACATATGGGGGGGGGGGGCTGAAAATCATAATGGTGTAAGCCCAAATTTTTATATTTCAGATAATAACTATTTTTACGTCTTAAAGGCTCCATCTGTTTACTTTCATAGTGAATTATGTTATAACTTCATGAACATGCCCCTTTAATTCTTAACTAACAAGAGTAGAGCGTTTTGAAACATACTGGCATAAGTCGGACTAAGAAGGAGAGCTTTTTAGCTACCCGTCTCCGATTGCTTTGGTTTTTGAATATATTTTACAAAAGTTCCCATTGCTTTGTACTTATTTTCAAGTACATACATATTCATTATAATTATATTTTAAACATTTGGATGTGTTCCCACAACTGCAATATATACGTAGAGTTTTTTAACATTACGCGAAATATCATGCGAGTGACTTACACCAGTATGAATCTCGACCCCCCATATATTCCACGTCATTACTCAAAAATTGCCAAAGATAGAGCTGCACTCCTCTCGTCGCAAGGTCCTCTACTCCCTGAAGGGGATAAGGATTTTAAATCATATCAGTATCAGAGTATAATGTAAGACGTTATTCCTAGGTGTGTAGCAATGAAATTATAGGTAAAATGGACCCTGAATCAGTCAAGCTAATCGTCGTCCAAGGATCAAATTCATTCCAACCGGATATTTTATTTCACATTTACCCTTCTTGACAACTACAAGAAACTTGAACGCACATTTATCACCGGGACGTCGGCGTCGCGACGGACGTCAGCCATTTTTCTCCTTCCGGGCAAGGAACTCGATCCGCGATGCTGGATTGTCACCATTTATAGGCGCTTCGCATGCAATGACGCTGCACGCCGAATGAAAGATCCCCACGATACGAAGCATCTTTTTGAGCATTTTAACAGACTCCACTCGCGGAAGGAAAGGAGAAGACAAAACAGATGAACTCGGGGGTAGAAGGAGACAACTAGCAAGAGCGGTAGGAGAGAGGAAGAATCGTGATCGAGGTTAATAATGAAGGTTTGTTGAACGTGTACACAATAGAAGACACTCTGTCTACTCGCATTTGATCCCCGTAACGAGCAGAGCGCCGAGCCGTGAGAAAATGTAGAGATGGGAGTAGGTGCAAAGGTCGCTGGTGATAGCGGGTGTCGCCAAGGTGACAATTCTCCCACACAAATCCGCGTTCCGTGACGACATTAATTATGATATTTAATCCTGTGGATACTGGCGTAGCATTCATTGTTCGACCAATTAAGGGACGACCATGAGGTCGCCGTCCATTTTTCCTGGAAAATCCCGTCTACTTTGCCCTGCCTGATAATGCTTCTTATCCTGAAAATTTCACTTCGCCAGTCACGAGCTACGAGTCGAAGATATTGTTCCGACGGAGCTGTAACCGACGTAACAGCTTAGAGATAGTGAATGCTTAGCAACGTCTGCCAAAGGTGCTTAGACCAGGCGGGAATAATTTCTCTTTGGCTTGCTTAAAGATTCAGGGAGCTCCCGCTAGCAGAAAGGGTTCAGAAGAATTTCTACGGGCAGAAAGGGTCGGGAATATTTTACAGGAAATATGTTGCTATCCCTCGTTGATCTTTAAACTCGTATTCTTTAGAAGCCTTCTCGATACAAGGCATTCCATCCTGAATCGAGAATTGAAGTGGCCTTGTAGAAAACACTGTAAGTGGCAAAAATCAAATTTTTCAAAAATTGAGAGAAAACTTCCCCGACTTTAATTTATTTACGAAATTTGATTTGTTTCGATTGCTAAAGATACTTGAGTATTCAGTAACCCAAATGCATCATACAATTTTCTATTTTTTGCATTAATATACTCGCCCAGATTGAGGATAAAAATTGCATTAAAATTCTATACTCCATTATTGCCATTGGCACGTAGAATATTTCCTGATGAAAAAATGTAATTTTGGCACTTGGACGCTTCAATTATGAACATCGAATCAATAACCTACAGAAATTCGACGCTTTATCTACATTATTCCCTCGCAATCAGTTAAAATATATAATACAATTTTTCACATTCCTGACACATACAAGGAAAGTGTCACAATGAAACGTTAAAAGTAAGACCTACCGTATGCTATCGATTTTCTGTCAGTCGACACTGTAGTCGATATCGCAAATACTATGGGCTTATACCTGAGGGGCACAGATTTGTTGATTGCTCATCGACTCGACAAAATAATCAAATCATGGACGGCGCTGGATTTGATCAAACAATTTAGTCCGTAGGAAAGCCGATAGTATGCGTTGACTCTCCTTGTCGTTTAAAAATGCGCCCTCGTTCGAAACAGAAAAAGATATTGAATTCCAATAAACGTGGAATATTCATTGAAATTCGATTACGGCAGATCAATTATCAGATTCTCGGCGGATCGGGTCTTTCAATTCGAGGGTCGTTGCAAACATTATTCCGGCTACGTCGTCAAAAGGATCGGGGGAGTATCCGTTCGCAAAAAAAAAAAAGAAAAAGGATCAACGAATATCGATTAAGAAGTCGTTCACGTCGGTGGCCCGTGCTGGGTAGCGGAGTCAAAGGCAGCAGAAGGTGCGTTCGTTCGTCGGGCTCGCGACGAAACTGCTTGGTAGAATTGCTGCACCGGAACTGCATCCAATCGCTGCCTGAATGTCCGCAATTCCAGACGCTATTAGACGGCTTATTATTTCGTTTTCTCGCACGATATCATCGCGGTGGCTGTTCTCGAGGAGGACCGTTACCCGGGGAACATGGCAAATGAGATTCCACCATTGTATTTGCACCGTGGAAAGAATACACTCCAGCGATACGGCGAGCTGCTCGAGAAAAACCAGTGCAACGTTTACGGTTGCGCATTTGAGGAACGTGCTCGCGACATTGCGGCGATGTACCTTTAATTTCGCACGAGAGATTCTTTATTCGCCCGCCAACGGACATTCTCCCTCGAGGACCTCACGTCTTCGTTGCTGCCTCGGGAAGGACGTTAGAAGTATTAGCGAAACGCGTAAACACGCAGCTAGTTCACCGAAAGTTAAAGCTCCCTGGTGCAACGATGACAATTTGCATCGTTTCTTCGACTCGCGCGAAGAAGCGAGAATTAACAGGGAAAAATAAATTACTGGAAGTAATTCTGTCCGCGGGGAGGGCTCCTTCTTTCCCTGGCGTTCTAATTTACGCGTCGGCTTGTCCTCCGCTTCCGTCCTCACGGTTAAGTCAGTCCCCATTGCTAATAGGAAAGAATTTTTTCCTTTTCCGCGACACCAGTCATCTCCGGCCCGTGTTCTTATTACGCTGTTACCATCGGGCCGCCTCCGAGCGTAAAATATGCTTTGCGCCGGGACGTGATGAACGGTACTGCGAGGAAACGAAGTAGAAATGAGTAAGGCACCGCCATTGGACGAAGGATGGAAGCACTCTGATGGTGTGAAGGAGGGGGGATGAAAAACTTAGTGGCGGGTCCCTGGGCTGCGAGGTCGCGACCACAATCTCTATAATGGACTCGCTAAAGTGTATCCAGAATCTAGGTTCCTGGGCGAAACGAGAACAGAGAAAAGGGAGCCTGGACCCTTTCGGTTCGTTGCTACGGTCGTTGCATTATAATCGCACTTGCTGCCCCATTCCTGACTGCATTTTATTCACAATGCGCCCACATACGTGCTAACGCGGATCAGACCACGGAGGCCAGCTGTGCATTCTGGCTTTACGTGCACACTGCGCAGGGTGAGGTAGAAATATTTTTTACAACTTACCGAAATGTTAGAAAATACGTGTGGGTAATGCTTATCGGTACAAATTGCGTCATTTTTTGTGGGTCTACCCTAAAGAAAATAGAGGATCTCGTCCCTCTAGACGAGAATACTCCCCTAAACTCTTTTGTAGTGATCGAAAAAGGTGAAACTCTGTTGGCACAAATCCGGAAAATATATTCCCATTGCAGTTTCAATAGTTTTTGCGTTACTATTTCCACGTGTGGTCTCGCGTTGTCGTGAAGGTACAGGACACCCTTTCGATTCACAAGAGATGATGTTTTAATTTTCAGTTCTTGCTACATTCTTTCAGGTTGTTGTCAATGTAAATCAGTATTAATAGTTGAGTTTGGCTTGAGTAACTCCTAATATGTACTCATAATATAAATGAAGTGATGCATAGAACATAGGTATGCAGTAAACTAATGTAATTGCACAATCGTTTTATGTACGAGAATACATTTCGTTAAGGAAGACAACTAAAGGATCAATCGAAAATATGTACCTACTCACAATTGCAATAATTGTGATTGACAATTGCAGTAGGATGATATTTTTCATAGACATGTGCAATAATTTCTTAATGCGATGGTTAGCAAGGGTAGGTAATATAAATGACATTTAATATTATGAGCCACATGGAATACCTGCAACAATATTTCAAAAAATTATTTTCAGTCTTTTTGAACAGTAAATCTCAAGCGAACGAAAAATATAAAACCTTTCAAATACTTATTGAAATTACTTTCTTTAAACCTTTTGATACGTATTACTGATACAAAATATTTATATAAATTCGTTTTTGCAATTAACTCACAATCAGTGGAAATAAGGGTAAATGTAATGTTTACTCTAATAATACTTTCAGTCCTATTCATTTGTGCGAACAATATGTCCTGATTTGCGCGTAGGTTGTCAAGCTGTGTATGTGGTACAACATCTATTCAAAAATATCGAGCGTAATACCCCGCAGTAATACTTATGAAAGAGGGTGTAGACTTAGAATTTCCTGTTTCACATCGTGCGATATTTGAAATCCAATACTTGTATACTACATATCTTCAAAATGGCCGTATTCAGCACGAAGCATAAACTGAGAAACAGGGCAAAGGAGAAGAATCTTGTTCCTGAAAGACATTCACAAGAATCCCTATATTTCTCCGCGTTGATGGCTGTATTTTCACAGTTTGTCACACATTGAACCGCGATCAGTCAGGCAGGGAGTTGACGTACGCCACTGCTCATACATATTTGATAATAAATGTAATTGCCATGCTCCAAATTTAAAGCTGTATCAGATTTGTCAAATCAAATTTTCTATTTACGAAGAACTTATTATATTTACAAAAAATATTGTGCGATTGTCTCCAGATTTTCTGATGGCTCGTACATTGTTCGCCAAGAGAAATAATAAAAAAACAATCATAAAATTTGAATCATACATCCCTGATTTGAACGATAAATACCACATATAGATGTAAAAAAATTGTGGATAAAACAAAGAGCTTGATTATTAAAAGTTGTGTTTCAATAAATGGAAAAGTCTTTGTGCTGTAACCTTGATTATCCAACATATTCTGCGGTGACTTGTATGCAGAGTTGGGCAAAATGTAATCTAATTACAAATTTCGATTAAAATGTAATTGTGTCATTGGTTACAGATTATTTTCTGTAATCGTTAATTTGGGTAGTCGACAAAATTGATTACAGAAAATACTGTGTAATCAATTACACAATTACATTTTAATCGATATTTGAAATTAGATTACATTTTGCCCAAATCTGCTTAGATGTATGTAATAGTGTGTGTACAAGGGGACAACTTATGAACAATAGTGCGCGTTCTTTGCCCCCCGAATCGAGAAATATAGGTGCCAAGTGATTGATAAGCGTGCGGCCTGTCGCATCTGACCATACGTCACATTTTCACAGACGTTGTGCCCAAGCAACGGATTTCGTTGCTCCGCTGCTACACTTTGAGAGTGACATCTGGCATTTTCGAGGAAGGATCTTTTCCTCCCGGCATGAATATACTGTGTAGAACTAAGGGTGAGTCAGACAAGGGTCCGGTATCGCACAAACACGCGGCTGTGCATGATGGATGTTAAGGGGGTATTTCCCTTCGACCGGTCAAAAAAATCGATTTTCTTTCGTATTACATTTTCTTCAAGTTCATACGTTTAGGAGTATTCTGTTGAAATACTAGCTCAGGATTTCTAAAACTATTACTTGTGCTACAAAACACCAAGACCGTTCCGTGTGTTTCTCGAAACTATAATTTCATAAATGTTCGACATAAAATTTCTAAATTGAATGTTTCAATTAACCAACAATGATCCAACTAGATGTTTAATTTTTTTCGGAGTTTGTATGACCCACGAAGTCCGTCAAAATACAGAAAAACGTAATCCCAGTCTTTAAAAAGCTATCATCTTTTCAAAACTAAACTCTTTGCTCTAGTTCTAGATCGGGGAATCAACAGTCATGTAAATTACTAACTTCTTTAATTTGTCTAATTTTTATAAGTCTGGGGGTCAAAATCATATCAACGATACACAATGACACAATGGGTTTTTAAAAAAATATCCCAAAAATCACCTTCAAATCGGAACATCGAATGGCAATAAATAATTACTGTTACACAAACACATAATAAGTATAATAACCGGTTAAAGTGTCCTTCACCTGAATATAAAAACATTTGCATAAAAATTGCGACATTGGAATGTTTAAATAATAATTTGGCTATAAATACTAAATTATACTCACCATACAATTTTCACTTTTCTTTATTGACGGACATAATTTTAATTATACCATTCAAAGTTGAACAACGCTGTTACGACAATTTTCTCGACGGAAATATCGCCGAAGCTTCTTTGCCCTCGGTAATGCGATAGAATCCGCCCCTTTTTAGTTAACTCTAAAAGCACAACCCGTCGCGTCGGTACCATTCGGTTTTCTGCGCGAGCAGGACTATTCGTCACTTCGAACCTAAATTTCCCAAAGTTTTTTCCCGCCGTACAATGAGCTCATCCGATCGCCGGCTGACGTCTGGTAAAGTTTGAAATAAAGAAAACGGGTAACAGGGCGAAGGAACGAGAGAGACGGGCAAGCCAAAAAGGCGTAAGAAAGGAAAGATGGTGGATGAAGGAGGAATAGAGAGGTAGGAACGAAGGGCAAGAAGTAGATTGATTCCCAGCCCTGTCCCCTCAAGACAATTTGTACTCGACCTCGTACTCTACGATCGTCTCTTCCGTTCACTCGTGAGCGGGAAGTAAAGCGAGACTTCTTTTTTTTCCTACCCTCCACCCCCGGCTGTCCCACAGCTCCTGTCTTTCCCGTCAGGCTGCCGCTCATCTCGCTCCGTCTCGTTCGAAAGTCAAAGACGGCGAGGTAGAATCATGGAATCAACGTGGAGGCACCTCCCTGTGAACCTATGAGACGGCATCGCGAGACCTACCCTCTGACACCGCAGTCATTAATCACTCCGATGCTCTCCCAGTACGGTGTTGCCGCTGAAACGGTGGCTTCTTCAACCAGTCGAATAATCAAATGGGTTGCATCACTCCAGAGAAAAACAAAATTACAATCTGTTTAAAGGGGTGGCTGCGCATTGACGTAATGTCTTCAGTCTGGCGAGGGGTGTGCACAAACTTCGGGTCATCAATTTAATTCAGATTTAGTGTACAGTTAAATAAATTGTGCGTAGTACGTATAGTAATGTATCCAATGTAAGTACCTGACTTACAATTCAAAATTTTGAAGAAAAAAATCGAGTTAAAAATTTTGTCCTTTCTAAATTCCATATGTGGATCCAAAGGGATCTATTATACATATCTGTATAACTAATTGTAGAAATAATATTGTTGAGGTTTTATGTTCAAAACTTATCAACTTAAATTTTGAAATGATTTTGTAAAACAGTGTAAGAAAATTAAAGATGTTGTTTTTGTTTATATGGTAGCTTAGATAATTGCTAAAAAGGACATGTAAATTTTAAGTGCTACTTCTTGCAACTTCTAAAAGAATTTTAATTTTTGTAGGCGAGTATTACTTCAAAGATTAAGACCTTTCCAAAGTATGGCGAAATGAAGGTGACCAGAGCAAAAAGAAAATTGCTGTTTTTAATTTTATTTTTTGTAGAATGAAGGAAGCCGATATCTGAAGAATCCAGAAATCAGTTGAGGAGAAAGTTCATATTTTTAACGATGCTTAATCATTTAGGCAATTTAGAATTAAATTCAGATGAAGTATATTAATTGTGTTTTTGGGGGTTTTTTCAATATATTTATGTATACAACAAAGTTCCTTTTTACTTTTTTTATTAACATATTTTGAGTATATATATTAGATAATGTTAAAAATGGTATCTTTATATATTTTTTTAGTAGAATAATAGTTCCTTCTTATCACAATTTGCTTTAAACAATAGAAATTTTATTGTTAAAAATAAATTTTTGTTTAAATAATCAACATGAAGATGTTTTTAATTTTGGCAACGAAATACTCCTCTTCAGAGCACAGTGTTGTGGGTACCTACATACTGAAATACTGGTAAACGCAAAACTTTGAATATTATCCTTTCGAAAAATTTGAAGCCGCACACCCTATGCGTTTAATGCGCGGTTACACATGTTGCGCACAAATTATATGCAAAGTTTGAAACTGAAATCTGTGACCCGAATCGCGTGCACTACCCTTCGGAGTATCAACCAAATACGCTCTTTTCGAAATTGCTTCGTCCGATTTTTCTAAAATATACTTGGAAGTTTTTGTTCTGGTTTCTCTTGGAAAATAATTTAATCGCATCTTCATTATTTTATTAATATATGCATGCTTTTTTTTTAAATCACTTGTAATCAACTTATAGGTGCATATTTTCTGTGCAAATAATTTCTTATACTTTATAAATGTAGCTGGATAAAAGGGATTGACATAAATCCTTCTTTGTAAGCCTCGTGATTCTAATGCCGAGTGAATCGAATTGCCAGATTTCCGATTGGCAAACCAGTCCGAAGTTGTGCGTTGCGGTTGTGTGGATATATTATATCTAACTTCGATCAAGCCAAACTCGTTCTCTCCACCTTTTCTCTCCGGGGAGAAGAAATGTCGGAAGTGCGCCGTTCAAATCATGAGGTCGCAAAAGGAGGAGAAAAAGATTTTCATTCATTGAAACGGACTATTCCGGAAATTCGTTTTATCACCGAAAATAAAATTCTGAGGTAGCAGGCGGAATCCTTTCGAAGTAAATTTCGGTGAAGAAATAGGAACTTACGAAATATAACATGGCGAGAAGAAAGTTTATATTTTTTCCCTAACTTAATGTTGTTTCACATATCTCAGTCATTGATTTCGTTAATTTTGATTCTTATAAAAAGTTATACTTAGTTTTAGCACAAATATGAAGATAAAATTCTAATTTGAGTTTGCCTGACTTAAGCGTTTTATGGTTTGTACTGTTTTGCTGTGATCGAATATTTTGTATTATCAATAAAAATTTGTGTCGTTACCGTAATTAAGAACATTCACGCCGATGTTAAGCATTGGTTAAAAGAATATTTAATTATTTAAGTAGAAATTGGAGAATTAATAAACATTGGATTAGTTCATTTTTAATAGAATTATAAATTTTTATTTGAAATATTTGTTCACATATTCGTATTAGTCTTTATTAAACTAAAATGGTACTCATTTGTTTCTTGAGGGGCCGTTTTTGCGCCATATTTTACTAGCATTATAAAGAGAATATCTTCCAAACTTTCAAGTATGTCATTCTATAAAATTGAAAAGTATATGAATCCGTAAATTCATTCTAACATGAATTTATTTAACTGATACCAAAATTTACACACGAATTCGAAGAAAATCTAGACTGTAGACAAAATGTTCAATTGCATATTTTAATAAGAACGTATTGGAATAAAATGTAACTCTGGATCTGGTAATATAAGGTCTCGCAGTACACGGCGCAACCTTTCCTGCAGGAAAAAGAAACCATCTCCTCGGAGGAGGTTCGGCGGATTAATTAAGTCCCTTCTAACGGTATAGACTTCACTGTCGACTTTTCTCATCTTCAATCTTCTTTCTTCCTCTGAATTCATCTCTCGATTTGGCTCTATTCTGACTCCTTCCTCCTTTTTCTCCGTGATCGCCCGCCAACGATTTCCTTTTTCTCGTCCTTTCATTCTTGAGGATTCTCCATTTAGCCTTTCCACGGCTCAAGCCTTTCAATTTCGCACCACCGCTTTTGGAGCATTTAATATTTAACTCCGGCCCCGAAAGGGACGACCAAGTTTTTCAGACCGGCTGCTTAGAGCCAGCGGGGAGCCCGATGAGCTGATCTGCATGCCGCGCACCGCTTCCTAACCTCGTCCTTAACGAGCCGACGACTACCTTCGTTCGCCACCTATCTCGCCGTACCCCTTTTTCAGGCCGATAGGCGCACTTTGCATTCTGAGGAGCTCTCGCGAGCTGCGAATATTTCGGGCGGTCCACTGGCGCTCGAGAATTCGGGGAATCGATTCTGAATTCTCAAACCTTTCGAAGCTTACGGTGCAGAAACGGAATTGCAAGTAACAAAAAGGATGCCACTACCATGTGCGCACATTTTGCACGATAAAAGGGATCATGTTTGAATACTTTGAAACATAAATTAATTATGCAATTTGTTAATGGAGTAACGTCAAAGGATTCTGCAATTTCAAGCATACGTCCCTACATGTTTGAAACGCTTCAAACGAAAAATACTAAGGTATTCATTATTTTATACCACTTTTCAATGTTTTTACTCGAGATAATAAGTGGCTTTATTATTCTATACTGTTGTATGCTATTTTAAAGAAACCATATTATGCATATAACCTAATTATGAAAACTTTAAAAGTCTGACTTGAAGAACGGTTGAAAATACTTTCGTGAAATATTAGGTCACGTTAAGGGAAATTAATGTCACATCCTGCAGACGATATCTTTGTATGAAAATATAAGGATAACCCAAGCCCGGCTGAAACTCAAATAGACGGTGGCTGGTGAAAATAATCAGATACGTTTAAGGAAATGGCGAATTCGCTCATCGACGTCGACGCCTCCGGAGACGATTCAGCTGTAACGATCCCCGGAAAAGCCCGTTTCATTTCTGTGCTCACGCGTAAAAACCGTTCCTCGCCTTTCTCTTTTCTTCCGTGCGCACGCCCCTTCTTTTTACTCCTTCGATCCTTTCGCGCCGCTCTCTTCAATTCTCGACGTCTCATGGGGAGTGCTTTACGAGAGCCTAGCGAAGGAGCTCAGAAAGCTCACGGCCCTTGAGCTTTAACAGTCGTACTTTCATTAGCGCGTCGACGGCTGCTAGAGAATGCGGCCGACTCTTGAAGGGGTGTCGAAACGAAAACGTTTCCTTCCAATTGGCACCCAGAAATTAGATACAACACAGGCTCGCTCGTCTGCTTGCCGATAATGGACTCGTAAACAACAACGATGCGGAAATGAGATCGCGTCTGACTCCTATGACGCGTGAACGGAAAGGCGCGAATAACAAATTAGGTTCGAGTTCCGTCGACTTTGATAAATACTTGCTGCTGGCAATCGGTGTTGATATAATTTCAAATACATCTCCATCTTTCGGGAACGCCAAGAATAGTAAAAAACTTATCATGGAAATGTATGAGGTTGTTTTTCACCATCCTGTAAGTGTAAACATGTTTTTCAAATATCAGAACGTTTCTATAGTGGAAGTGTGAATTCAGAATCATAAATCTAATTTTACGGTATATATTCGTGCAATAAATCTTCTTGAAATAAACAACCATAAAGTATTATCGAATGTAGTCGCGAGTACGATGCCTGATGATTCGAAACAAATCGACACGATCTCTTATACAGTATCCCAGCTGTCACGATCGAAGTGTTAAAATTCCTGCGTCCGTGCCAGGGGAATCAGTCAGCCATGGCCGGACACCGGAAACTTCATACGTTTCCATGGTCCTCTGATTCCCGGATTCACCACGCATTATTCCGCTGATGGTGACTACTTCCACTCCATCTTCGTGTACCAGGCTACTGCTAAATTCTTGTCCGTATATTGCAGAGGACTGCGTGACAAAAAATTCTGCAACGAAATTTCCATTTGTTTCTCCCATGTCTTTCAGATAATTCCAGCTTCACATAGTCGTTAATAAATTGAGAATTCAAAGTTACAATACTAATATACATAAAGAATACATTAGTAATATACATAAAGTATAACAAAAATGTGGATGTATTTATATATTTTATTTACAAACCGGCGAAAAGGAGGTCCCTAGTATAGAGAAAATAGAAATTTCAGCATGTAGGAATGTAATTGGCAAAGAAGATTTTTTCTGTAAGTTCCTATATGTAAAAGTAGAAGTATGATTAGATATGCAGGGTGGTCCACGTAACATTGAACAGCTAATATCTTGGGATCAATTGGATGAATTTTAATCATTCTGATCTCAAATTTCGTCGAGTTCGCGAGTCTTTAAATTCCCAATCACCCCTCTATGAGGTTAAAATGGGGCGTAACTTCAGAATTTTTAATTAAATTCAATATGAATCTAATAATTTTCGTAGCCGACATTAGAAAGCAAGCAACTTTTGCCTGAAGCACTATTTTACAATTAGCACTTTGGAAATTTCGAGAGCTTGAAGTTCGATATTTAAAGAAAACGAGAGAAATTTAAAGAGTACATGTTGTGTAGTAGGGTGTATCAATTTTTTTCAATGTTTTAATTTTAAAAACGACTTATAGTGGAAAAACGGTACAATTTCAGATTTAAAATTAACCACTACCTTTAAATTCTGTGTAATACATTATTTACCTAATTGGAATTTCATTTGAAATTATAGATGTACATCTGGTGTCGTGCAAGTAAATTTTTTTAAAACAGACACCCTCTTCTTTACCAACATTTCACATTACAAAAGTGTATAAAGACTGAGATGCAAAAGGAACGTTAAAAATATATGGATATATTCTAGAATAATGTAGTGTGCCCCCAAATTGCCCCTCGAGGGTTTACTTATTCTTAGCAAAACAACATTCCTTAGTCTCACGAGTGCGTCCATTACCGAAATTTATTAATGCATTTATCGTTCCTAACGTTGCCGGCCATAAAACGTTACTGTACACACATAAAACAGGACCGTAACAATAATAAGGTCGCGTCTTTCCATCGTCCACGAAATCCCTTAACTTTTTTAACACGGGGACATCGCCAAGAAGGGATTCCAAGAAAATTTAAAGGGAAAAACTTCGCTCTGTATACGGGCATAACCGTGCCACGTAAACGAAGAGTTACACCATCGATCTTAATTTCGCCGCGCGAGCAAAGGACAGAAAGTTAGGTAAAAGTGTTCATCCGATGTGGTAATAATAAAAACGCCCTCTCATAAAAAAAAAAAGGGAAAAAGGGAGCTCCGTCGAACTGCCACTTCCCCAACTTTCTCCGCGCCGACTCCTGGCATACGGGACCTCCATAACGTCTGTATTCTGCGACAAAGTTCTCGTTGAAGTTCGAGGCTGGTCGTGGTGTCGTTTTCCCAGCGGAAGAGTGCTACACTCAATTAAACTTGGTCGAAATCAAGGCTGGGACCAACCGGCCGCATCGGCGTCGCTGCGCCTGCACATCTCATTCGTAAATTCGCTTTTTGCGCCTGGCGTGACGCGAATAATTTTCCTGCCTCCACTCTATGTAGCCGGCTACCACCCCCGGACTCCCTTTCTCCTATCCCCCGCCTCCAACCCCTCTCGCTCTCTTTCGTTCTCCTCCATCTCTCTCCCCTACTTTCTCCCGCTGGTTCACGCACACATACACACACACTGGGTCTCTGTCCGTCCCTCTATTCCCTTCTCTCGTAGGATCGATATTCGTAATTCATCATTTGTATGCAGCGCGATAGAGGGCGACCAACACGGAGGATCCTGTCGATGCATTTCGCTTCGAGAAATGATCCAACGATGTCCTCTCTGTGGGGAAAAAGGGAAAATAGAAAGGGATGGACTTAAGGTCATGCCTCATTGTGCTGGTATAACGAGGTTGGCACCAGTAGTGTTCCACATTTTAATGGAAGCTGATGGAAAAGAATTAATTTCATTACTCACTTGCCAGAGAATATGGCACAGAACGTCATTGGCCTGGATACCATTGAATTAGAGCACCTACCCGCGTGTAGGAGCTACAGCCAAAATGCTTTCTCACTGTGTTAGCCGACGAATATGGACTATATGTAGAATATTGTACTAATAGAAGCCTTATAAACATTTATTAATGATCCAAGAATTAAAAATTCTTTTTTATATCTTATATTTATAAATATAAATAATGGGATAAATGAAAACTATTCGACTGAATAACGTTATATTTAATTCCACGTATATGGCTTTATGTGTCTCACTATTGTTTAAAAAAAAGGCGCCCTCAGCTGTCATAATCTTTAAATTCCCGCGTCGTTCAAATGAGAATAATAAGTAATGCTCTAACATGCTTGTAAGGTTATAAATGTTTTTATTCTGATCTAACGTTTCGATTGACTTCAACTGTCAGTAGAGATATTTTACAAAAGTGCGAGACTGTACTTCAGGAGGTTCCTGACCAGCACCGTTCGGTACATCGTAACTTGTAACATCTAAATCGAAATATCCTGTGGGCACACGAGTATGATGTTTCTCCTTTCGGTGTCTCGAAGCTGAACACTCTCGCTGCTCAATTTGTATGTTAATTCGCGTGTGTTTGCCGGGCAGCGGTCCGCTTAATAATGTCATGTTTATTCAGTGATGATATCGCCGGGGGCGCTGAGACGCGCGACACACTCGCAATCGGTGTCACAGGTTACTCATACCCTTCGCGCCGACAAATGAAAAAAAGGGGAGGCCGCAATTACGTTTCTTTTGCGCCGGTGCAAGTTCGTCGGACACTTCGCGGCAAAAATTGCCCCGACATGGCGCGCCATGTCACGTTTACATAAACATGACGTCGCCCTGTCAGAGAATCGAATAAAATATTTCGGTGTAATGGAAGAAGGGGCGACAACTTTAGAACATTATAACGCTGACATAATTCAGGCGACATCTCGGAGATGTATCACATGGACTTGACAATTTCCGTCAACTTGAAACTCGAAGCCAAAGTTTAGTCCCACAGAATAAATGTGAAACCAAAGTCTTCGTTGTTTAAATAAAAATCGAATGTTAAACTCTGGATTGAAAGTTGCACATGTAACGCGTGCGAGATAAGAAGGGATGTTTTACTGTCACTTCTAAATCAATAGTCTGATTTTCGGCGTAAAATCGCTGACTTGAGCAGGACCTCCGCTCCATTCCCACAAACAATCCTGCGCGCGTTCAACCAATCCCAAAGCATTCCGATCCCTTTTTTTATGCTTGAACGTAAACCCTGCTGATCTAGAGCAGAGCCAATGAACTCTATCTGGCGCATCAGCCTTACCAATCTACTTCCCCCGCGGCTATCAAAGCAGCATCCTTTCCCTCGCAACCGTGCATTGCCTACCATGGTTTGTGTATACGTGAGAGTGGTAGGTACTCGAGCGGGTAGAATTACCCGACGGGTGCATTGGGCTTCTGGTTCTGCGGGCTTCATCCATTCGTCGTTCGGCACCCTCGAATCTCCAACCTAAATCGTTCTCTCAACCCCTCTTTTATCTCCTCCTCCTCTCTCCCTTTAAAATTCTTTTTTGCTTTTATCTCTCTAATATTATTCCCGATGCTTTGTTATTCGTACACACAACGAATGGGCTCGGATTGACGGTGGAAAATCTTCCTCAAGATGGAGTGCTAATTGCTGACAACGCCTTTCACGAGTGCCACATATGTAGTAAATATTCTTCGGAAAGTTTTTAGGTTGTTGAAGATATATAACGTAAAGCTTTTCTATATTATTCGACAAGTGTAAGAGAAAAAGGTTTTTGAATATAAAGATAAAAAATTCAATCTAAAGGGGTGGAATCAACCCTTAAAATTATCGCGTTTTTTTTCTTTAAATATAACATTGTAACGGTGCGAGATAGAACAATCTTTTAAATATAAGAATTGTTCAGTTTTTAAGCGCTATCACAGTAAAAAAGAAAAATAAAGTTATATTAAAAAACGCAATAACTCTACGGGCTGATTTCAACGCTTCAGAGTGAATTTGCGCAGCAAAAAATACTTCTTGCATACTCCAATATGATCTAGATTCACACGAAGTTTCATTGAAATCAGAATTTTTTAGTTGTGAACGTTTCCTTGTTAGTCTTGTACTCGTCAGATCCATTTAGCCTAATGTTAAGTTGTAACTGCCGCTATTTACAGAAACGTACCGATTTGTATTATATTACTAATGTACAGTCAATCTATGGCGGTGCTAATTCAGGTTTCCAACTCTACATTAAAAAAGAATAATAACGTTGACTCTAATAAGACTTAAGGAGACTTTGAATTTCATTAATGTCTAGATGTATCTAATTATCTAAGGCACTTCAGTCGGTATTTTCATTAAGCAGCGAAGTACATACCTACATCTAACTGTCTCCAATTCAATGGTGGTACGCCGAAATGTTGAAACAACATAAGTGAAGCCGGCACGTAATAGGATCGAACCATTGATCGATATTCGGTATATGTACGATTTGACACTAACGAGCGGAAGACCCTCCTTAGGGCGACATGTAGCGATCAACCGTGAACGTGGGTTGCTGACGTTCCACTCGGTGTAACGAGACACCTTGATTTGTCCTACGGTGAATCAGCAATCTCCCGAAAAATAGTGTTGGACAGAACTGTGATAGAGATTTTGTTCGACTGTTCTGTTAGTAGTGACTTTCTATAATTGATACAAGCAATTCATCAATAATCGAACTTGCTCAAAATTACATTAAAATTGTATCATACATTATAGAATATAAAAATAATTCACAATTATTAGCAATCAGAATTTAATAAGACTTTTAGTCTTTTAAAGATCGTTAGAGTTCTAAAAGGACTTTAAATTTCTTTGAGTATAATTTTCTGCTATCACTGATATTTTAATATGTACATATGTAGTAGTATAGGTTCTGCAACAAAGATAACAGCCTTTGTTCCGACCTTTGAAAGCAAGCCAGACGTAAATACAGTATCGTTCGACTGCGTCGTAATAATTAGCAAGGACATCTTGCTCTTCGCTAACCGTTTCTCAGAAGACATTGACCAGCCAAGCAGAAAATCAAAACGACGATATATTATTTTACTCGAGTAAGAAAGATGCTTTTTACAGAAATCTCATTCCAGTTCTTGTAATACGGGCAATTCATAACTTTACAATAAATATAATAATATATGGACACACATACGTCGACTGAAGGAAATGGCCAATGATCATCACACGTTGCGGCACGTTTGACCCTTTCCAGAATTATAGAGATTGTACCCCTGAATATCATCCTGCATTTGTGGCTCATGCATGATGGTATTCGACCTCACTACCTCATTGCAGTCTGAATTATTTTAAATAATGTCTTCCCAGATCGATAATCAAACCGAGGTGAATCCTCAGCATCGCATGGCCGAAAAAATACGAAATGGATCCGAAACTATACGAGCGTCATCTGATATCTTCCACCGAATGCATCGTCGAATGTTGAAACACGGGAAAGCGTGTATCGAGCCCTTTGGTCTTCTAAAACTTAGGGTAGAAGTACCGTTTGTGGCCATTGCACTGTTTTTGGCCATGTGCATAATTATCTTATTTTTAAATTGCTTGCAGATCATTATTATGTGGAGAATTTTACATCATAAATATTTTGTTTAGTATACCGCCCGAAATATAAGGTTATAATTATTGTTTACACGGAAAAATATTATATTTTTTAAGAAGTGGCCAAAACTGGTACAATATCTTAATGTGGCCACAAATGGTGCATCTACCCTATTGCTAGCAATTATGGTATATACCAGTGATGAGCAACCTTCTGTCAGAAGTGGGCCACAAGTGGAAACCTACTTCTCTATGCGGGCCACAATATTAAATACATATATATAACTAATCCAAGAATTTGCCGTTACAACTTTGCGTTTTCTACTAGAATTTAAACTCATGGTGAAATAAACAAAGTACCTTGAGTTTTAGTGAAAATCAATCTAAAAATTGTTAACCTTCACGTTTGTTTTAGTAACTGAATCTAAAATCTAAATGACGTATAAATTACAAATATCGCACCTAATATTATCAAGCTCGTTCGTGAAAAATCCGATATGACGATGTTCAGGTGGGCCACGCGGCGAAGTTCAGGTGGGCCACATGTGGCCCGCCAAGTGCGTGTTGCTCATCACTGGTATATACGACATATGTTCATGTAACATTTTTGTAACAAAGGATAATCTGTGTACCTTCCTTTTAGACATTATAAAGAGGCAAGTTAATAATAGAATCAAATGTATCTTCCTCAGCTATCGGCAGTTTTATTTCCCTCGATTCTGTCTCGCGTGTTCGAGCCTTACGACAGAGACCAAGTGTCCAAGCTCGGCTAGCAGCAGTTAATATCGGTGGCTCGTATTATAAGGCCCTTCATTAGACAAACTGAGCTGGGATCTTCATACCAAGAAGATAGGGTACGTAGTCGTCCTTCTTTATCCTATTCTTTCATCCGTACTCTCGTCGTCGTCACCTAAAAGGAAACGAGCTTAAGGCGAGAAATCCTTGATTAGTTCACCAGAGCCAACTCCCACACCCTGCTGTCCTTCCTCCACCCTTTCTTTCCTTCTTCCCCCGTGGTACCTTTCTCCTAGCGCGAGAGATACGATCTTCTCGCGAATTTCTGAAGTATCATGTTTCCTTTCGTTCCGTACCCGTGAGACTTGATCCTTTGATTTACTGGGAGCCTTTCCGTGCCTAACTTTCCGCGTTACTTACTACCTGCGATGCGCGAAACGAACGCACCCAGCTTAATTACTTTTCCCGAGCCATCAGACGAGACAAACGTTTGTCTCGCGTACAAGGTGCGCTTGGCTCCTATCTTCCTTCGACTGCCACTGATAATAATGGCTGCTATTGATTCAATTTTAATGTAGCAACGGCTAAAACATTTTCCAAATGGGAACATATAATATATAGGTAGCTTTTATGTGTCCATACTTTATATACAATTATATAGTCGTTGCGTCACTGATTCATCACCGTCCAGTCCAAACCACTGACTCTAGAAACATGAAATTCGGGGGAAATATTCCGTTTGCGACGTAGGTGCTGGATAAAAAGTTTTTTTTTTTAAATTCCAACGCGAAGGAGATAAAAAGGGATGAAAAATGTTTTCGGGGACTCATTATTTCTTAGACCCGATTAAATATGAACTTGGTTCTTACTCACAAAGATTACCCACACAACTGCCTAAAAACGAATTCCAGGATTTTTCCCTAACCAACCCTTAAGGGGGTGAAACGGAGAGAAATGTGTTTTCATGGAGTACTTAATATCTCTTAGCAAAAAACGGTTTCTTCTTTTTGTTACCATAAGACATTGATCAGTGTTTCTCATTTTATCAAAGAAAACTACCATGTAATGAAACTTTTCTGTTTAATAGTAGTACGACTATACGCGATAAAAAAAGTACGATATAAAACAATTTTCAAGTTTAAAAATGCCTCCATATATCCCAAACAATTTTAATCCAGTATTCACAATAGTTTTTGGCAAAAAGAATCATAAATATCAGTTATACTTTTGGGTCTGTTACACGAGAATGCAAATTCTTTTTGATTCTAACTTTCAAGCGTTGACAAGTATTACCAAAAATCATATGAAGCTTCTTGAAGATTGTTGTTACATAAGTATCATAGAAACTTAATGAATGTAGGGCACAGTTTAATGAAAACGAGAAAGCGTGTACCCGTACGAATTTATCATGAGATTCTTCAGAAATTTTATAGCTCAAAAACATACAAACCATTGATTACCACCTTCCATATGAATCCCTGAGGCGCGATTGCAAGTGCAAATCGAGATGTCCCACTCGCATACTTTTTTTTCCTTTTCAATCTCTCTCGTGTTTGAAGGCTGAAATAAGTTCGACGTCGATTCGACACGGCAACGTTGAACCGAGCTGCCATAGTTGATTTCAATCCACCGTTTCGTCGACGACCCACCCTTTCTGGCACCGGCGCCACCAACCACGAGCCGGTTATTCCTATCCGCCGGAGATTTCAATAGAAAGTTGTAGGAAATTCACGGTGGCGGCGGCAAGAGCCGTCGGTGTCGGTGAAAGTCAAACTGGTAACGTCTGCGGACCATTGTAGAGTATGCCTAGCTGCCGACAGCCGAATACCGACGCTCTACACTCGCAGACGACGACGTATTATGCGAATCCTGCAGAAGGTTTTGGGCGATGAGATCTAAGGAACCGAAGGGACCAGCACATCCAAGATTAGAGCCCGCTCCACCCACATACCTGTACATAGAAGGACAATGGATAATATCGCAAATTTGATTGTGACTGCAGCCTTGAAGTTATCTCCGAGATTATTATGTAACATTATATACCTGGAACTTTAGGGTCTCAAAGTACTTCGTCCCAATGAATCTATTCTATTACGTACAATTCGGTACCGCAATATCGGTAAAGGAAGAACGGTTCGTGTATTTCTTTCATGGAAGAGAACCACAATGTCGCAGACGTCTTCAGCAGATTTGGGTGGTTTAACCATGTTTGGGGGTGCTTTGAATAAATGAAAATTCGCTTTTCGTTAATATTTGCTTCTCTCTCTCTCTCTCCCCCTGCGTGATCTAAACGAGGGTAAGAGGCGACAGTCGATCGGCGGCAGGGGACGCAAGCGCTGAGCCATAAGGATATGCAATCAAGTCCAAAGTAAGCGAGTTAATTTAGGTGGAGTGTGCACTCTCGCCGCGAAACTTGTTCCGTACTCGACGCCGGAGAGATACTCTGTCGTTGGAGAAGTTGCACCATCGAGATGTTACCACGCTCATGAGGGTAAGTGTGAGAGAAATCGGGGAGAGAGAGCGTCGCCGAGGTATGGAGCTCTCTTTCTCTCACTTTCTCTCTCTCTCTCTCTCTCTCTTCCTCTCTCTTCCTCTGTCATCTTTCCCTTTTGCTGGTGTACCTTCACCGCTGGTTCCCTCCACAAGGCGACGTGGAGTACCAAGATGCCTCGAAACTACGCTCCACCTTACCCTCATTCCTCTCCTTCTTCCCGAGTCTCACCCCTTCTTAGTTTCCTCCGACTACCTCATCCCAGAGCTTCCTTGAACTATCGTAGTAACTAGCAGTGCCTGTAATAGCGTCGCGCTTCCTCCGTAAAGTGACGTCTTTCGAAACCCAATTCAGGAACCGAGTTGCGTCTAATGGGGCTCCGATATTACGAGAGTAGTGCGGCACACTGATTTCTTGGATACTACTCGAGGGAGAAGCCCTCCGTAGCGAGTGAGTCACGTATATTGTAACAAGTTTCAACGAAGAAATCCCGCCTTTCCGCCTACACAAATTTAAGAGAATTCTGAGAAGTTCAGGCTGAATCGTTCGATCTGTACACGCTGGGACTGTTAAATATTCTTTCAGGAATTTTCAATTGGATAATTATTTAGAAGCTCTAAAATGTTGTCAGAAAGAGGAAGGTAGGTATATACAAAATTATAAAAGGTGTACGATTTTTATTAATTCCCTGAATTTACTTGAATTCTTACTATTGGCACAATATCCTACAATTGTACCGTTTGTACAAACACTTGCAGTTAAATTGTTATTATTGTTATATTCAAACATTCACGCTATTATATTTGTTCCCACAAATAACTGGGAATTTCATGCTTTCCCAAATAACGGCATGCAAGGTACGCAAGGAGCATTTATGTGCGTTTTGTTTTGCTGCGCAAGAACATGCAGGATGCAGCGTAATTTGTGGTATAACCGAAATTCTCTTGTGAGATACGACAGATTCTTACAAATTTTGGTTCAGTATGCTAGATATTGTTTTTAGATTAGTCTGAGTGGTATAATACTTCGGCTTTCAAAATTGGCCAAACTTCGCATCCTTCATTTCTACTTGTACATTTGTTTATTTTTGCAACCTTTGCTGAAAGCCAACAATATACAATAAATGTTATGCGAGAATGTGAAAAGCCAAAACGTAAATATACATTAGTATTTTACGCTCATGCCTCTTTCATATAGAGAAGAGAATGGCGTGTCTGAAAATAGTATATTTTCTGTAATCCTTAATATAATAAAAAACGAATAAGCATCTGTTCAAATGCAATAATATATTATTCGAATCATGACTTCATCAATATCTACAGGCATCAATGGAACTCAAAATAACGAGTCATATTTATTTCCCAGTTTTCACCTGTTTAGTAATACGAAAATGCAAACAGCACAAAAAGTAAGGAAGTAGTGAAGAAATAAGAGACAGAATATTTCGCGTGCTTAACACTCATTTTCAAGTGGTCTGTTCTGCGATCATCGTTAGGACTCTGTTTCGGTCGCTTTCCATCTCGAAGCATGTTTCGCTCCTTAATACCAACCGATCTAAAATGGCTGCCAAACCATGGTACAAACAACTAACCCTAACTGCTCAACGCTTAACAGTATAAACTATTTCCTGGGTCTACTCGGTTGGGCGCGGTAGCTGCAACGCTGGACTATTTCATAATATCGAGGCGGCTCTCATCGAACTTTCGAACATTTCGAAGGCTATTAGAACTGGCGCCAATAACTCTCGTAATGGAAAAAGGAAAATCTTATATTGGTCGTTATGTGCTCCAATGTATCTTCTAATGCTTTATCACTGTAGTATTACATACTAACTTTTCATTACTAATTTAATCGTATTTTCTTAAAAGATTATTACATTCATTATAATTACGTATTGAGGAAAAATATTACTTATATATACAAGGCTGTTTTAACACAAAATTTTCCAAAATAGTTTCAAGTGTCATACATATATAACATAATCACGTGTTGCATGCAAAAACATGAAAATATTCTAAAATGATACAGATGCAGTTTTAGTGTTTGACATTATTTAATCTTTCTAACTCAGAGAATTATAACTTTCAATTACAATAATATTATATCATTACGTAACAGAAAATATATCATTTATATTAACAAAATGTCTCATTTTCTTTGTTGCAGGTAAGTGAACGATACACCCGTCAGTTTGACGCGTCTAGTCTGGTGTCAAGTAAGAAACGAAAAAATCCAACTCAAATCACATCAGAGTTTAAACAAGATTTTTATTTTTGGAACAATTTCAACATAATCTGGAGGAAACGTTAGATTCAGTTACTAGACTTTAGTCTATTTTTCTACCACGCACTGGTTTCACATCTTTAACCAATTTTCTAGACCAGGAGACCAGGTAAGTTACTTCATATTGGGTTACATAATCATAGAGCTAAAAAAGGTGATTTTTAAACTCTTTAATTTTTCGAATTCAGTTACTGAAAAGTTACTGTAACATTTGCGTCACTTTAGAAAAAGACATTTCGTTGACTTATAAGAGATGTCATATCTTCATAGTACTTAGTTCGTTTATTATTGCTTTTTCAATAGATATGACCAATTGCTCTATCTTCGTATCGCCTGTTGGAAGTGGTCGGCCCTGACAGTGCATTTGGCGCGAGTTCATTAATTACACAGTCGTGCAAGAATTTCGTGCACGTTTCCGGTACATGTTTCGTGACTCGGCGATCGCTTCATCCATTATCCGCGGGACAAATTTGTTTCCCGATACAAATGTATATAGCGGCCGTGGGTGAACGAATTGTACGAATTGTTCGGAGCCGGCGCGATCGTAAAACAGTCGCGAAATGACTTGCGAATTAATGAACGTGCCGGCGGTAATGGCAACGTGTTTCAGATAATAGCCGCGCACGCGTAACGTTCCACTTGGTAGATTATTGTTAAAATATACTTGAAAGTCACGTAGACGTTTGAACGGCACGTTTCACGTATTATATGCAATACGGCGCTACAAACGATCGATGTCAAATGATTGTTCCTGGGGACTTACTACAAATAAGGGGAGTAAAATAAGGTAACTACCCCTAATATCAAACAAGAGCTCAACACTCATCGATTGGAATGCAACTTTGTGGGTTTATAGAGTGATTTTTCTCGCCTTTGGGAAATTTAAACTAAAACTACTTTTTTGCAACATTAATAATAAAATTTGTATTGATTGAAAGTTAGGTTAAAAAATATTACGTAATACGTTACTTGACACCCTTTGTAAGAAAACGTAAGAAATTCGCGCCTCCTCCCCTCAAAAAGCCTTACATAATTTAAGGATGACTCCTTATCCGCGAAGAAGTGGGAGTGCATTTGACTTTGAGATTAGTTTTCACACCCTTAAAAAACATACCATTATTCTTGTCTTAAATCACTCTATAAACCCACAAAGTTTCATTGCAATCGGTGAGCGCAGGTTCGCGGTGTTCCTTCGGAAATACTCTTCTAATGCACAACATTGTTCGTAATATCGAAAGTTATTTTTTGGCATGCCCACTAAAACGAAGAGGAATAAGAAAAAGTAGCTATGCATCAATAATATGAAAACACTATTTATTTTCCAATAAATAACATCGGTCATAATGCCGATCGTCGGATTGGTTAGATTCTTGACGAAGGATTCTGTCAGGTTCTGTGAACGCAGCACCATAGACGGTACATCGAATTCCCATCTTCATTAGCAATTTCCGCGGTTCGTATTCAAAGATAAAGGGTGACTCTGGCAGGTCGCAACGGGGAAATTACAAACGGGCATAACTTTTGTCAAAAGCCGTGTATTGACTACAGGGAGGAGCTGCTCCGAGGAGCAAGCCATTGTCGCTGAATTCAATACGCGAATATAGGATTGTGCGTCACGGGCGAAAGCCGCGTAAACGGTGCACGCACGCTGAAAACTCATTACCGGGACTTCGGAATATGGGGTACGATTATTAAGTGAGAACTTCCATAGACGATTACGTGGTCTCCACGATAATGGTTGCTTGAATGGGCTTCATTAAGACTCTCTACGAGTATCAGTCTTTCCCTTTCTCTGAGCGCACTTGCTCCCTCCTGTGCACGCATTCGTATCCAACTAAAACGTTGCGTGGTGCTGGTCTTAAGAGGGTGGCTGTACAGTGTACACGGGTGCACGTAGCACGCGCACCTAGAGAAAGTTCGGCGGCGCAAGCAGCGGGGTGCTTCAGTATCCGGGCGGAGGCTTCTATGAATGTTTAAGTGTTCTATCCTCTTCTGGGATCAGACGTAACCTGCACCAGCTGCAGAGTTTGACGGTAGTGAGATTACAACGTCAGCGTGAGCGTGCAACTAGTCTGCTCGGTGCGTCAAAACCGATACCGTACGTGTTTGGATTAATGACGCGGGCCAGCCCATCGACATGGCGGATTAAGGAAATCGCTACAGCTAGGTAGCTGCCGGGAGAAACTTTTCCTCGACGCTATCCTTTAGTAACTGCCTGAGTAGAAGTGTGAGTGTCAACACGGTGAAAGAATGATGCCTCATAGAGTGCGGAGTCTTGGGAAACAGCTGTCTATTCTTTCTTTGAAAGTAGACTTGTGGTTATATAGATATTGAATGGACAAAAAATGGCTCCCAACAATGGAATGAAAACAATCGATTTTCTTAACTTGCATAAATCAATAGTTGGACATCACGAATATATGCTCCCAAAGTCGCAGAACGAAATTTGAAAAATTAAAGAGGCTATAGCCAGTTTTGCTACGGAGCAGCAGATGACGCAAAGATTACTACTTAGCTAACTTTAAACGCGTTTCTCTCGATAACACTTCTTTAAAAATTTATGGAAAATGGACCGGACGATAGCTCAAAAAGTATTCAACCAATCGAGTTCCGCTATGGTATACAAAAATTTTATGGTATTCTCTCGTCGGTGTACCTCTAAAGACCAAAAGACATATTTTTAATAACTTTTTTTGGCACGAATACACAGAACAAATTTGCTGAGAACCGTTATTTTGTGTTTAAAATTCATTTAATTAATTTTGCACTATTTTGTTCTTTCAATGGTACACCGACAGCGTAATTTCATACAGAATAAGAAATTTCTTGGTTTCATTAATTTAGTTGAGGACAACGGACGCTGGAACCTGAGCCGATTTGCAACTCCGGTGGCTAGCCCACAGCGGAATCTGCTAATTACTTCATCTCCAGCAGCCATTTTGTAACCAACACATTTTTTTCACTTGTCGAAATGTGCCCAAGTGCATCCCAAAATTTTTGAAAAAGATACCTTGCACCGCTACTTCGAAAAAAAATTCCAAACTTGCCTACTTTCTCTGTGTTTTACACCAGGTGCCCCCTTAAGGACAAATCGGATTGGAACTTACAGTACTTGCAAATTTAAATGAATGGCACATTCAGATTTCTCTAAAACTAAGAGGTGGTATATACATGGGTTTCTACAAATACAATTCATTTTTTTCATAAATTTGAACTAATATATTAATGCAAAAATTAGAAAATATTGTGATGCATTGTATACTTAAGCATATTTAGCAATCAAAACAAATCAAATTTCGTAAATAATTTAAAGTCAGGGAATCTTTTTCTCTCTCCTGGAAAATTTGATTTTTGGCACTTGCACGTTTCGAGAAAAACGCGTTTATAATGTTACGTAAGCGCGGAGTGGCCGGATGTTACCTATTCTTAAAAGGTTGAAGGTTCGCAAACTGAAATATAAAAAATCGATTTTCACACCGGAACCTTCGCTTAAATTATCTAAAAACGTATATAACACGTTCATCTTAGTTTTCCATATTGTATCTTCTAAAACACGTTGACGATTACAACGAAGCACAACCTCGTGTCTATTGCGTACAGCAAAGGGCAACGAATGCGTTAATGTCAAGAAACATTTGCGGTAATGTTCGGAGGAACGTAATCCTCTGTATTTACCAACAATTGTTGAACAGAAAGGAACATCAAGCCCCAGGGGCGCTTTTAACCCTGGGCAACGTTAAAGATTCAAATAAACATTTGCGAACGATAACCGCATAGCTATAATTACAAGCGGGCAAGAATAAAGGCGGCTTTGCTTGCAGTATCATCTCCAGAGTACGCCCATATCAAGAGACACGGTAGTGTCTCGCGCCAAGTATATATATAGATATATGCGCCGCGCGAGACACAGAGTGTATCTATTACGGCACGCCGCGCTATCAAGTACCCTGAGATTATCGAATCTCAATAACGGCTGGTCCGATTAGACTTTGAATGGTCTTAATGGATAGCTTGGGTTTAATTTACATAAGAAAAGTGTCTTCGTTTTGTTCCTACGTGCCTTAGGAGCTGAGATATTTTGATGTAAAGTTGCAATTTGCCGAATTTTATGTTCTGAAGAATTAAGAATCGTCATCGTCAAGTGTGGGCAAGAGGGGAACATGAAAGGGAGAGGAAATGTCCAATATCCACGTCGCTGATTCGCTGAAGGTTTCGGCCAATCGCGTAACAAATCGTTGTCACGTGACAGCTAGCAGAGAGCAGAACTGTCGAGGTAAACGTAACCTAGCTAGTGTCAAACAGTTATAACCTGTCAAGTGTGAAATAAGGAAACTAGTTAAAAATTTTTAAGTGACACGAGTTTTTACACCATAGAGGACACTGAATTATTGTCTCAATTAACAAGGTAAGTCGCCAAAATTTTTCAATAGACTATTTATGTAGAGCATATAGAAACGGAGGGAACGCACAGACTTGGAAGTTGCCGGAGGAGGTTTGACAGTAAAGCATCTTCTTTCCCAGAAGTTTCGACAAAATAATATATTGTTTTTATACCAGCAAACTATTTTTACATTAGAGTTTTTATGTATAAAGCTTATAGAAATGAATGAAGGGGACGCACGGGCTTATATAGAAACGAAAGGAATGGACAGGCTTGGGTAAAAATGAAGGGGATGTACAGCCTTGGAGGTTGTCCGAAGAAGGATAGATAGACAGAGAAGCTTGAAAGAAATTTGTCAAATAAGGTAAATCGACGAACTTTGTCAAATTAGCGTAGCATTAAGAATTAAGAAAATTATAGCTTACTGCTTGCAATGTATAGAAAGTTACATTATTGATTGAAGAAAGTGCGATGAAAACGCATCTCCCTTGATACTTTTCTATCTCTTGTGAAAGATATTTCTAAAACTTTATTTTAAAATCCACCATAGTTCCCACGCTAATCATTAATTTTATTAGTTTCACATTACCAATATTTAAATTCACTAATGAACATATTAAATTAATTTTATTCCAACACCAATAAATTGTGCGTTAAATATATTGGAGCTCTTCGTTCATTTTTGATAAATTACCATTAGCATTTAAATTTCCTTCAACAAGAGTTTCTGCCATACGCTCTCACCTCCTTCGGACACATTATGTAGTCTCCACGCTTACTATAGGAAAAGTCCACCCTTCTTCTAAAACTTATATTGTTTAATTTTATATTGTATAATAAAGTTATATTGTAACTAAAATGTGGATTTTATATATTTACAGATAACTGAAGCACAAGATGATGCAGTGTGATCTACGTCAGAAAAAAAATTTATTGTAATATAGTATAATATTAATTAAACTTTAATTAAACTTTTATTCAGCTTCGATCCTCTGTGTGGTTCTTGTATGTTTGCTTCATATTTGAAAACTCAAATTTAAACCAATTCCACCAATCCAATTGTCTTGTAGCTTTGCAGGTGTGCGTAGTTTGGACGACAATATAATATATTGTTAATTAAAAAAAATAACTTCGACGTGGTGAAAAAATTATCCAGTCATCAATAAACACTACAAAATGTGTGAAATCCTCACAAAATTACCTTTTTCAAAAAAAGGTACAAAAAAGAGCGCCAAGTATATAATCCCATAAAAAAGGATCCCATTTAAAAACATTGTCGTAAATTAATAGCTTTACAAAACTAATGATATACACCAATTGCGCCAATTATCGCAATGACTATTTATACAAACAAAAAAATGTATCAAATAATAGTAAACAGATATATTTTTATACAAATAAATATTTTAATACGAATAAATATTTTATTCAAAATAGTTGGCGCTGCTCTCGGAATTGGTGTTGCTAAACTGAATAAATATGTCTGAATCAATAAGTCTGGCCTTGTTTTATTTATTAACCAAGACACTTAACATTTTTTTCAGAGAGCAGCGCCAACTATTTTGAATAAAATATTTATTCGTATTAAAATATTTATTTGTATAAAAATATATCTGTTTACTATTATTTGATACATTTTTTTGTTTGTATAAATAGTCATTGCGATAATTGGCGCAATTGGTGTATATCATTAGTTTTGTAAAGCTATTAATTTACGACAATGTTTTTAAATGGGATCCTTTTTTATGGGATTATATACTTGGCGCTCTTTTTTGTACCTTTTTTTGAAAAAGGTAATTTTGTGAGGATTTCAATATACGAGGGGAACTTTTAAAAAGCAATTCACTTTCAGCGCCCGGCGTGAATATGAAAAAGGGCAAGTGTGTTTCAACCGCGCAGGGGGGAGTTGGCTCGCATTCTCGAGAGTACGCAGTTGCGGAATTATACATATATATGCCGAAGGATCAAAACGTAGGAGAATAGGCAGGGACGGAGCAGTTGCATACAGGGCTAACTCCGCTACGCGGAGGCACTTTAGCGGCGCATCACTTATGCATCGTGCAGCCCTCAACTTACAAAGCGATCCCCCGAGATTTGCAGCAACTGCCGCTTTTAACTTCACCGTCGGAAGAAGAAGCTGCCTTGAATTATATTATCCGTATGTGGAAGTTGGCCTACGGTGCACCTGTTGAACCATATCCTAATGAGACGACCATGAAAATAGCTGGATACGCGAAAATCAGAAAAATCTGTACGACACATTAAAAAAAAAAGTATCAATTTTTATGACAGCTTCAGTGCACAGCTTGCCGTTTGTATCGAATTTTTCGACACCGAGCAATTAACAGTCTGTTGATTGAAAAATACGAAAATATATTGTGTAGGACTGTATGGAAATTTGAATCCACGGATAGGTTACGGATAATATATTGACGGAATTTCCAGAGATATCGTATTTCAATTATTCGGATTTTGTTAGATTCGGCCTGCCACTGTGGGATTGAGTATCGACATGTGATACGAAACCACGTGGGCTGATTAGCGGAATTTACTCAGCAAAATCGGTCAGAGAACAGCAATTCTAGCCTGCTTGCGATATATGTGCATGGAGAGTTCCAGTAGCTTATCATCTTTAATAACTCTTGTTTTAATGGTACCGAATCAACAGTTGTAAGCTATTTTTTACAGTACGTATATTTTTTAACATTTTGAGATCTTGAATTCTTTATGGAACATAATATCTTTATATAAATTTATAACTGGTACAAAGATCAACTTTCATGACCTGTAACCTTGATTCTCAATATGCATATCAAAAGTACACAGCCGTATAAATTTCTGGGCCTGGTATTCCATGTAATTTAAACGAATATAAAGTGAAAAGAGTTAGCATTAGGATATATTTTCGTTATGGACAATAAAGTTCAAAATTATGTGATAAGAAGGACCATATCCCATTTAAAATAACGAAGATGATTTTAAAAATTTAAAAACTATGCGGTTTATAAAAAACAGTGAACTGAATATAGGTACTCTTCTGTTAACATTTTTGTTTTTCAAATATAAAAATTGAGGTGTTATTTAAGATACTAATTGTAAGTTATGATAACTCACCTTGCACTAAATAATATTGGAGAATATACGTACCTATTCTGTATCTAATAAGAAATAGTTACATTTATAAAAATTATTAATATTATATCCCCGAGCATCTCCATTATTATTCAGCGTTCACCTAGAATTGCAGTTCACCCTTAACCACATGACATACCAGCTATCAAATATGTAGTAGAGTTAGGGACTAATTCTATAAGTATCGTGGAAAAAATTCAAATATCTTGAATTATTTTACTAGAAAATGAAATATAATGCAAGAGATTCTCCATACCTATACAATATACCTACACAGCATCTCTCTGCCTATGGCATTTGCCGAATGCAAGTAAATTCGAGCTCATTCATCTTAGATAACGCAACACGTACCTAGTTCTCCGGTTGTTCCGACTAATTGTAAGTGGACAGTTCCAAGTTTCCCCACAACATTCTTCGCCGTACATTGCTAAACACGGGCAATGTTGAAACGAAAACACCAGACGTATTTTCGTGGATGACGAAACCGCCCCGACTATTTCGACAAGAGTAATTTCCAAATTGAGCTCAAACTCGGCGTCGGCGAGCAAGCGGACGAACAAGCCAGCCGGCAGGCTGGAGAAGCAAGATGGCTAGCAGGCTTTGCAGACGAGCAAACTCTAACTCAATTCACGGCGGTTTAGAAAGTTTAGCCAGAGGCCATCAACGGCTTCGTAGAAACTGTCACCATCGGGCTGGTCCAAAGCTTCGTCACAAACTGTGATTATGAAGGGGTATTTATGAGTATTTATGTCTGGCGAAGCCAAAAGAGTAAGTTTCGCAGACACTTACAAAAAAACGATTAATTCTTCTCATCTAAATCGCATTTTCTTAGAGAATTTCATTCTAATTAATTTAAAAGATTAACAGATTTTGTATTAACTCATGGACAGAGGGAAGGTGCACCCTTAGAGTGACCCTTATTTATACGTTTGGATTTTTTTGTATTTCTTTGCTCTCACCCTCTAGAACGGTGCCATTTGATAAAAAATGGCAGCGTTTGTGAAGCTTGCCTTCTGGTTTAAGTAATTTAATTCTAACATTACCTGAAATATATATCTTTAAAAAATTTCAACTTGCAAAAAGATTGGTGGACTTTTATTTTCGTGACATCTCTACATCCATTATTTTTATTCATTTGATTTGCGTTTATATACAACGTCACACAATTCAGAGGAAAACTTTGCTCAACGTGCTTCAACAGCATTCCTTGATTGCAAAACTTGCGGCATTACATTGAACTTAAACTGTGATTTATCTTTGATAAAATTCTGGCGTCGTAAAAGGGAGAGGCGAGGATAGAGAGCCAAATATAACTCTATCGAGACGCATTGTTGCTTTTCTTTGCCGTATGGCCACGGGGTGTTCCTTGTGTTTGAGATATTCAGTGAATGTATCGATTCTTGAATAGGTATTTGCAATAGGGTCTTAAGGAATTTAATAACCCAGCATCGGCAACTTTCTGCGTAGCCCTTCTTTGCGGGTACCGATTACGCCGTAATATTCGCATCATCGATTGGTTAATAATTCAATCGAACGTGAGTAATTACTTCTAGACCTTTCACCAACGTCCATCTGCGGTGCTCGTTCCTCACTATCGAAATACACGAATATCCTCAATGCCTGCTGCAGAAAGAAATTATTTATTGCTAATGGAATGCTGCTTTGAAGTCCTTTCAATTTCCTGGTAGTAATAAATCTGTGCGCAGTTACACAACTCGAAAATATTCAACCTTAAAGACCAATCTCTATCGACTTTTGTAGATATACTTTGTAAAAAGTTTAATTGGATTTACTGTGCTTGAAATTCGAGAAATTATTATTATCGAAATTCTTCAATAACTCTCGTAGCATCCTAAAACGACAGATAGGTAGATATAACCTTCCACCGAAGTAACCATCGTGAGAAGGAAATAAATGATAGCCTTGCTTGACAAAAAGAAGAAAACAGATCAAGTTCATCGAACCATTTTATCTTGACAGTCGGGATTAAACGAGCCATTTACCATTTCCAACTACAGTTTCCATTGCTTTCCTTCTCGCGATTTCATTCGTGCCTCACTGGATCACCATTCGGCTTCAACGATATCAGAAGCTGTATTTTTCCATTTATCGAGTCGATATGTGATTTCTCATTTGTCGTCGAACAGCAGGTGGAGCAAAAACTTTGATGAATTTCCTTACAGTTTTGTAGCAACAACCGCAGGAATCAGGACGAGATTTTCCTTAGTAATAAAAAAGTCTACTTCATATTTTTCACAGTCCGCCTGCCTGCTAAAATCCTTTAATATCGTTAATTTAAATAAGCTTGCGCAATATCCGTTTATGAAAATGAGATACAAATATATTATCCTAGCTACTGGTGGTCTATAAGGGAACATAAGTGAATGAAAAGTCAAATATAAAGAACGTATAGAAACAAAAGAAATTATTATTGACTTTATATTCCCAAATAACAAGTTCATAGAACTTTATCCTTTTTTTTCGATTAGTTGATTCTTACAATTATTCGCCATCTACTTTAGTGCAGCAACTGGAATGCAGATTAAGAAGCGATAATAATGAATATTTCATAATATTGCATGATTTTAAATTCAACCTGTTTGGGGAGTGTCATAAAAATGGTGTCCAATTACAGCAAAGACTGCTTCAAATGCAAAGTGTTAAAAAATCGCAAGATAAATCAACTTTGTCATCAGACTCGAAACTATTAACACGTAAATTTAGTTAGTGTACGAAACAACTCGAGGTGTCAGTGTAAAACAGAAATCTATACTGAAGGGAGTGAAACAAACGCACGTTCGTACTATAATAGTAAAGTTGGAGTAACAATATGCTGTTGTTTGCATCGCTACCATGTAATCTGTTGAGTAAATACAAGTCCCTCTTGAATCCCTACAGAATCGTATCAACAATATATTTGCGAAGTTCAGTCCGAGAAATTAATCAAATCTTCAGCGTCCCTCGATTAATTTTGAAAATAAATTTATAGACTGCAATTTTCCGCAGCAGCTTTTAAATGATTTCGTGTGCTTCACCTTGTGATGCTGTTACATATTTTCATGATTTACATTATCGATTCCCAATGTCATTACATACAGGTATATAGTTGAATAGTAGAATTTATCTTCTGAAGGTCAATTTTTGAGATATCAAGGTCATGATTTTTGACAAATACCTAATCTTATACGTCGATTCTACATTCTTACAAAGCGTAAGAAGACAAAATCAACCATATATAAACATGAATAATAACGATATTCTAGAATGGAGAAAAACGAGTTACAAAAATAAACCATCTTCAAATTCGATGCGGCGCGATTTTCTGTCCTCCAATCGATTTCACATTTTGCACACATCATTTTTTCTTCCAATGGCACAATTCTAGGGGGTCTCCCCTCCAAAAATTATTTTTCGACAAGAGTAACTAAGGTGCACCCTAACGCGCACCGTTGTATGAGGATATGTGGTAAAAATCTGTCCATACGAATTCAAAGTGAGAGCAAGGCCGCAGGGACACCAGGACAGTGATACGCCATTTAGTTTCCTCTGGGAACTGTAATGGCTGATCGAGGATATTTAGGGTGTTCTTACAGCCTGTGCATTATTAATGCCAGTCTGACTCGGCCCTCGCGTTGAACGCGAACCCGTAGGACGGCAGCGAAGCGGCTGACCGCGAACGGCCCTTACAAGGATCCATGTTATTTATGCATGTGCACCGGAAGCCTTTTCCAGGATAAGAGGCGGCCCGGGACTCGTAGCCCCTCCGCCTATGGTACTCGAAAGCACGGACCTCGCCTCTGTTCCTTCACGAGGTCCCAGAGAATTACTGTTCGCCAACGACCGCACAAAGATTCCACCCGAGAATATCAAGGGTATCCCTCTGCTGCCCTTTCCGGATTTTATCGGCAGAGGAACCAGTTTGTGTTTTATTCCCCTCGCGTCCCAGTATGGTATCACGTAACGCTTGATTTACATTAATAGCGCTGTCTCAGGAGAATCGAGTCGTTGTATTCATTCTTAACGATATACCTCGTTTCAGAATTACCATAAAATTGCCGAAAGCATTAATGCCTATATTCATCCAGTCATAAGACTTAACGCACACCGTCGATGAAACCGTTTACTTAAACCGAGCATCATCCACGATTTGACCATTTTGTTCAGTTGATTATTAACATCTCTCTGCGATAAACCCATCACAATTACGACATCGAGTAAATTGTCCATTGACAGAGAGTTGGTAGGATGCTTTAGACTTAACAGTGTTCTAGGATTTGAGCTTTCAGATCTCCATTGTTTCGCGTTTATTTTCCAAATATTGTATAGACGTTGTGTCTATAGGTATGAGAAATTTAGTGTAGCACGGTTCGTGTGGATTTATCAGCACGAAAGAGGAGCAGCCTTTAGGGACCAGTGGAGCCTAAGGAGCGCAACTGAATCACGATGCGGTGGTCGTAGGTTTTTAGGAGTACGGTTTGGACCGTAGCCAAGACCGGCACCCTTATCCTCTCGGATTTTCTCTCTATTTGAGAACAAACGGAACGAAACGATGCAAGTGCTCTCGCTGGCACGGCACGCCGGTGCAACCACCAGTTGCTAGCGCTGAACGAGGCCGAACAGATGCAGAAGCGTGAGAAAGAGGTTTGGATAGGTTTACATACACACAGGTAGGCCTACGTAAGTACATAGTTAGTTTCATATCGCCTGTTGCATTCATAAAGTGTTTCTTCGGGTGGCTCACCCCGTTCCTCCGAGGGAGCTCTCAGCAGCGTCCCGCGCGCCGGAATCACTCATCTTTTCGTTCGTCCCGTAAATCTTGTGAGTTGTAGCTTCATAAGAACTATATAAATCGCAGGACAATTGTATAATCCGCCTTTTTATAAAGAGCCTAGTCCTTTTACAAATTTTTTAACTCAGTTAAGCTGAGGAATTATAAACTTTGTGTAATATGTCTAGAGACCTTCAGCCTTAATGTAACAGAAACATTCGAGAACAAAAAGTATTGAACCATTATATATTATATATTAAATATGAAAGGTAAAGTATATAAAATAAGGTAAAAATGTTTTTCAACAAAAAGGCGGCTAATTTTACAATCGTCCTGCAACATACATATGTAAATAGGTATTGTGTACGCTTTCTTCGGTACCCATCGGTACCATGTAAATAAGCAAGTACATTCTTGCTATGGTGGGATTTTTTTAATTAAACTGTTCTTGTGTATTAAGAATTCCTTATGGATTCATAATGTTTGTCATTCGATTGTTCATTGTATATGAGCAAATGAAATATGTCTGAAAAGTACAAATGCTTTCATATCTGGAATATAGAACGTGTCATTTAAAACCTCCATCTTGGTTTGCGTCAATATTGTTATGTACAGAGTAACAAGAATTGTCCCATTCCGTGAAACATTAAGAATATAAACATAGAAATAATTGAATAACAAGAAAGTTCTCGGTAGAATTGGTCAATTGAAATTCCGAAGGAGGCCTTTTATAGCCCTAGCCAAGAAATACTTTAGTTAGGACTTGGCTGACGATCGGCCTCACAAGCTGTTCCTGGTTACGGTTTCGCTTTGAATTCGAAGCACGGTACGGTAGAGCCAACAAGTGGTCCATATACCAATTGCCTATCCCCTGCCTGCCTAATCTACGTTCTTGTTCCATGTGTAATAATTACTATTCAATAATACAACGTTCCCTCGTGCCTTCTATCATGGAGCAATGACGACGGGCAAACGGAAATAAATAAAATAGAATTTTCACTGTGGCGATACTCCCGGTTGTGATTCCTCATGAAGATTTACTATCGTCAGGAATGATATATTTGGCAGTTCAGTATCTGCTGCTTGTATTATTACGTAAGGTGGCAGGTAACAAGTACTTGCATTTCTTTTTGCCTCTGTAAAATTAAATGAAAAATTTCTCGTGCGAAATACATTTGTTTCTTTAACCTGGGTTTAGAAAGCTTATAACGGCAAGTGCATTTCGACATTTTGTCCAGTTCTTTACCTCAGGCTGAAGTGTAAATATTAAATGTCCCTAAATTACCTCATGTAGGGCAAACCGGCACACCTACAATTAAAATTTGAATTACTCTCCTACTTAGTTTCCAAGAAAATTGGAAATGTATGTATAGAATATTTCGGTCTTTTCTAAGTTCATAACGACGAAAGGACAAAGCAATGACAGCGATTTGAGAAAAGGAAGAAATTACTAGGAACGCTTGATTAAGATGTGAACATGAGAAGACCGCCTGGGAACAATTTTCCATTCAAGCTTACAGAGTTTAATATCAAAAACTGCAGTGCAATGTCGTCCGTATGAACAATTCAGCTTCATAGATTTCTTCTGAGCACACCTTCTGCACATTGCAATCGTTCGTCCATAGACGGTAGTTGCGCACTTTATTCTTAGAGGAATAGCAACAGGAAGAAATACCTACTTCAGAAATTATAGTTGCCGTGGAGCAAAGCTGAAGCAGAATTCAAGAGCTTTTAAAGGCTCAGGTCATGCATAGTATTTCGGTAAGAGGTCCCGCAATTTCTTAATGGTATGCACGTATGTGGAGGAAATAAGATGGTACATAATATGGACACATCTTAAAGGTCCGCGTGTATCTGAGTAACACTGAACGCTGATGGTCGGGTCGTTTCAAAGTGGCTCGAGATTAGACGGGGTATGGGTTAGGTCTCTCTTCTCATTAAACTGAGTGTTGCGTGTTGGAAGGAGGCTCGAGGGGCACTCACTTCCCCGAAGCACAGCAGACACGCTAGTATTCACCCCTAGCGCTACAGGTTGCTATGGAAGGTAGCAGATTACGAACCGTTTTACGCAAACACCAAGACAAATCTTTCAATAAAGAGTCGTTCCTTGTCATTAAAAGAAAATCCATCTCATTGCTATTCACCGATTACAGTCCTCGTCCTACACAAATCAATTAGTTGCATTAAGCACTGATAGGCAATGCCACATCTTCCGAGATAATTAAATACACATTCAAGAAAACACAGATATACGTTTTGATGAAGTTGCCTTGTCAGTGCATCAACCTCTAAAAAAAAATGAAGAAATACAACCATCGAGGCAGATTACTAAATTGAATTTCCTCCGTGGACGAAAACGCCACTCATGCCTATCCTGAATACGAGTAAAGGGTTTTAAAAAGCATGTGGGTATGAAGTATACTCGGTGAGCATTCTCTAAGTGCTGGTAAGTGGAAGCTGCAAAGAGGAAGCAGAGTTCTCTGCGCACATAACTGCGCGTCTTTGTGTATAGGAGAATCTCCGTGTGCCAGAGACGGACTATAACTTTATTTTGTAACGAAGTGACCCCCGTCAAAGGGGACCTCGACCACGGAAACGTGAAATAGGTAGGATGTACCGCAAATGGTTAGGTGTACATACGTACCTACGTATATCGTGAGCACTTTGAATTGACCTCGTGAAGGAGAGACGTACCTCTGTGTAAATAGACCTATCTTGTACAAAAGACAAAAGAACCGTCTTCCCTACACATTCCGTGAGAGTGCGCAAAGGAAAAAGGAGGAGGGAATGTGACAGCAAAAGGAGTTCCCTTTACCAGCTTCAACGTGTGTCCCCGGTCGTTCTTCATTTACCACTTTCTACGTAACATTTGCTTCAGTAAATTTGATTCTGATCCATGTGCGCAGTGATCGAAGAGGAAACAGAAACGACATTTAACCCTTGAATGGCGGATGCGGGGTCCATTCCATCCTAAATATTAAACTACACGTGTCACTTATTATTATTATTTCATGAAGATGAGAATTTTAAAATTTTGTCAAGTTTCACAATGGTAGAAATGATTAAAGCATATATAGAAATTCTTGCATCCTGGATTATCAGCCTTATACAATTTTTTAGTAAATACGGTAGAATGAAACCATCTTCTTGCGTCTTCTTTCCAGCGGTGTTTGTTCCTTCCGTTGCCTGACAGACGGTTCGAAATTTTATACGGTGGCTCTTTCTTTGCAATATTTTTTCCCTGTTCTCTGTAAAAGCGCCGTCATTACAGTTCAATCTTTCTCTCGTTGTTCTCGTTTTACATAGCTTGCGGTACCCGAAAAGCGCCCCGCGTTTCTTTCCGTCTCACTTTTATACATCCGACGGTTGCTATATGAGTTGAACAGTAGTAGGATGAAATTGCTTCTGTGTCTCCAGCACGTCTACTTTATGAGATGCTAACCTGTTTCATATCGCAGTTCATCCCCGAGGTAATAAAGTATCCGCCCCTCCCGTTCACTCTGCATCGTCCCCTCCCCTCTTTCGCGCTTCTTTTCGTGGTAGCTTTCTTCGAGACAGACTACTGAATAATAACACCGGGCTTAGGAAACACAGCGATACGATCTTGCTTATAGCTTTTTGGCGAGGAAACGTCTCGTGAAAAATCACTTGGATTGACTTTGACTTATACGACGGCGGCTAGTTTATTTCGCAATTCCTCCATACTTGTATAAGAACCTGCCACTGAGCTTAGTTGAAATAAATTGCTACCGTTGGATCTGCTTCGTTTTGAAATTGACTTTCCATTTATCTTGATTTAAGGAGAAACGCTTCATCAGTGGGTGACATATTTTACGTGACGAATAAGAGCTCTACTCCTTCTATACAATAGTATCGATTTACAATAACTACCTTCCACCATATATTTCATTGTTGATTATAAGAAATTATTTATTTCTGTATGTTTCATTATCTGAATGCTTTTTCACATTTCTCCTGTTTCCTATACATGGAATTCAAAAATTATCTTGTTAAAACTCATTGGGTCGTAACTGTTCCCTTTCAGAGTTCCAAGTAGTTTCTTAAGTAGGAAAGATGAGCTTCGTGGATCTCATTAATTACCAAACACGTTCGAGAATTTATTGTTAATATGCTCTCGACCATTTAAAAGGAACGAGATTTCTCCTTCTTTCACTGAACACCTTAGTTAAAAAGTTTATTCATAAAGACACTGAATATATTTACTATTCTCATTCGGTCTTTCATAAATACGTAACGATGTTTCTTAATACTGAGACTTAGCAAAAAGTAGCTCACAAAAATATTGTTACTACTACTGTTATCTCGTATTTTTGCTACCGTATACAAGAAAAGGTACGAACTGTTCATATGCTTCCTCTTTATTCGATTCTGCTTATCTCTCCGCTTAGAAAGTTGTGAAAAATACATTAGCAGAGCTACGTTTTTATATTCATTCAGCAATACAATTAGTAGTACAAGCCGGTAAAATTGTATAAATTTTTTGCTTTGATCGAGGCGAGTTCTAGTATGTAAAACCAGTTTTTTAAATTTAAAAATCGGTTTTCGAATTTTACAAACTAATAAATAAAAACCGGTTTTTAAACACAATATTAAGCGTATTATTATGTTGTTTGATACATATCTTTTCCATTAAAATTGTCGTATCCATCGGCCAGACAGATAAAACCGTTTCACGTTGAGATTTCGAATGTACATATCTTCTATAGTAATTAACTAGAAATGAATTAATTAGTTCCATCGCGTAATCACCTGCAGCTCTCTTATTAATTCGCGCTTGCATTACTAAATAGCTCGCAGAACGTTAGAGTTAAAGATCTCAGCTCTTTGATTAAACGAATGAAGCATTCGCCCACCCTTGATATGGCGGATAGTTACTAAAAGTGACGCGTACAGCGGCTCGCAAATTACACGCGGTGAATGTATACGCATGCGATATTTTCAAGCGGGACTCCTCCCTTGGCACTTTGCACGTATTCAATAGTCGTTCTATTGTCACCGAGGGTGACGCTTTGATAGAAAGCACCTAAGGGTGAGTCGAGGCTTTCAAGAAAAAGCCCCGCATGAAAACAGATGGAAACAATACAATCCACCACATTTCCGCGATATTGTGTTCCCTCGTAATCCAATCAGCTTACCGCACCGTATTGTTTAATCATTCTTTTATCCCGTGTTTGCGTCAGTTGCAAACCTTCTTGAAGAAGTAACAGGCTTACATAGGAAATCGTAATAAAGGTTTAACCATCATTTCCAAAAATATCTTTGCGAGAAAGAATCCAAGCGATAATTACTATTTTGCCTGAATTTGATACTTTGTTAGATAAATAATTCTAAAATAAACAAGTCAATTTCGATGGTATTTTTTGTGTCTTGCGTTTTTTTACGGCGGAGAGAGAGTCAGAGACGCTTAAAAATATTGAGTTAGAAGAATTATTAATGAACTTGAAGGCTGTAAGGAGCACATACCGTTATCATTTTGTTTGTACGAAAAACACGATGTTCCTCGCAATACTGGAATAATGCCACCAACTTTCGGGTGGAGCGACCTCGTTCGCTTTCTGTATTCTTTTCAATCTCGTCCCTTTTAACGCAATTCTTTCCAAAGCCGAGGAGAGGTTTCGTAAAGAAACAAGGACCAGCAATTCCTGTCCAAGATTCTCGTAATTCTTTGACCCTAATTCGATTCTGTATAAAATATCGAATAAATGTACTCCATAGTACAGAACGACGCAGTTAAGGAAAAGAGAACATCTCATGTCTCACGGAAAACATATTAAGCAAGAAAGAGGAAAGACAAGAGCTCCTCAAACAGGTTGACAAACCGTTGATACCGTGCCGTCGGCTCCCTCCGCAGCAATAAGAAGTATTGCTACTCCTGTTCTAACTGATCTTGAGCTTATTGCTTAGAGAAGCGAGACAAGCAAACGAAAAATGTCTTCTATATCTCGTCGGTTATATCTTTTGCTCATACGGGGAACGATTTTACGGAAATATAAGGTACAGAAACACCAAACACACCCGTAAAGAATATTTAGAATGTTTGTGGTCACTCTCATCGTTTACTAATATATATTTATTTATTTATTGCTTCGAACCAGATGTGATGTACGTGTAATTTATATAGCATAGAATTTATAGATAATAACCTGCCAGTTTACGCAATATTAGCATTTACAATATTTAATATTTGTATCTTACTTGGTAGCAGCTCGATTTTTAACATAACCCTTAAAATTACATTTGTTAAATAATATTAGATTTCGTAACTTTATGTTTTCTCAAATTTTCACAAAATTTAGTAAAAATTGCGTTTCAGAATATCATGTTTTAATCTCGCACAATAGCTGAAATAACCTCTCCGCTATTTAACGTAACGCAGCGAATTAATTGCGACAAGTGTTTACGGCAAATTGATATAATTGTATAAATTTCCAGCATGCAATTACAGTAATCGATTAACTAACGTACCATACAGCATTGCATTCCAGAAACGTAAACATAATTTCACACTGTGTAGTGCCTATTGAGGTAAATTCGACCACCCTGAACTAGATGCATTCTTTGCGTTATCACAGTAATTGAACCCCGATTACATTGATTAAGCTTCATGTACAATAGTATTAGGCTTACTGTCGACTAACACAATCACTTACTCCATCGTTTCGAGCCTGTTAAACGTACTGAACAAGTAATTCATTATTATCAATGTTAAATATAATATGCCTTTCCTAAATTAAACATAAAATTAATCATTGCAAACTTTAAATCTACTGTACCCAATACAGAAAACGTTAAGTAACTACTTGAATTAAAACTGACGAGAGATTGTACTAGATTCGTTACAGTATAGGAACGAATTGATTGCATTAAATCGTTTTTAAAAAAATACGATAAAAACTGCGCCGAAATATTTTAAATTGGGACATCAATTTGCAGATTAACGTAGCTTCACTCGAACCAAAGACCAATCCAAATCAAACAAAAACTGGAACCGGCTCGATCAAATGTTTACCGCGTTCCAACAACTATTTCACAGAACATGGAAAGGAAAAAATGAATAGAATGTTCGAAACTGGCAAGCGCAGCAGTGACCCCTGCCGCGTGTAACCCTAATAGAAAGCAGCAACTCCAGGCGAAGCCAGCAACGGCAAAGTGTCAAAGTAATCACCGAATAGAACGACAGGTTGCATATCCCTTTAAACTCCAGGTACACCCTTGATTGTGGTATTCACGCACGATTACCACGGCCGAAACTTGAATTAACCTCTTTGACGGTACGCCACGAACGGTACACCGAGGTCGACCAGAACCATCGAAGATATTCGCGAAGTTTGTCCCGATAATGGAATCCCTACCGCGGGCTGGCTAGTTGACTGGCTGGTCACAGTGTTCCAGGCTCTACCAGGAGCAAGGTGGCCATAAAGGAGGACCCGCGATACATGCCATTAAAACTTAAAATTAATTCCAGTCCTACGTTGGACCCAGACGTAGTGCCAGGGAATGGCGGTGACGCGCGGCATCAACGAGCTCCAACTTCGTATCCAATCCAACTACACAAATTCTCCTTAAAACCCAGCGTCGACGGGAAACGCGGGGGCTTGCTTGGTACCGTCGGGCGTCGTCGTGGTCGTTGTCGTCGGTGTCTCTCACAAGGCGGCGTTGTCGAGACTGCCGAGTGCCTATACGTACATAAGAGGGATGTAACAATGCAATTACGCGTCGCATAAGCCGTCGACGAAATTACGCTTTAATCCGCGGAGTAGCGCGACCAACTACGGCCGCGCCATTTTCCTTCGTCGAACCTCATCCAACCCCCCTCCCTCCCTTTCGCCGTTCCGACTGTTCTCCAACCCCCTGCCAATTTCTCCATCCTTCCTTCCTCCTTTCCATCCTTTACACCGAATCGCTTTCTTTTCGCCAGCGCTACCATCCCTCCCTCTGCCTTCCACCCTGTTCCTCTATCTCCCTTCGACCCGCCACCCACCCCACCCCCCTCAACCCGCTGTCCTTCTCTCTACTCTGTTGTTCGCGAATTTTGTGAACCAGTCAGAGTGTACAATCGTATCCGGAGCGCCGTAATGCCGTAACAAAGCTAATTCGTCGTTGTTACAGCGCCGCGGCGTTCCACGATTTCGCTGCGGGCGCTCCAACAACGGTAAAAGGGACCTGTGCGAGCGAGTTCCTCGAGCGCGTCGGTATCGCTTGCTGAATGAAAATGCGAAGCCCACAGGGGGCGGCGGGGAGGTCGGGGGAGGGCGAGGTGAACGAGTATCTGGCTTTGAAATTGCGAGGGGCTTAACTCGAAAACAAGCGCTGTGATTTGTTTCGCGAGTTCATGCTATGGAATTGTCGGTTTTTTCCTGGACAGCGAAATATATCCAAAGATATCCGAAAGAATGTAATTACGTACCAGCACATAAGATAATACGTTTCAATTTATTCTGACAAATAATGGGAACGTAAAAAGAGAGGCGTGTGTGTTATATATGTTTATGCAGTAATGTGTAGGAATAAATATTCGTCGAAATAAGTTGAGAATCGAGGAATGTAGTATGTACAATTAATTTTCAAGGTTTGGAAAAAAATTAATGTAAGACGAGTATTGTGAATGATTCATAATTTTTCAAATGAAGCTTCAGGGCATTTTCACTTTTTTCAGGCTCGCGATTTATATTCACACAATTCTGCCTATTTTCATTATTTTAAACCAACTCTTTGAGTGCCAAATTAACGTGCTCGAACAAAAGAGATGCATTTACGTTTCGTAATGTTCTCTTCATACGGATTGCTTTGCGTTTTCTTCAACATTTTCCTTTACTGTCGACTTCAAAGGATAAAACTGCTTAGTTTCCATATTCTGCAGTTAATACAATTTTCTGGTAGTAGGATCCTGATTTTTAATGCTCTATTGGGGTTGCATCGCAGTTAGTTCATTGCCTTCGTCATTTAATATTACCATACCTATAGCACCAACGTTCGAATAAAGTGGATTCTGTTTGCAGACTAGAAAGAATATTTAGTTTGAGAAATAAATTACAGGCAATTCGTAGGATATCCATTATACACGTCTTTCCAAAATCTTTAAAAAAAGCGAAGCATTTTAGTAATATTCCGATTGAGTTATTGAATTAATTCTTCATTCATTACAACTGGATTGTGTATAATAGTAAATCGTACAATGTGCTCATCCTATTCCATAGGTCTCCTACTGTAAAACTCATTTCCGAGAACGATATTTCTTTCGCGATATTTTGACCAATGTATTTCACAGTGAGTTGTATTTGTGCTGTTTTTCCCTCATATCTGGTTTTCCACAACTACATACAGTTTGCATTGCTTCAAGTTTCAAGAATTTTCTATCGCTTGGGTGATATCAACGGTTGCATGATCAAACGATCCCCTCTGGTTAATGATACTTGGAATGAATTAGAGCGAATGCGTGATTGAAGCGTTATAAATACGAGCTTGAATCAAAGGTACGTACGTGGAAAATTACATAGCGTGCACAGCAAATACGTCTATTGCAATCTACTTTCGATAGTGAATTATAGTTAGAAACACCTCTACTTCTAATTAAAGGTTAATGAAAACAAAAATATTCTAAGATATATTATTACGGTTTTTATTAAACTATTAGCTGAACATATTCCTTAAAATCTAAGGATAACGTGATGAAGGTATTAAATAATATTTACTAAACATTTTTCATTTCGTAGTATATTATAATTTACACATTGTAGAAGTGACTAACATTATAAATTCACTAGAACTGACATCAGAAGTTACTGAAATAAATAACACTGTGGAAAGTTATACATTGACCAATTTTGCACATTTATCTCTACCGCTTTCAATTGTTAATTGTGAAAGCATGGCGAATTGCATGGTTAATTCTACAAATCTACAAATTTACAAAAGTAGAAGTGAATAAAGGAAGAAATCAAAGCCCCCATAGTACCTTTCATTAAACATTTGCTGTAATTCCCACATTATTAATTAATTTGAATATTCGTGATGTGAACGATACATAAATTTTTCATGAAAGTAAATTATTAATTGTACAAGTTGGTGGTTATGTTCGCAACATTCTACAGCTTCTGCCAACTTGCATGCAATTAATTCTTATCGTTCCATTACAATCACAAATTGAAATCATTATACATTAACTTCAACCTTCACTGCTTAGGCTACAATTCCCACAGAAATTCATTTAAAAAAAGAAGAATCCCTGCTCATACATTTGAATTCTTGAAACTTTACTATACCTATCAATTTTATAAGAATCCACAATTAATACTGCATCTTTTGCATGTTTCAAAAATGTGTTCATGTTCTTTATTTACTCTCTGTATGAATTAGAATTTCTGATCTTCCGGACAGACAATAATAATTGTTTCGACTAAAGTGAAAAAGTTTATGCGTGCACACATGCACGTACATCCGGGTGCAACTCAATTATCACTTGAATGCTCGGAGCATTTTGGAGCAGCCGTATACGCAATTAGTCGGTATGGTTTTATTGCCACCAACAACAACTGGCTCTGTTCCGTCTAGTCCTAATACGACGATACAAATCGTGCCAGGCGATAACCAGACACTGCGAACCAGGCGTATTCTGGCGCGTGCTTTACGCAACGAGCGCGTGCACTGCACGTTTCCTCCATACGCGCGTACACAATTTCGTTGGCGATCGAGCTCTTCCAGCGGAGTAACGTTTATGGCCGTACAATGCAATGGACGACGGTACGGACGCGGCAACAGTTAAAACGTCGCCCACACGAGCCTGGCCCGACCAAATGAATAATAGTCCGAGCATGCGGCACGTCCACACTAACTAACGTCACCGACAAATCCCAAGATAATCTGCGATATTTCACGCAAATATTGCCCGAAATTCCCGTATACAGATGTTGCCCCATCTATTATGGTCATCTTGGAAATCTCTATCATTCTCGAAGATATAATGATACGCCTAAGGAGAAGTTGGTGTACTTCGAGGAAATACATATCGTGGAAGATACTTTTGTAATCTTTACATTTGCACTGGATCTTGACTACATTTACAGATAGTTCAACTAAAGGTGAACATTAGGGTGGCCCTTACTTTCAACCTGCGATTTCGTTTGCTCCCACCCGCTAATATGGTTCCATTTCATAAAAAAATAGTCCCTGAAAAAGATTATTACAATTGGACAACGGGAAAGGGTGCTGACCTGGCCTTAAAGTTTAGGATTCATCAATGGTTTGAATTTGAAGAATTTCTAAAAAATGGTAAATTTCTGCCGAAATTTTGTTCAAATAATGTTAGAAGAGCATTCAATTTTCTGCAATTACTGTGTACTAGGGGATGAGGGCAAAGAAATACAACAAAAAATTTGACACATATAAATATAGGCAACCCTAGTGGTCGTCCTTTTAGGGGATGACTCCACATTCCAAAATAAGACGAAAATCAAGAATGACGAAATTGCGTTTGAGGCTTCGCTTTAGAGTTATTAATTGTTGAAAATCACGCGTAAAAAGTGTCTGACGCGAGGGACTTATACTACTGCCGTCGCTGTGTCTGACCTAGCTAAGTAACTACTGCTGCGCGCTGGCAGTAGTCGAAGTCCCTCGCGTCAGACGCTTTTTACGCGTATGTTCAGCAATTAATAACTCGGAAACGAAGCCTCAAACGCAATTTCGTCATTCTTGTTTTTCGTCTTATTTTAGCCTGAAGAATCACAATCTAAAGACTTGTACCCGTGCTTGCATTTACAAATATGCTCGGGTTTCATTCGCTCTGTTGTAATACAAATAACACTTTAAACGAAGATTTTTGTGAACTTATTTATTAGAAGAATCCTAATGTACCAACATGATAATGCTGCAACACGTTTTAATAGAACGCCACTTAAAATATTTAATAAAATGGTTTATAACTCAATCTATTTGTATTAAAGTGTGTAAATTCGCTCCGAAGTTCATCTGAAAATCAATATTTTCCGTCGTATTTCTCTGTGTGATATATGAAGGAAGTATTTGGAAACGTGTTAAACGTTTCTCGAGAAACCTATCCGAACTCGTTTTATAAAATGAAGAAAATACCATCCACAACTTTGAGTGGATGACTTGGCAGTGACACCACGTCTCACAGTAAGGACCCCAGTGAGCTCTAGAATACATATAAACAAAGTTTACGTGCATTCTTGACACGTTACAAAGAAAACGCCTTGCAATGCTTCACGTGGAAACTGAGTATAGGGGAAGCGCTTCATGGTGGCCTGGAAACCCGACTTTTGTGGCCAAAAGTAAATTTTTCAAGATTAACATTTTGAAAAAAATATTTGTTACAAATTGACAACCCTTTGAAGCTCCAATATTCAAAATATTATTCATTTTAGATAATTCTGTGATCAGATACAGCGTTCTGAAGACAAAATCGCAAAGTTCAAAGTGAAATTAAACGTTGATGTCATTTAGCACAGAATGAACTGGTTTATGCAATAACTATTTACCATACAGCAATTTTTATGGAACTGTATAATACAAAAGTACGTTTTGCAATTCAACAACAACACCATTAGGGTTGGAAGTGGCACGCGTCAAGTGAGAAAAGCTGTAATCTTAAGTATCGTTTCATGGCTACAGTATTTATCACATAATTTCGCAATATTCTTTATGGGGTGAAATTATTTCTAAGTGCCTTGCTATAATATTCCGAATGAATGTTAACGTGGATGTACTTTGGCGCGAGTTACTTTAATGGAAGTGGTTTTCTACGACGCACCGGATGACTTCGCCCAGCTCGTATACGTATGATTCAGTTATGCTCGTAATCATAAAGTTCTGCATTTATGACGGTGTCTACTAGCCTACGTAACACTCTGTGTTTTTTTGATACGATCATAAAGTGAAGTCTGTAACATGTACTATAAGATTATTACTGTACGCTAATGAGGGCGGCTTTAGCCGCGAGTTTAACGTGGAATTTCCATTTATAGGCGGAAAGTTTATGAAACGTCATCGATATACCTATTCTTTACAAGATTGCCGTTTGAGCAAATTCTATTTTCTCTGTTTTAGTCGGGTAGAGGTGATAGTTGCCTTTAAAACTTTACAATTACGTGAGATAATTATAATACAATTTTTCTTTCTTTTTTCAAACATGAATAAATATGTGTGAAAATTTTCAAAGCCCTTATTCCTAGAATCTTTTTTTTTTATATTACGTTCTAAAGATTACTAAAAAAAGATCAGAAATACCCAACAATGGGATACGAGAATTCACTTGAACTATCAGACTTGCAACATTTGCAACAGTGAAAGAGAAATTGGTCGTTAAAAACAGTTCTTTGAGAAACTCCATCAACTCGGACACGCTGAACAAAATCATCGCGCTTGGCTCGCTTTAAATTTATTCTTTCCTTCCTTTTTTACTTCGTTATTATAATCCTATGGATTCAACGTGACGGAAAAAAGTTCCTTACAGTCGTTAAGGTACGGCCTTCGTAATTGTCGATAACTAGCATTAATGAAGCCTGCGAAGCCGATACAATTAAGATGTAACCAGCGCGCAGCGTTACAATTTTTCCGTCGACTTCTCGCCCTTTCGCAATTGTATTTCCGAAACGACGTTACATGGCCCTAGTAGTTTTCCAGTCAACTGCCTCTGATTTAATTAACATCAATTTACTTTAAAATATTTGTAACAACGCTGCTTTGCTTTAGATTATAAATTACTTCTGGTTGTTAAGCTTTATGCACGGGTTCAGATTTATCGGCATGCATAATCTTATGTTAAATATGATCTGCGGTATCGGAAAATGCAATGTACGATTATACTTGCAAAACAGTACTCCTCCTTATTATGTTGGTTACGTGATTTATGTCGGATTATTTTGCAAAACATCTTGCTTACGTCCACACTCGTTTATTAATACGATATGGTAATAAACATATTATCCATTTGAATACATTTTATCTGTTAGTATTTCATATTCATTTTTAATTTGCTAGTGTAATAACTTGTCCAATTATTATTCAATTATTCTTGATATTAATATATACGTATACTGCATTTTTATTTCACTAGAATTATAGTATATAAATACTCAGTTCAACGTAGTATTTAGAATCGTGTAGTAATTAATTTCATTCCAGCAATTCATGAGTACCTGAAATTTATTCACCGTGACATTTCGGTGTGTTTCGTACTTTCTCCAGATTCAGCAATATCAAGAAAGGGTATCCTGGAGCTCAGATAAGTAAATAATTAAGACGATAATATGAAGATGTCTCGTCTCGTTCAGTTCTCCTCGGCATTCCATAATGATACCTTGGGGCAAAGGAACCGTCACTTCGTATTGTTCATAGAATAATTCGATAGACCGTTGTTCGTATTCTATCGCAAACGAGTAAAACTTTTCTGCTTTGAAGTTGAAGAGAACCTTTCCAAATTTGGATGGTTTCGAGTAGAGCGTTTATGTATCGTAATTTGTTAGACAATTATGAATTGTTACAACAAATATATTTATTCGAGATGGTGCAATTTTTATTCAAAGAATATATCCATATTAACCTAATAATAATAATATAAATTGTCAGTCTTAGAAACATTCACCTTAGACTTTTGACAGTTACGCATGTCCAAACCTCCAATTCAATCGCAACTTGTTATACAGCCCATCCCCCTCGCATTAGTCAGCACAATTATAATAAATTCATAGTCCATGAAGACATTCAAGTCCCTCTTCGATTCAACGTTTCTCGTATTTCAACGCTGCTTTATCACATTAACCTGTGGCAGAGATAGCCATGTCTGTACACGGCACGCTGCAGACCGCCCAACCCACCGACTCTCGCCACATGATAAACTAAATACACAGTTTCCGCAGCAGGCAGTAAAAATATACGCTTGATACCATCAAACCGGTGTAATAAAGCTTCAGGACGTGGTTCGAGCAGCTCGCGTGCATGACCTATGGCTTAAATCAGAGCTGCTCTATCACGCGATCCATTATAACGATCTACACGTTCAACGCTGTCAGTCGGTGTTCTTGGACATCTTGCTAAACCATCGATACGATTTCTTTTCCCGGTCTGCCAGATGAAAACCATCCAACCACCCATCCTGGCAAAAATAAGATATAAATGTCTTCCCTTGCCGGGATCTCCAAATCCTCAGCGAACTTTTCATCGAACCCTAGGATACCAACGCTATCCCGTCCAAAACTTAATAGCATCCGAGCCTGTAAGTCTTAATCTCTTCTCCATTACTCGTTCTTTCCGCCCGTCGTCTATTAAGACGTAAGAAAAGAAACGCGAGAAAAGTGGAGGAGATGGTAGATGACGCGGGCGGACGTTCGAGGAGGCTGATACCAAATCGATGGTACTAATATATCCGCGGAATCAGTTACTGCGCGCGTGTGAGTGGGAGCGGCCGTGTGTTACTCAGTCCACGGTAACAGCGGTGTCGAAAGCCAGCAGAGAGAAAGTGGGATAAGGTATTAAGGAATTGAATTGGGAGCGCGGAACTGCTAGCCAATGCCTGGAGGGTGGTGGCTCCGAGTATCGCCTTTGCTCCGCACGGCTATCGCTCATGGCACGCCTCAATGAACGAGACTACTCACTCTCTTTTTCCAACGTTTCCGAGAGAAAGTGTAATCGTTCGGCGGGTTAGAATCGGCCAGTGACGTTGCCGACATATTCGACGGCCAGCGCCGTTAGCCGAATCTAACCTGCCGAATGCTCCCGACGATCTGGCCATCCATCACGTCGTCATTACGGTGGCTGGCTACGTTTGGCAACCTGTTTCAGAGTTCACGCCTCGACAACGCGAAGAAAGCGCGATTCCTTATTTCTACCCTGTCCTGCCTCTTTTCTTTTCAATTGCGAAATTTCCTATCAATTCTAGTCCACGCTTCCCGCTGCGGAATGGAACGACTACCGCTTGAAGAAAAGAAAGCATGACCAATAAGTAAGATGAATTAAGACAGATTGTAAAAGGGTCTCAGTTATCAACGAAATATGTAATCCAACGTCAGGGAACTTTGGATGTATTAGGTCATCCCATAAATATTGCGGCGTTTCTCGGTACATTGTCCGTGGTTGCAAACCTTTTAAATACGTTTTAGATGATAAAGAATTGTAGAACAAGTTAAATTCAAGTTCTTGGCTAATTCTCCAGTAGTTACTATTGGATTTTGCTCAACTGTTCAGGTCTTCTGGCACTGTTTAGGTTCTTCTTTGAGACTGTAGTTCTCGGGTCGAATTTTCAAATCATATTTAAGACTGGCTTGCACTAATAATCTACTAGATAACTTACACATGCTTTTATTATATTCTTTATTAAACTCATATAAGATAACATGCAAAATACGTTCTTTCGTCACGTCCAGTTAAAAAGTTACCGAATAATTGCAATATTAGATCTACACTCGCGAAGTTTTGATACAACATCGCCTGAAGGTTTCTATTTGCGGTAGTCTACATCATAGATTCTCAACATTTTTTTAACTGCGGCCCTCTGTTGAGTTTATTATTTTTCTGTGACCCCCCACCCATCGTAGTTGCTCGGGGGAAAGAGGAATGGAAAAATCAACATTAAAAATTGCACCGTTTTTTTTTAAAATTACAAAAGGGATTCCTAAAAGAAATAATTGAAATATATTTTTACAGCGATACAACCAATAGGACCTGCATTCTTTCCGTGGGACTTCTTCTCAATGTCAGCCGCGCACAATACTGACAGGCACAAAATTCGAAATATCTTCTATCTGATGATAAATAATAAATTTTAGCTTCAAAATTTTCCTTAAACATTTCCTTATCAAATTCACGTTTGTATTTTATTTAACAGCCCCAATTAATTACATTTCATCGATTCAATAACAAATGTATATTCCTTTTCCCAACATTCTTCTTCTGAGATCCAGCGATTACGTGGCTGTTCGGCGGTGTGAATTGATTTGTTGTCAGAAATCTTGTTCGGTGGATTTTGCAAAATTGGATCCACCATAACACGGCTAGCAATGCATAAGCCGAGATGCGCGTTCGACCGCGCTGTCGAGAATCTTGGAACTGAAAAGCGTGTCGCGTACGTGACGAAGGTTCTCCAAGTTTCTTGGTGAAGCGAACGAAGCCCGTCTCGCTCCAGTAGAATGTGCCAATCTCGGTATTCCCATGGGCGTCGGCGTCACGGCGCCTTTCATTTACGAGCGGAGGACGCGCGCATCGGACAGTGTTGGACCCCCCGCGCTGGATGCAAGTGAGCATCGCCGTGGATATCGGCTCCTCTCCTCTCCAACTGTTGGAACTGTTGTAAGAGAGAAGTATTATTATCCGGGGAAATCTGCCGGCGTCCCCTCGAGATGCCAGATCGGTCACGTTCGGATGGAGCTGCCCATGGAAGCGCGCGGAAAGTTTCTCAGCCTCGTGACTTCCCTTCGAGTTCCATGGATGCGCTCCCACGCGTCCGAAGAAAAGCAAACTTCGTGGCCGACCTTATATAAATCGCGGGGAGGGTGGAGAAAAAAAGGCGGTATCCCCGGGCCGGAAATCGGTATTCTTCCGGCGAGCAGAAGTCGGGCAAAGTGAACGACCGGGCCGGAATATCTTCCGCTCCTAACGAAATTTTATATTATAGCTGGGCCAGAAACGGGGCAGGATGCTGGTTCAGTGTTCGGCGAGACCAGCGAATGTTTCCTCGCAGTGCACGAGTGCAATGGGTGCAGGGAAAGAATTTTACATTTCATCAAACAAGGGTGCGGTAGAAATACCTACGCGATTTCAATTAACCGCTACTTTTCTTCTAGACTGTTAGGTCGATTGTGTTTCGTCAGTCTAGCAGAAATGACTCTAGGAAATCGTCATGGAGTGTTAAGGTAGGCCTCGCTACGCCTCAGTGCGACTCTGACTGGGGAATCTTTTGTTAGTTTATTAATGCCAGCCTTGGGAAGTGTGACGGAAAGCATAATAAAGGAAAATATTCGTCATATATCACGTGTTGTCATAGTAATGAAGAAGATCCATACTCCAGACCCATGGCTTTGTTTCTTAATCCGAAGATAAAACAGGGAGACGACTGCGTGCGCGAATGTAATGGAGCAAGCATCAAGATAAAGTGGCTCGTATTTCCTTAGCAGTAAGAAGGATCGAATTCGCTATAAAATCCGTCCAGAGTGAGAAGTACAAATCCAGACACAGTGTGCATTTTTTCCCGGAAAAACCCTGAGAAAATTGATGATTGATCAGCGCCAAAATATGAAAATATTTAGGAGCACAAACTTTATTAAATCCATATAGGGGTCAGGAAAATACTTTGTAATATATTATATACTTATATTTGAAATTGTTGTTATTATATTATTCAGAGTAAGTAATAACAACAATGGGAAAATTGGTTATGCAATACCATCATAGTAAAGACCAAAGTTGAATATTGAGAATCAAATATTGATGTTATATAGTTTAAAATATATACCTACAAATTGTCTGTTTGGAAATCAGAGCCAATATATTATATTACAGTATTTATTTTACTATAATATTTATAAGGTTTGAGTCGCATCCCAATCAACATTACTCACAATAAAACAACTCGATAATATGAATTCTTTATTTTATTCCCAGGGTTAGATCTATTAGCAACCCAATTTGTTCACTGAATTTCGTCCCTTGTTCTATGATTAAAGTTCTATGCTGTTTACTTCTTCTTCTATTCGCTGTATTTTATGTTGTTTGATATCTTTATTTTTATTTATTTCTACTGTGTCCTTCTGTTGTTTATTGTATTTTTCATCCGATGTAACAAGACCGTATTATTATTATTTACCTGCATGGCGCACTGTCAACAACTTACACAGTGTGTCTGTTATAACTGGAAACGGTGGAATATTTCATAAGGGACCGAAAGAATTAAAAAAATTGTTTGATGTGGAGAGGGGAGGTGGAGAATTTGGGAGATTTCAAGGTGAGCCTAATTTTTTATAATATCATAGTGTTTGTTAATACAAGTTCAACAATGTGCAACACTAAATAATTCCGTTCTCTAGGTGGTTATAAAATCGTGAGTCGCCGGGGAATCAAGTCAACACATTTCGCACATTTTCAGCGATTATAATTAAGTATACCTATAGTAGCTCGTTCAAGTAGAGTTTAACTAGCTTAAAGTGTGCCACACGATCTGACGTGTCAGAACCTAACGATTTCACGACCTTCGTGGCACGGAATGATTTAGTGTTGTTATATCGTTGAATTCGCCGCAACAAACATTATCCTACTATAAATAAAAACCTCCACTTAAAAAAGTTAAGTTGACCTTGAAATTTTCTCCCATTTCTCCACCTGCAGAGAAACTATCTATACCACACAATGTTTTGTAAAAACTTTTTTAATACCATCTATTCCTTCTTCGTATCAAACAACTTTTGTTGAAACAATTTTTTAATACTCCATATCCCAGTGAAAACGGACACACTTCTTGGATCGAAGTAGCAATGGCATCCTTAAAGTTTAAAATAATTAAACCACCAATGCGTGTATTTAATATTAATAATCGAACGAGTGTTAAACGGAGCCTAAAGAATAATCGTCGCGAGAGGATATCCTAGAGAGTATCTCTTGAAGGTACAACTAAAAACGAGTTTTATCACGTCGCATTTGAAAGTGACTAATGAAATTACGTGCAGCGACAGGTGCGGCAGCACGAGCATCGGATACGTGACTTACAATAATTAATAGAAACAATCGTCGTTATTATCGCCAGGACGCGTCCTTTCAACGGAAATTCGCGCGGCAACTGGGGCGGTATCGTCCGCCAATCGGAGCCCTATTTGTTTCAAAGTGGGCACGTGTGCAACACCTAATAAAGTTCAGATATCACGTCGGCCGTATGAATTCTAAACTAGTCGTGCCGTGACGTGGCGGGGCGTCGAGTATGCCGTCAATTGGAATGGAAAATCGAAACAAAAAAAGAATTGGAAAAATAGGAGAAGAGTACTGGCAGAAAAACGAATTTTATTACCTATCGAGTAGAATCAGCCTTGTTTTGCATTCTGCTTCCTTTTTCACCAACCTCGTGAAATTTAGTGACTTCTCGTATATACGGGAGGAACAAATGCAAAGATCTTATTTACAATGTTCTGCAAATTAGAATGCTTGATTGTTTCTTTTTAAACATAAATATATGACGGAAGGACACGTCAGTGCGAAATTTTCAACAAACGTGCGAAGATCATTTTGTGACGTGGATTCATTTTATGCTCACAAAAGCAACGACAAATTATTTATATACCTATACTAATATATAAAAGTGAAATGTCGGTTTGCTTGTTTGTCCTTCTTTCACGCCTAAACAGCTGAACGGATTTCAATGAAATTAAATTTTGAATATACATTACATACGTCCTAGAATAGATTAAATGCCATTTTATGTTTTATGTTTTTATTCCAATTGTTTCTTGATTGACATTTTATCACAGTTTTTGTAAATATTCTAAATTACCATATGTCGAGAAGACACGAAGAAAATCTTTAAAAAATTGTAACTTGTACCAATATTAGAGACTAAAAATTTACAGAATTGTTGTTCAGATATAATATTTTGAGAAAAAAAAATAGTTTGTAAGTCAACTTTGAAAAAAGGTATTTATTCTTCACCCAGACCTTCAACAACGGATTAATAGCTGTGCAGGCATTCCAACAATTTATCTGTGATTCTGACAAAATTATAGTTAAAATATTATATAACAGTATTCAAGAAATGTTCAAGTTTTCTTAATATATTACAACACATACAAAATATTACGACACATTTCAATATATACTTATATAACACAATTTACACAGCAATATTTTGCGTCTTCTTTGTCATATTCCATATAAAATGGCGCCTAGAGTCAGCCCCCGTAATATAATTAAGAAGTACACTCTGAGATTACATTGTAAAATAACTATTACGATTATTAACAATCATTCGTAACAGCAAATGGGTGGAATTGTTATATCATTAGACATACAAATACATAAATAAAAATGAAGGAACGTCACCATACCTATTTATAGGCTCCTATTTATTACTGACGTTGAAAACGTGGGATTCGTACTAAATAAAACAATCGATATTAAGAGGTCAAGAGTTACACAACTATAATTGACAGTTTCAATTCTCTAGCAAATACATACTCATTCCACATGACTAGACGGGTGAGATTTTTGACGTATGCCTCCAGGATTAATTAAACACCGCGAAAGATGCTTGCTTAATAGCCAATTTTGGAGTCATGTCGAAACCCGTGGAAGTGGATTGAGAGATAGGACGAATGCAAATGAGTAGCGATAGGAGCTTATTCGCACGCGTTTGCCAGCTACGTGTTTGCGGTCGATGACGTAAGGTCTCATAGGGGGATAACGGTATTTCTAGATCCAGAAAGGGGACGCCGACGAAGTGTGGTCAGCAGTCACGTTCGTCCTTAATATTACACCCTTAAATCCACGGGCCGCACACTCGCAATTAAGACGCGCTCACGTGCTAGGCTTTAGGAGAAAACACAAACTCGTGGGGCCGAGAAATATCGAATTCCGTCTATAATCCGATCCCAGCTTATATACCATCCGAACCGTATACCCTATAATCGACGCAAGTATTTATAAGCTCACCGTTTCGTGTAATATTCAGAAAGATATGACCATCTTAAATCGTTGGAACACCCGAACCAGTTATTTACAACTTCCAATCTCTCCAACGCTTTGAAGTAAGGAGTAACAAATATTGCAGAGCGAACTCGAAAACACGAGGGACACTTGATGAGTTCGAGGAGTGAATGTGACAAATATCGTCCAACTACAAATTGAAATGAAATATAGAGTGAGAAGGTGAACAGAACTCTACGAACGATAATATTAATATCGTAATAGGGGTGTCTGGTGAACACTCGGTATTATCGAAAATCGAGGTTGGACCAATTTAAGACTCTTGGTGGATCGTTTTATTAAGCCAGTTATCATTTAATTCATTTGGCCGTTTAATTAATACAAACGTGCACAGTTGAACACGTAGGTAGGCGTAGCGTGCGTAAGCACCGGTTCACACGTATAAGCGCGACACCCCGGCACGGTGGGAGGGCACGAGTGCAACGTTTACTAATAAAATCCGAATTTACGATCATGCATCACGCACCGCGTTATCTAGTTTTCCGAACCACTACGGCACAAAATGATGTGTCCCCAGCATTATGCTTGCATTAAGCGTAAACGCGAAAGTGTGATAATTGTTTTCAAATGACAACAGCGGCTACACCCAAATGACGGTTTTGAATATCGATGGTGCCGTTCGCTGCTACCAGAGTATATAAACATTCGCACCTGCTTGCGCGAGATAGCCGCCACGTAAATACATGCCTTTCCATGTTTATTAGATCCCGTGTTTACCAGAGAATTATCTGGTGTTTGAACATTTAATACCTCCCCCTCTTTGTCCGGCGATGCCAAATGTAATTGGTGACATGTATGCGTTTGTAATTATGGCAAATTCGTGCGAAATAGAAATCGGGGAACCGAGCAGATTCAAATTCGTGCCTTGTCGATTCGTCCAACTGATCGTGAACGCAACTATAATATAGTTAAGTCGAAAATACCAATCACGAAGAAAAACGTTTACATCCCTTTCGCTGAAATTTCCATTTTTCGAAAATGAAGCAATGCTTTCGTAGTAGTAGTGCGAATTATACAGGATAATAGTAACGGGATTAAAAAAGAAAATCTGCCAGGAACTCTAGAACAGTAACCTTCCTTCGCCCGAGAAATATAACTCTGAATACAGGATGTGAAAGAGAGAGAGATTGCAATCCTCGACAACGTTATCATAACTAACGAATTCATCTACATAATTATCCGACAAAAATGCGTTACTTAACCGTCTAGGGCACGTTGGACCGATGGTATAGTCGGAACTGTAGGATTCTAGAACACTGTGGAAGCAGTCCGAGCTGGGGGCGAGCCTGTCTCCTCGGGAATGAAACCAATTACTTGGTGACCTCCCGGACCAGTACATTTCTGCAAGCAACAGGAAGAGAAGTATGGAACGAGATAGGGGTATAGAAAGACAGAGAGGGGGAGAGAGGCCTGTAGGAGAAAGCCCGGGGAACAAAGAGAATGGACGAACAGAGAGGAGAAGCGTAAAAGGGGTAACGGAGAAATAGAGAAGTACTCTGTGGTGGATGGGGAAGGACGTGAGTCAAAGACGTCCCTGGATGAACTGGGTGAAAACCAAAGAAGGTGCCCAGGAATGCAGTAGCCGGTTACGAAAAAAGTACACACAGCTCCGGATCGTACGATTTCGACTCGCAGACGCGAAAAGCGCGTTAGTGAATTTGGGTGACATTTAACGATAATTACTGATCGCGCCCAGTTTCCTCGGATCAGCGAGGGCAAATGTGAGCATACGGCCGATTGTCAACCGAGGAATTCAATAGAATCGAGGTATGTCCAGGGCAACGCAAATACCTACAGCGGATTAATAATTAGATCGAGCGGTTTGTAAATTTGACGAAGATTAAGCCACTTTGACCTGGTCAATAGTTACAATATTGCGCATATTTGCTTCCACAACACAAGACGGCTGTTGAGCCGTATAATTTGAAGAATGTGTGTTATAAGTGTTTGCCAAATATAAATGTAGTATAAAACCGAGTATCTTAGTTGTAGCTATGAATCGATACCAGTTACTTTCGAAGACTTATTCAAAATTAAATTGCCTTATTAAACTAATTGAAAATTAAAGAAAAAAGTATTTCGATTCGAGGACACATGGTTTCAAAGCCAACAGAAAAATTATGAATTTAGTGTGCACCGCAGAATTAGTACTTTTAGTTCCTATTGCAAATAAATAGGAGAAATAAAACAGAAAACACAACGCAAAAACTACACTTACAAAAAAATTATTACAGTTCTGTAACGGTGCTACCGTTAAACATTGTTGATATTTATCTCATTATGCAAAAGTTTTTGAATCGCGTTCAGTGAAATATCTTGAAAAGAGCACCTTTTCTTAAATCACCCTGTATAATAATATTGTAATTGTCTCGAAAACAAAGCCTCGGATGAAAAAATTTAATTCTACAATTTTAATTTATCTTTGCATAAGAAATCACCTCCTGCACGATTGTAGCACTCTTCCGATATATTTATTTAAAAGCACAAAGGTCATCTTAAAACCTCATCCAATTATTTCATCCAGCTCTCGTTCCCCTTGAGTCTGCATAACTTCTATGTGACCCATTTTTCTTTAGACAGAACAACGTTGATATAAAGTGGGGTAGTAATTTTGAATGTCTCCTCCCGTATCTTAGGCGCCATCAAATACAGGCGTTACAATTGAATGAACGGAGGAAGAAAAGCAGACGCATTCGAGGTACTGAACCCTGATAATTGACCCTCTTCTATTCTCTTCCGGGTCTTGCACGTTGATACCGTCAACGCTCGAATGTTTCGGATCGATATTATCCGGCAGTTCCGGGTGAAGGTTGGTAGAAGGTCGAGGTTCTCCCCCATGCGAATCGTGCTCGTTTCCATCCCCATTCGCGTGGCCCCATATTCCTCGCCCCCGGCAGTCGAAATGGGAAACCTTCGAAATATCTGGGCTCGAGTATCTCCCCGGGGTGTGAAAGAAAGAGAAGGACGGAAGCCACGGTAAGAGAATGACGGGGACACGAAAACTTTTCCCAAAAACAGTTTCACGGGAGCCGCGATTCCGAAAAGCGACTGCTGTAGGGAAAAGGGGAGGTTAAAGAAGGGGCAGGAAGAAATCGACCTGCCTACCGAGATTATTAGAGTCGTTATTTTTCTGGGAAACGTCCCATCCTCCCTCTCACCGCCGCGCCCTCTCTCTCTCTCTCTCTCTCTCTCGCCCTTCCTCGAGTAATAGCTGCTGCCTGTGCTGTTCTTTCAGATGAAAGGAAAAGAGGAGACTTATGCAGCGCAACGTCTCTACCAAATTAGACGCCACCCTTTGCTTCCTCGCCGTTCGACTTCTTCTTCCCAATTTTGCAAACAGAAATTTCGCTAATACTCTTCGCGAATTCTCAGCCGGCGGGCGATTGCTGATAGGGCGGTGTCCACAGCAACTACTGAATTATGTTTTAGCTTTTGCAGGACAGCTTAGGAACATTGTGTTACTTAGTCAACATTTCCTACTTTCCTTTTAGCTACTACTGTTCATTTGAAAAGTCTTATAAGCATAGGCGTCGTTTTTCTACGCCACATGCTGATCACACAAACCTGGAATGAAAAAACTTTTTTCAATATTTCAGCTGTTTTTAATATAAATTAAAGTGCTTAAAATAAAAAAAAAACGCATATTACAATATAAAAACGTCGAAAGTTGTGAAGAATTTGTACGCGATGCAGCAAATCTGAGGTTATTTTTGCATTTAGAAGTCCAAATTCCTATAAATCCATCAGACATTTTTAAAAAACGTTTTTATGTCCCACAATTTTGCGCTTACACGCTTCGCGACAACCAAGCAATTGTATTTTTGTTGATGGGATAAAAGTAAAACGCATGTAAAGATGGGATTGAGGAGAGGGTGTGAGTGTGGCGAAGCAAAGAGAATGACGTAGAAAAGAATGGATGACACCGAAGATGTGAGAATGGCCATAGAAATTGGCGGGGGAGGGAAAGCGCGAAAAGAGCCGGAGGAAAAAGCGTGCCTGTTCGCAAGCGATAAGCCAGACCATAGAACTGTCTTCTCTGCCTTCTGCCGTCCTCAACTGCCTTCGGCTTTTTCCATGTAGGACGAAAACCTCCGGGATCACCTCTCGCCGAATACTTTACGATTCTCAATGTGGCAACTGCCTGCCCCAGATTCACCGGACCAATCCCAAACGATCCCACGAGACTTTAATATGAATTGCCTTCTGATAGCGACGTGTCCTCTTGGGACACTACGTCGATACTTTGGATTATCTGTCTAGAGCTTTAGCAACACCTGTATGACGTTACGACGTTGAAAATCGTACTGCCTTTCGAGATTGGATCGCTAAAAGCTCCCACAGCCGTATAAGTTCATCTGTTGGTTTGCTGAAGGTTACTAATATTGCTAGTATCACTGTTTATAGCGTTTCTTTAAATTCCATGTGTGTAATAATTCTATAGGGAGAAAATAGAATGTCAGTCTGTATGCCCGTTATTAACTGCTAAACCCTTCAACCGATCAGGACTAAATTTGCATAGTTACTCCCTAGGACTCTGCGGAAACTATAGGCCACCATGAAACCTGGACACCCCACCTCATCCCCCTGATTTCATCCCCTTGACACTTTGTGACATAAGAAGCCCAGGCAACGCCGGGTCCTTTATGCTAGTAGTCTATAAAACGGGCTGTGTAACTAGGATAGATTATATTTCCTATTAATTAACAGTAGAAAAGAATGGTAGGCGGAGGGGATTATTAAAACGTATTTCTGGAAGTAGACGGCTAAGGCAAACCTAAACATAGTTTGAGAAATTTACAAAGTAATTTATATAAGGAAACGGTTCTTCCTCGACATTTAAGCAAGATATAGCAAAAAAAAGATGATATTGGAATGCATGTACTATTTAGGTGACATTGAATGTTAATCGCGGAAGTTTCGGGGAACAGTCGAAGCTTAAAATGGTAGAAATTTCTTTTAAAGAAACACTTGGATCGCGAAAATTTTGGACGTATCTTTTCCTAATCAAGCACACTTTGTATACACACAGAATATTAAATACAACTTGCAGTTTTACTAAGTTTCCTTGCATGATATAGAAAATGATGATGGCTTTTCTCGGAGGATCTTGTGGAAAGACGAATATGTGTTTAACCTTATTTCCACGTTTAAGAAGAAATGCCATCAATCAAGCGAGACTCAATATTAATGTACGGTACCCTAAGTACGTGCAAGTGTTATCGGTCCATATTTCTTGATCGATAACGTGTTAAAAAATGGAACGTATTTGACCTTCTTTGAAACTTGTATTACCCAACCTTTTTGTTGGGGCTTTCTTGCAAAATCAGTTAATTATGAAATTGTACTATGTAGTAATAAATGTTCCTCTATCTTCGCCATCACAAGCGTGTGATTTGCTTAAACCCCTCTACTTCACCTATAGAATTATTTAAAAAATAGAACATATCTGTGTCAAATCATTTCTGTGGAAGAATTAAACGTGTTAAAGTAAACAGCTGAAATTCAACCTATGGTTCTTTTAATTCTGTAATGAAAAACAAACCCCGTTCTGTCCATTAATTCGCGTTTAGCATCTCGAAATGAAAAATACACACCAAAGTCCCTGTTATCTGTAAATTGAATTTTACGTCTACCATCAGGACCCATTCCAATATATCTACATTTACACTTCTGCCATCAAGCAGAATTCAATGTTCCAAAATAATCACCTTCACAATGACTTTCTAAGTGATACACCAGTGTTCCATTTCGTGGGATATTCATGGTTAAACGGGGGCGCGAGGATGATGCATATCCTCCCTGCGGATTTGACGCGTTAAGAGAATTGTCGTCGTTGATTTGGTCGGAATAGAAATGGTAACTAAGCTGTTAAGTTACTAAATAAACGAGAATCAAGAAAGGGCTGACTTTGAAGCAAAGTCAGAAAGTGCTGAGAACTTAAATACACCAATCAATCATATAATACGTTACTAAAATTACATGAATTTTGAGCATCTTTTATATATTTCTGTTAAATTTGTAACAAATACTATGCAAACATTTTTTACCGCGAGTGCAAATCATCATTATCACATATCTCATATCAGTAAAATCTGAGAATAAGTTGACATAAAATAAGGAATCTTTTCCCCAAGGAGAATTTAGCAGATTCCTTTCTTTTAGGGTTATACTGTTCAATGATACAACCACATATCTTCCCAGCATACTCTCTTAGCGAAACATCCCTTAAGCGCCATCGATATTTATGGAGCTATCTACATATTGCCAAACATATTGAGTTCCAGTAAATGGCCGTAGGCACGCGCGAAACTCCTGAATATTCAAAGAGGTAATGAAGCAAAGTTCGTTTGTGTTAGCTGCAGGCGCCGATACACCTCCAGGTCATCAAGCACTGCCTTATTAACTGATTGCATATTGAGTAAGCGCAGAATTATGGTTCCAGTTATTCGTCTTGACGCGTTGCTGATAATACGAAATTAAGGAACTTTTTGTGCTGCAAATCGATGCAGAGGTTGAACGTTGGTATTATGTTGATACAACATAATTTTCCACTTCATTGATTTATTAGAAATTTATAGTGCGGAAATTTTTCCAGCACTTACAAAATATCGTACATGTAAAACATTTTAATATCTAAAAATAGGTAATCTGATAGAGAATCTAAATCATATTTTCATTTTCTGACAAATTTAAGTACATTTTTTAGAAGCTAATGGTACGATCTTGTATATGTTGTAATAATTATTCTTAAGAAAAATGAAATTATATTTATTCTAAGAGTAAGGCCGATAATAAACTAGTAACGTGGTTGAAAGTTAATGAAACATATTTCAGAAGGTGTTAATACGCTTTAAGTATGTCTTGCAAAATAATTAACATGGCATTATTAAAGTGGTTTACGAGTTTCAGCAAGTTCTTGAATCGTCGTGCTTGCGTAAGCATTTTGATTCTGTAGCAATGTGGTTGAAGGTTTGCGCAAATAACTGAAGAATGATGGAATCTGTTTGAATATACGTCGTCAATCTTGATGCCGTTGCTGGATAACATTCGGTTTGTTTAGAAGCTATCATGATGAATAGCGACATGGAGAAGGAAAAATATCTTGTGAGAGTTTCTTAAAATATAAAAGTTTTCCTATGCTGTGAACAATAAAATATGATAATTACACAAATAAACGTTACGAATCTGTCGCTGATAAAATTTAAAAATATTTAATTAAATGGGAATCGAAAAAAGTAATTTTTGTCAGATGAATTTGAAAAGAGATTCGTTTAAAGTTTTCAAGCTTCGAAAAGAGGAAAATCTGGAACGAGACTATCATAAATTAAAATCCTTTTGTCATTTAATAATTAAGTGAACTTATAAATCTTTAGTCTTTCAGAAGATCTTTGTAAGAGAACTTGAGACGGTCTTTATACTATTCTGTCATTCAAACACCATTTATTATTTTTCCTTGAAAAATGTTCATACTTATTGATGTCAAAATTAATAGAATCGACACTATTGCTAAGTTTCTACTAAACCTTCAGACTTTAAACATTTGGAACTTAAAGTGTGCGGCTAACAGACAATTATAGATTGTTAAGCATAATTAACGAACATGCTTAACCATTTGTGTACCATTTAACGTTGTGCCAAGTGTGCGTATTTAATGTTGCAAAAGGAAAGCGTGGCAAGATATCTTTTGCAGGACGGAACTTCACCACGTCACTTCCCTTTCTGCGTTCATGCGTACCGCGTAATTGTCAGCGAGTGGTTACAACTAAAAAGTGTAAAAGGGTGGAATTTGAAATTACAGTTAATGCTTACATGGAGGTCGTAATGTATACTTAACACAGTACTGAAAAAACAGAGACGACAAGGAAGACATAGTTGATAAAGGAGCAGAAAAAGGAGACGAAAGAAGCGGAATAATGAGAAAAAAGGAGCAAGAGGGATCACAGAAACCTCCGCTCCGAGGGGTCTCCACTGTTTTCTGTACCGGGACGACGAATACAAGGACGGACATTTAAAAGTTCTGAAAACTCGTGAGCTTCGTACATAGAATTTAAATATGTTCATGGCGGTTGAATTCCATCATGATCATTAAATGTTTCATAAGAAGTTGCAAGCTGAAAATTAAAGTTGAATGCAATGAAAACACTGTTGAAAGAGAATGAGAAAATGGAACTTTATGAAACTATTTTTTGTGCCACTGTTAAAGAAGAAGATCAATAACAGAATGTAAATCTTGTGGAACATTGATAAGTATAGTACATATTTTACAAGACTGCCCCAAGTTCTCGCACAAAAGAAATCGACTCAATATTAAAGCAAATTTGAAGTTGAATTTGAATGAATCTCTGAACATCCAGAATGTAATCCAATTTTTCAAAGCGATACATTTACTTAACCTCTTATATGTATTGAGCATTATGTAATTCTATGTATAGTCTAAATACTTTGTAATCAAATTTCAAATATGTAATCATTGCATTGTGCGGAGGTAAATGGTCGCTAAAGATGCTATTCTTAATGCCACCAATTTAAAATAAACTCATATATATAAAAAAAAACAATTACAATTACAAATACAGAGAACGGGTTCAGAGCCACTTATTAACGATTGAAATCTATGTATGGGTAATTGATTCAAAGATAAGTACCATCTTTTTTAAATAGAACTTGAGATTTAGTAAATAATCTAAAAATTTTATTTTCTCAAATGAATTAAAAACAAGTATTTTAATATTGTCCAAAGATGGAATTAGATGGTTCACACTCTAATTGCATTCTGGTCAGAATTATTTCTGGTTGCTAGAATTAAAACGCATTCCAAATATTTTTAGCCTCGTAACAAAACTGCACTAGGTAATTGCAAATAAAAGGAAAAGCTTTCATGGACGCTGCAAATTTTTATGTTCGTAACAATATAAATAACATCTGAAAAGAAAATTGACAAAGGTCCGAATTCCAATGCGGAAAATATTGCTATACAACGTGTTTTAAAAGGAGATCAGAACTTACAGGGTAGACAGTATTTACTAAGCTAAATAAGAAATACTACAAATCATGACGCAGCATCTGACTCACAATCTCCTGATCGGAATGTTTGAAACCACAGCACCTTCTTCATACAGTTCGCCAATGCTTCTTACTGTTTCTGCGACTTTATTGCTTCCTGGGACCTTTACTAACTGACATTCCTAGACGAATTTTAGAACAAAGAGACTAAATGGAACACTTAAAATATAATTCTAGACTCAGCACGTGACAGAATACTAGATTATGTTATGGAAAACAACGGAACAACTACCAAAGAATTATCCAATAGGACGTTATAGCAGACTTCGTAGAAAACGCAAGAATTTTCCATTCAACTCAATATTTACTCTGTACACCCTGAACCCTTCTTTTAGAAACACCCTATGTACATGTATAGCTATCTTGGACCTTCATCAACTAAGGTATCGGAGGGTCTCTTCGAGTCGTTACGGGCTGTCACGCTGGGTCACTCAAAGGTCAACGGCACCCTGGAGGAGCTCTTCCAACTCGTCGGTCATCTACCAACGAGTTATAGAGCTGCCTGTTGGCCGTTGTTTTCGCAATTCACCTTTACTACGTCTCGGTGTGCTGCTATTATCTTCCGTCGCCGTGTGCAAATTGTACGCGCCGGCTACTGTACCATATAAACGTCCTGGGTAACCCGCCCGTCCTAATACCGGAACAAACCTACGTGCGACTGTAAATTACCAACCATATGTTCGCATTTAACTCTTCATTAGAAAGCCAAGTAAGTGGTGTCGACTTCGCGACTGCATCTACCACGAATTTTCTTCAAAACTGTATCTACGAAAGCTACTTTTCTTCACACAGAGCTAGTGACCATAGGCTCTAGCAATTTAGTATTTCTTGAAGATCCTTAGAAAATTAAAAAAAAATGTGGGGTAATTATACAGATGAAGCTACACCTAACCGAATTACTCGGAATCATGACCCTGCCAACATATTAAAAAATCATTGAAATCGGTGAGGTAGACCCACATCTATGTAATTATTCACCACAACTTTCCGTTCGTTCACCTATACATCCCTCCAGAGAGGGAGAGAACCGTGACGTTGAAATTTCGATCAAGTTCGATCATTTCTACGCTCCGCACTCTCAAACCTCAAAATCTCTTAGTTGGGAATTACGCTTTGATTCCACTTTTCAATCGAGTTCGTTCGCAAGCCTTCCTCTTTGACAGAAAGTTTAACCGTCCGCCGACCTCGGTGGCGCGCCGTCAACGTCGTGTGCCTCGGTCAAGCTTCGCGCAGAACTTTGGGAAAGCGGGACCCCCGACGTAACCGCGTACCTCGAAGACAGCTTGTCCCGATCGACCTTTCTATTGCCGCGACCCTATCCTGCCGCAATTCCGGCCAGAGCTCGGTGTGTTTTCGAGTTGGTCACAGGTCGCTCAAGGCAGACGAATCGATATATCACAGCACGCAGTTCACACACAGCGCGCCGCGGGAAAGTGGATTTCGATAACCTAGGGACGCTCTATTGCATTTTTATTTACTTTCACGGGCATTAAGCGGCAACCTGATTACCGCGCGACGCGCTGGATGGAACGGCAAAGTAACCGGGGGAGAGGGATGGGGGAGAAAAAAAAAAGAGGACGCGCACCGAAGGGGGTAGGGTTGCGAGGCCGCTATGAAAACAGAGCAGGAGGGAACCGAATTAAGTGTCTCGCTCTCGAGTATCGAACGGCAATTAGATTCAACCCCTCCGTACATTCGCCTCGATTTCCATGCGCAAGCTTACTTCTATAATTAGTAGCCAAGCTAGACGAATGCGATTAATAACGCGGCATATTAATCGACGACGAAATTGATCCCCATTAAAGCTTGCCACGCTCATACGAATGAAATTTATGGCCACGGCAGTTTATCTTCGACGTACATACGATTAATGCTTCGGCTGCGGCAACGCTTGACATTCAAATGAACAGCTGTTTGAGTAGATTGGAATTCGGACCTGTTTATCTTCAATTGGTACGGCCATTTACGTCGTCATGCTTACAATTATAATTGCAAAATGTCAGAATTTTAAAATATTTGTTATTTTCATAGACGTGCACTAATGTTTACACTTTACGGAACGGGAAGCGTGAAATTATGCTACAAACGATATCAAGGTTGAATTAAATTTTTTTAAGGGGTTATGCCTAATCAGCTTTTGAAAAAGGAACGCGATTTTCAGGAATTTTTTATGGTATATTTACTGTATATACTTTTACAACTATTCGCTATTGAGACATCGAAAAAACGTGGTTCATCTACTAAATTCAACCATATATGAACAGAAAGTTTTAGAAGTTTTAATTTTAGATGATCCGGCTCAGAAAAAACTTAATCACCACACAGCGCGTTTATCAAAACAACTTCCGCGAGAATGGCTGATATTCGTTTATTTTTCTAATGTTCTTCTATAACAAAATTACTGAAAGTTGCTGCATATATGTACTTTTAAAATAAGCGAATAGTTGTAAAAAAATATACAGTAGATATTCCACAAAAAATTCCCGAAAATCGCGTTCTTTTTCGAAAGCTGACTAGGCATAACTCCTTAATAAGCGGGCCATATTAGTGTGAGAATATTATTGAGAGAGAAAACACTCAATTAAATTGAAATGTATAGCATTTGTTGCGATACATTCATCTACATTCAATGAATTATTATTAGCACGATACAAAGAAATACTGTATTCCATCCGCTTTTAATGGATAATTGTGAAATCTATCAGTACGTTGCCGCTCGAAACAGCTAAATCACTTTCCATCCTTGAATTCGTGAAGTGAAATCGCTTAAAATCAATTTTTACGATTGAAATCCTTGAACGAACTCGGCATCTACCGATAAAATCTGTCGAAAATCACGTAATCGTATTATAATTTAGCAACATTTGTAGAAACAAGAAGCAATGTTGCAGAGAAGGGTGGAGGAAAAATTTATGTTTAGGAATATCCATGAACCCATTACACCCACGTGTATTGTCAACTTGAATAATGGGCGGCCAAACGATCGATGATAGTTATCGCAGAGTAAACAAAAAGAATGCGCGAGCGGCTGTTAGGTGTTAATACGAGGTCGTAGACCGTGTAAGCAGTGACAGCGAAAGGAAAAATGGAGTATAGTAATAGCCGTAGAAATAGGTGCGGCTGGGGAAGGCCAGCAGGGATATAAGAGGGTGCACGTAGTGGGAGTTACGTTAAGAACGGAGGGGGGGTAAATATTACATAAGATAGTGCTTCTCCCTTTTCTCTTTGGTTGCAGACCTCGCGGATGTGTCCCTTCAGTCGATATCTGCTACCCTCGATATCTACCACCCTCGCCTACACCTTTACCTCTTACACTCTTCACGCTTCTTTATATTCTCCCCTCCACGAACCTATCTCCGGACCCATTATCCCGCTACTTCTCCCTCAGCTACGTGCAAAGTAGGTAAGTATAAGATTTACCATTTAGTCTGTGAAATGATGCCGTCACTATGGAAACGGTTACTTTAATTCTCCTCACCTTGAAACATAGAAAATCGGGGACATGCTGTGGAAGGAAATGTGATGAGAATATTACGCGGCGATATTTAATTGTAATCTATTCGTATTCTACTTTGTTAGTAAATTGGTTTTCAATCTATTACCACTAAATAACTAAATGTTTACTAACTCTACTTTTGAATCTAAATCGAGGTACCTAAGCCTTGACTTTAAACTGTGAGTGTAAAAATTCAATCCACTTTCAGGTTTCATGGTTTACTTTTGTTAGAACTTGTGGGTACTGCTAATAGGAGCATAGAATAATGTGGCTGGTCTATTTGCCTTGGTTAATCTGATCTGAACCGATCTAATTAATTTCAAATAATTGATTATTCATTATAATTTTCGAACGCATTAGGAAATAATTCATTCCGTTTATCTCAAAGTTTGATGTAAAATTAAATGAAGTATTCATACATATAGCTATGGAATAAATTATAAATCCTCCAGTAATACATTGCTGCAAAATTGAGGGTCATAAAAACTTTTTTAATAATGTATGCTGATTTTATAGGAAATTGGACGTGCAAATGCAAAAAAAATTGCAACACTTGCATTGACGTTTTTATGTTGTAATATGCAATTGAATAATGAAACGTGGGATGAAATTTTTAATGTTTTTCAAATATTCAACACACAAAAATAAATGAGAAACAGCTAAAATATTGAAAAAAAAACTGCCCATCACAGGCCTGTGTAATCGAATGGTCGATAAATTACTATCATACAAGTAATAATAACAATAATACAATAATTATCCGCAAATGACAATATAAGCCCGTGATATAAAATACACTCACGTAATAATCGCACATGATTATTTGTACAATAACCTGCCGCCGTTATCCATGCACCCCACCTGCTAAGCGTATGAAAAAGAGGAAGGCCTTCAACGTACCTGACCTCGCAGGCGTTTTTTTTTTATCTTCTTCCCACCTCTTACGCAGTACAGTCCATCGTAATCACAAGAGAAAGCCAGAAGGAAAGAACGTCCGCAGACAAGGGGGGATACACAACGCTCTTTTCCTTCCTTTTTTTTTTTCTCCATTCCCCCTTTTTTTTTGTATGTGTACACTGGTCTACGAATACACGTAGCACACGGGACATAGTAGCGGCCACGTGCATAATGTATGAGTGACGCGAAAGCCCGTCATTTGAAGCCACCCGGCCGCTTTCCTTTTGTGACATCGATCTGGTAGCGTCTCAATAATTCAGCACGGGAACAGCGCAAGGCGCGCGAGCACCACCGCCATTGCCGCGGCCACCGTCGGTGTACCATCGCCTGCATCACCGCCGGTTGCACCGATACCACCCTCAACCCTCCTTCGTTTCGCCACGCTCCCGATGCGCTGACCACTTACACGGGAACACCGCTCTTCCAACTCCGTCTCGTTCTACCTTCTTCCTCACGGTCTCAACCGCCTGCTCCAGCCTCGATACAATCCCATCCACGTTTCTGCGATCAGACTTATCAAACCCACCCACACCCTCTCCCCTCCACCCCTCCCAAAGCTCCCGACGTTTAACCGCCTGGCGACCCTCTTTCTGTGTTTCAGTCCCTCCTACTCCCGCAACCCTCCCGCCACGCGACCTCGACAATGCCACCCTTGCGTCCAGCTGTCACTGACAAGCGGCCAACTCTCGGCTAACGACAAATTAACACCAGACTTACGCAAGCTGTACATGCGCGGCGCGGTTGTTTTGATGTTGGCAAGCTATCGAGAAGTATGCTTTTTTTTCTGAACCCAGGTATTGCGGGAATGCGGTTTCCTTTGTGGGATAGGATGAAGCTCTTTTTGAATATAAAAGAAATTGATTCTGTTACTACGATGTAGTAAACAAAATTAGTGCAGAACACAAGGTTAATAGGTTAAGACCAGTTTGGAAGTGTTTTGCTTTGAATTAATTTCCTTGGAATTTCAAAAAATTCTGAAACTTTGTGAATATGTAGGGAATTTCCTCCCGGTTCTAACGCGATTTTTGTTTGCTGCCCAAATTCGCTGTAAGGGGATGAAATTAACCCCGGAATATTCGGCTACTTTCCGATTTTGCGTTATAACTCGTGAACTGCAAAATATTTTTTTTAACAAATGATAGATCTAAGTTAAAGAAGTAACTTTTGTCTTGAAACTTTTTCTATCTCTTACAGTTCGCGAGTTATAAGGCAAAATCGGAAAATAAACGAATTTTCAGGGGTTAATTTCACCCCCTTCGAGTGAATTTGGACAGCAAACATAAATTGCGTGTTAATCAGGAGAAAATCCGCTACATATTCACAAATAATTTTTTTAATTTTCGGGTTCGGGATCTTCCCTTGTCAACCACATTAAATTATACAAAGCTAATAAGATTAAATGAATATTTAAATAATTAACTTATCGAGACGTGATACCTTTCAACGAGAACAAAGTAATGCATTTAATACAATTTTATTTCCCGGAACAATTAGATAAAAAAAAATACGCGATATTTATTTATAAAAAATACAGTTTAAATGATTTTGAAGCAAAGCAGGAGATAAGAATTCAGCAACGTTACTTGTCCATATAGCGCTGTTTTTGTGAATCGTTGGACATCAGTTTGCCGCTCGTGAAAGGGAGGAAATATATGGACAGCCTTGCATAGCATATTATGTGTACATAGCGTTGCGTTAGTTCGGTAACTTATTGCTAAAAGAAGAGGAAGGTAATAAATTATAAAAATGTCGTTTACATGGTCGAGCGAGGAATAATCGTGCGCCGTGAGCGATGCAGCCTAACCGGCCGCAAAATGGGGTGTGGCGTTTGAAAAAAAAAATGGGAGGAAGAAATTTGAAAATTATCGATTCCTCGGGCGATTCACTCGAGTGTGCCGTGTAATAAACTTCATACGCGAGTGCACGTCATTAGTAGGGGAAACAACATGGCGTATTCCTTTATATGTGGATGTCCGTCGATCGATTGGCCTCGTTTGTCGGTTCGTCGGAAGGTGTGTAAAAATTTAATTAGAACGACAATGATATAACGTTAACGTTGCCCAGGTGCCAGCACCCACGATTTTCCTCGACCTGATAATTAAAGGGCGCTAAGTAAAACGAAATTAACATTGAAGCGAAATATTTCATTTCGTTGTTCTTTCTCATTAACGGCAACGAAATTTCCGCTCCATAACATAATGCCAGCCACGCTGCAGCCTCGTTATTCCCTTAATACATGGTAAATAGAATGAAACATTTTCCTTCAACACTGGTAGGTGTGCAACGGTGAAGTTTGACTTACGTTGTTTGGAAAACCTAGTAGGTACATACTCGGTAAAAGCTCGAGGATCATCCCTTCGCAGTTCTTGTTTATGCTGACCAGAGTATCACATAATTTCAAGTGAAATCACTAACTGAAACCTTTATTATTCGCAAAATTTTACAAAATTACGGCGCAACAACTAGCTTCGTATGTTTGTTTTTATTAAACTTTTGCAGAATAATACTAAATGTTTAAAGTGTATTTTCGTTATCGCAGAAAGTAACAGGTTATCAGATGTAACAGATATTTTGACAAATACATTAGTTTTCCTGGATGACAGTAATGATTAATCATTGTTCTTTGTTAAATTTGTAATAGCACTTAGAAGCTATTTTGTATTCTTGGCATCAACTATGAACCATATTATGGCAAGCCATCAGCAATTTTTTTAAACCACCCCAATATGTACATAAAGCAGAATCGTAAAAATTTCCAGAGATAAAAGAAAGTCACTAATTTCATTTCTGAATAATTGACCACTGCCACGACGTAAACATATTGTAATCGTTTATCGATTCCACGCGGGTAGGCTTCAGCTCTCTTTGAAAATACTTTCTGTAAGCATAAAGGAAAAGTCAGCTAGAACTACGATTTTTAAGCTACCCCTTGTCGTCTCATGGAACTTTGAGACGCTAAGATACTTTAGTAACGTACTTTATACCAGAAGCCGATTATATGTATAGCTTGTTAAGTCGCATCTAAGAAGTAACACGCTCATTCTATATTGTAGTGGACAATACGCCGGGAAAGCGGACAATGGGAGCGACGATCGGAATATCGAAGGGCACATTATACATGGCTAGAGTTATACTGCCTGCAAGCCACCATTTTCCTTTTCTTAGTATACAAAAATTTAATTTTAAAATAGTGCACAACCAAAAACAGAACTACCCTTCACCACTTCCCTTCAGTTTAGCGCTCCTTTTTCTCCACTGAAACATTTTATTTTACAATCACATACAAATGAAAGCAAAACTAACGTAGACTGGAATATCAGAGTCCTCATTTTTCTTCAGTTTAGTAACACCTTTTTTACCCGATGAACATTTTTATTTTAAGATAATACGCAAATGAAAGTAGATTTAACGTGAACTGTGATGCCGTTAAAAAAGCCCAAAGTAGGCTATAAAACTAAAGAGAAACGGTTCTTTGTCCTCCCCCTGCAGCGGTGCTGTTACATAATTCCATTATTTATAGCCAATACTCAGTAGACCAGGGAACGAAACGAAAGAAACGGGAGCTCGGCTTAGCCTAATTAATTTTGGAAGGCCCGTTGTCCGACTGCGCCCCTGCAGGGAATAAAATTCCTGGGAAATTTTAGGTACCCGCATTACAATAACTTGAACATAAGTTTCGTGCTCCCGCTGGCAAAACAATTACGTAAACTGGAAAATAATCTTTGTTCGCTTTTTTTAAACTTCACATAATTCCGAGAAAGATAATACACCGGCAGGATAAAAAGTAGGGAAATATTTAGAGGAAGTGAGACAATTCTGTTTTTAAAAAATAGTATGGAGGCACCTATTTATTTTTTAACATAGAAATGTATACGTTCCTTGTGATCATGTTACATATGAAACCTTAAATGCTTTCATGGAATTTTATTCTCCTGTTATTCTCGACCGTTTAATATTTCGTTTATGTTTAATTTTAGCTTAATATGGACATTTAATTAAATCCGTATATAATTAAATTAGTTATACATTGATTTGAGTTAATAAGTTATGAGTTACCTTGAGTTAATAAAACTAATGAATAAACACAAATACGTGTATCCATTGTACGCGTGGTAAAAAAAAAAGCAAATACGGGAGATTAGATCGCAGATACATATGTATATATGTACAAAAGTTGTTCCACCGCGTACAGCCGGTCTAACTTTTAACGCACCTGGACTAGCTTCGATGGATCTCCCCTTCCTCTTTTTCCTAAAGCCCACCCTTGGAGCACGCGGCGTCTGTTAATTTTTTTCTCCCCTTTGAAACGCCCCGCTCTGACTTCTACTCTGCTGCGCTTTTTCAACGCTCAATCGATTGGTCACCGATTGAAGCTCAATCGTAATCTATGCTTTCCGCTTTTGCCTTCTGGCTTTTGAGATGAAATTCAGTATTCTCGATACGCTGGCCAGAGTTTCAACAGGTTCGTATATTAGTTGAACCGTTCAAAATAAATGGCCTACCATTCTTTTCTCCTTTTCTGCCAAGCGTGCGATATCCACTATACATTTCCGCGTCATTTTTATACAGAATACAACAGTGGGTAATAAAATTATTAGAGCCACATGCAAAAATTCACGATTTTAAATTAAGCCTAGTTATGTACACGTAATTCTTATTATTACTTTATAATTTATGAATTACTTATGAATTTTTATTATGAGTTATTAATGTTTGCAAATTGTGAATATACTATTGGCAACGCTGTAGGCAACGTTATCTGTCACATGGCTGATTGTATTTCTGCAAAAATACAAGAAACATATTTCTCCACTGTGGCTCTAATATTTTCATCACCCAGACTAACAAGGGAATTTAGGCAACCCGGAAATTCAGAAAATTATGCAACTTTGCATTTTTTGTTGGCGCCAGAGTAAGGTTTCGGAAGGTGAATTCACCTCTTGAAAAAATGCAGAATTTTCTTTTTCGTGGAATATCTCGAGAACGGTGAAAGATATCGAAAAGAAGAATAACCAAAAGATACATCTTTTTTCATATCTACAAAACTGCACAAAAACAGTTATCGAATCAAAGATTGGTGATGAGGGTAACTTGAAAAATCTAGATTTTTCGTTAATTATTTTTATGCAGTTTTGTAGATATAAAAAAATGCATCTTGTGTTTAAACTTCTTTTCAATATCTCTCACCGTTCTCGAGATATTCCACGAAAAAGAAAATTCTGCCATTTTCGAGGGGTGATTTTACCCTCCAAAACCGCACTATGGCACCAACAAAAATAAGATTCCGTTACGGAGCATCTACTCTACTTGCACAGAAAGTTGCATAATTTTCTGAATTCCGGGGTTGCTTAACTTCCCTTGTAAGTAAATCTCTGCGTATTCATTTCTTGTCTACATGCTTCATCACTTATTAGTGATGGAAATTTAATGCATCCATTTTTTATGGAGACCACTGGAAGATGAAGATCGCATCATGAAAATAACGTTAGGTGCACATGCGGGTAAATGCAAGTTTGCACACGTAATAAGAGATGAAAAAGTGCTTGCTAAGTGAAGACAACTAAACGAGAAACGCACGAACAAAGTGACTGAGATGTAAAGAGCCACAAAACTGAGAAGAACAGATTAGAAGGAACGAGTACGCTGTACGATAGATGTCGAAGAGTTGTAAGCTGAAGGGTCTGAAGAGTGACTACCGAGCAACGAGTTACTTACGAAGGGTTGCTAATCGCGGACTCGGATACTGAGAAACTCGGCAGAAGGATCTCCCGTGGGTTGGCGGGGAGGGCTGGCTTGGAGTTCACGATCACATCAACCATGGCCTGTGGCTTCTTTACAACGTATACGATACATGAATAATATCTGGCTCAGATATTCGTTCCGTGATAATATCGTTCGTGATCAGGTTTTGCAGTATCCTCGGGAGACCAGTGCTTCTGCCTATGCTGAATCGATATCACCCCTGAGAACGTTAAAATGTACTTCCTTTGCACTGATACAACTGTATCAGTATTCACTGAGCTGCCTCACGTACGGTTTTATATTTCGCTACACACATCCAAATATCTTTCCGAATAAGCGAGTAGCCTATCTCAGGGAATGTCAGATTTCAAAGTTTTGTTTCCCTAAACTTTTGACAAAGTCGATAATTATCTGAATAAATGCATATGTTAAAGGTGCGGAAGTTTTAAAAACTAGTGGTGAATGTAAAGTACTGTGACATGGAAAGTGCGAGTGACGAATTCAGACCGTAGAGTGTTCAGGCTGGATCTGAAGAGTATTCCTTGGTGCCGTTTTCGAAAGTGTATAGACCTAACTATTGATTAGATGAGAAGAGGATGACTTTATTCCGTAGTCACTGCAACTTCAGCACCACGTGTTGCAAACATCTGCTGTACCTAGGTACCTATGGCTCTTAACAAAGAGACTCTTTAATAATTTACGGCTAACAGAAAGTTGCTCCTGCAGTTTTAAATGACGCAGGCGTTTCCAAGGACTTGAGCATAATTGAAGAATGTCAAGTTTTCCTAAGAAGCACTTTATCATATTATTGTCAATGGTAGTTGACTAATCCGAGCTGAACACCAGATCTTTTATTTAGTTCCCTCCAAATTATAGACGGAAGCAGCTTTTTGAAAGGCGCATGTAAAATTCAGCAAGTCGCCTAAAAGTCTCAATTAGTTATTTTATAATTCTATCTACACTCCAAGGTATCTAAGATGGTCCTTCAAGGGGAGTTCAACCTTGCATCTGATAACAGAGTACTTTTTAAAGATAAAACTCACGAAACTTTTAGATCGAGAAATCGTTGAACTTTCAAATTTAACAACACTGGAACTTGGAGCTGTGTTTTAGACTTCGCAAACAAGTCTCTAAGTTTTAAACATTAAATTCTATAATATTTTGAGTCGTAATCCCTACCATCGCATTAAACTTTATATGAACCAACCACGATTTATGATATAAGTACGTACAGGTTGTTTGAAACATGACTGAAAAGGTCATGGAATTGGCGTCAAGCTCCCGAACTTCACACTACGATTCAAGCTGCAATTCATATGAAATATTAGCTGGAGAAGCATGAATCATCGCTGTACATGTTTAGATATCGATATTTCGCACGTGACCCTGGAGAATAATATGCGCAGACAGGATGCTATAAAGTCTATTTTCTTCGACGATAAAATCAGAAGGGAAGCGATCTCTTTCTTTTTTTATTGTAGGCAATATCTGCACTTGCCTCTGTTAAGCTTTCGCGGACGAACGGTTTAGATTCGAACTCCAGTTATTAGGACGAATGCGTATGACATGACCGAGTGGATCCGATGAAGATTCGTGAGACGAAAAGGGTCTGGAAGGGTCAGATAAAGGGCTTAGTCGTTGCACCCGCAACTCGACAGACGAGCCGTGCTTGATAGGGGATGAGTGGACGTCTCGTAGCTAGTCGAGGATCATCCGTAATTTATGAGAGATCGATCGACTTCGCATTGAGCTGCCACCCAGTGACGTAATCGATCGCGTGCGATTACGTCACAGGATTCTATCGAATTAATGGGAGTACGTAAGTGCCAAGTATGCAGAGGCATCATCCATACCAAACGCCTGTCCTCGCGTGTCACAAAAAATGTCACGGAACCCGCGGCTAGACCGACGTAAACGACTGTCTGTCAACAAGATCAACTTCATCGCATTAAATGTATGTTACCATGTAACGCATGCTACTTTACTTATTCCTCTTCTATAAAACCATGGGTTCCACTACGATCGCGAACGAGATAATTCACGCTGAGCAAATGGTACCTACATACATATATGCATACAACGTATTCATTAGTTGGCAGTTCTTTGACACTTGCTGAATGCTTAAAGGAAGAAGAGTTAGTCGGCATATTGCAAAAGTGACTAATCACCTTGAAGAAAATTTCGTGCTTGCTAACTGTTTCGTCGAGTTTTCTCTCTTCTTTGCACTTCGTTAAATGAATATTCAAAAAGAGAAAAAATGGAGTAAATATCTGTACTCGTTACTTGTCATTAAATAAAATTATTAGCGCGCAGGACTCATTCTAGATGATATGAGTTATTCATCAGATTTTTGGTGCCAATATAAGGAAATATGACGAGGCGTTTTTTATCGCTCCCCGTGTCTGCAAATTTCCTGTCGTTCTCTGGGGAAATTGATCGCCTAATCCATAACGTCCCAGATCTCTTACTTTCGATATCAACATTCGAGTTTCAAAGTCCTTTTCAGACCTCATCGTCCTGAGGCGGAGTTCCCTAAAGTCATCAAAAAGCAACGCGGCCTGGTTCGTTGGAGTTTTCCTTACGAACTTTCACTTGGTCCCTTTCTCCGCCTATTCCCATCTTCGCCCTCATCACTGAGTAAATATTTTGTCAACAGTTTCGTAGGATGTTGCGTCTCATTGATCTTTCTGTTGGTAGAGGTAATTTGCACTGTCATAGAGAAGGAAGTAATTTTCACCGACGAAAATACGGATCAGGTTTTCTTCTATTACGTAACTAAGAGAGGCTGCTCAGGCGTAGATTCTTTCACGGCAATTAATAATTTAGCAAATAAAACTTACATAATAGAACGACTCTAATTAGATAACACCGTCGTTATTTATCTGCTTCGTTTTATTCACAAGAAAATGGAAAGCTATTCTGCGTCCACTCTCCTTTCGAGGTTTGCCTGGTACTCCACTCTTCCGCTCGCCACTTATGGAATTGTTAACACATATATCACTTTATAATATCTATTTCTTCTAAAATACATCTTTTTGAATCTTTTATGTATATAATGACAGGACACTTTATTCGAGTAATACTGATATTCGAAATTTGAGGGGTTGTTTCTCCCCTTAAATTAAAATTAGGCAAAAATAAAAAAATACGTGTCTCTTAGATTTTTATGCTTAACAACATATTTCGGGGAGAAACAAATCGGCGCCAGACACCTCGATAGTGGGCTTATCACAAGTATACTTGAATAAAATAATCCTAAATTCCAAAGAAGTACTAATATAAGCTTTCTCTTACTAGTAAAGTAGTTGAACATTTGCAAAATCTAGAACTGAAATCAGTACATTGTCGACTGTTCGCGAGGAAGAAACGTTTCATTCTAAATTGGTCGATGAGAAATCCTGTCCCGGATCGAAAGTTACGTCTTCCCGAGTCGATTCATTCGCGCCGTGCCATTTCACATATCACGGCGGGAGACGAATCTTTCGCACGATATACCTGAACGAGACCGTACTTCGTTAAAGCCAGTTTCGTTTCGGAGAATCACGCGTCGTCGTCAGTCCCGCGCTTCATCCACGGCCCAATTGGTGCAGAAGCGGCACAGCCGCTATCCAAATCCGCCATTATCGGAACTCTTGCCGCCTCAGTAGGTACCTACTCGTGAAATTGTCGATGGCAGGGGAAGAAAAAAGGAGGAAGACGGGGAAGAAGGAGAGCAGAAACAGGGCGGGGGGGGAGGAAGACAGACTACGCGAAGAATGAAGGAGAGCGGAGAAGCAACGGGAGAAGAAGACAGGCATAGAACGTCCGTAACGTCGGAAGAGCCGGCAGCAATTTCCGGTGGCTTTTGTGCGCCCTTTAAAAATGCGAGCTACGGGGATGCCGAGAGGGCGGAGAAAAGGGGTAGCGATAAGAGGTCGGTAGAGAGTTTTGCGAATGTACATACGAGTGGTCCTTCTGGACCAACAAATCCCTAGTCGAAAGGAGGGAGGAAGTCAAGAGGTTAACTGCAGGTCCTTCCGCGTTCTTCCTCTCCATTCGCGTGCTTCATATTTCCCTTTTCCTACGTTACGTTCTGATTCGAGTTTATCTTCTTATACGGTCCGAGCCCACGGAGGGGGGCACCTATTTCCGAATCATTCTGATAATGTGGAGAATTTCAATAACCTTTAGCAACGTGAACGGTCCCGGCTTCTGGTAAGGCAGGTAAGGTCTGGCTCATCGCCCGATTTCTACATTCTTCCACTGTAGCTATGAATTTTATTTGCAATCTATATTTCTTACATTATGTATTATGTAGCTATTCGTTGAAATTGTCGTGAAAGTACCGTAAGAGAAAGTGTTTCTGTCCACGAGGATACCTGTTGATAATTTCTTGCATTTCTCGCGTTTCATAAAAAACGTACATGAGATTCAGAAAAGATTTAAAAAAAGATTACATCCAATTAAGACTCAATGCAGACTTAAATTATTACAGTTTGGTACCCCAGGATACCGGCATAATTTAATTTTCTATGAGCGCTTAATTCACATCGCGTCGACCCTATTTATACTAACAACCCCCGCTGTAGTTTCTGCTCTACTACGAAATTGTCGCCGAAATTCATACATTATATTGTGAAATATAATCGACCTGCAAGTTTCTCACGAAGCCTATATAATTACTTCACATAGAATCGCTTCAAACGCACAAAATTAGTCTCTTATCGAAGATTTTAATGATCGAAAAAAGTACGATAGAATTTTAGAAACCTCAAACATTACTGAAAAAATTACTAAATATAGATACATTAGACCTGACACCTTTTTCTTCTCCTCCCTCCGCTTCACTTTGCAATGAAAATTGTATAGAGACAGATAAATAATAATTAAAATTTGATTCGCAACTATCGATATATCGTTTCACGAAGGTCGTGGCGCGACGAAGGTCGTAACTCGCGAGCCGCGCTAATAGATATCATTTCATCTCATTTCTCAAGGAGGACCAAAGCCACGAGGAACGTTTTCCTATTACGGCTCCGCCCAGAGACCCCCTTTCACGCGTAGTACGTACACGTGTATATATGATATATAGGAGCCACATACGTATATATACATACCTCTCCCAGGGATGGAATCCCAGCCCTTAGTACCTTCCAAAGCCTCCGTCTGCCTGACCGTGTCCCGGTTTTCTTTCTTTTTCGGGGACACCAGCGTTGGATTCTGAGGGGCGCTCGCGCACTCCTTTGATTGGCCACATGCTATGGGGTTTCATCGATATAAGACGAGATAGACAGAGACGATCGAACAGACAAAGAGGGTGGTATCGAAGGACTCGGTTAGGAAGAAGACAGAGGGTGAATTACAAGGACAACAGGCAGAGGGAGCAAAAATGAGTGCGGTGCTGGGGGGGAGCAACAGAGGAAGATAGAAGTACAGAAAGCGAGAGAGAGAGAGAGAGAGGATGAGGGGGGGAGGGGGCACGACACCACGAGGGTAGGAGGGAGCGAGAAGGGCATATATCGGTTGCTTCGAGGGTGCGTGGGCTTTCTCTCAGAGGGTGCGTAGAGTCAAAGAGGGAGACGTCGGAAGGAGAAAGGGCCGGCAGGGTCGCAGAGGGGGTGAGGGCATGGGAAATGGGGAGGGAGTAGGGGGATAGATGGAAGAAGGGGGATGGCGGTCGGGAGGGTGGGTAGTGGGGGATGAAAAGGAGAAAACTAGAGGGTGCGTGTAGGCCTGGGGAATCAGTCGCGGACGAGCTGCGTTCGGGGTTTTATCTGTAGCTCTGTCCCTTCCGTCTCCTTCACACTATCGCCGCGCGCTGGTTCCCTTCTCCTCTTTACACCGGCCACACGGTCCCGCATACGAACGCGCACGTACACACGTATAACCGCGTAGATGCACGCGGAAGCCCGCGCGCTTGATAGAAATACGTATATCGGTGGACTACAATACGAAGGAGAGCACAGCGGGAAGGCGAAAGAAAGAGGAGGAACAAAAGAACGAACAGGAGGGCGCACCGTGCTCCTTTCGTGCAGTGGAAAATCGCGGTCGGAAACACGTGCAATATAGTAACGCTTTGAGTAACTCTCGAAGGCGCGCATCTGCGCAACGAATTAAACGTACTCGTGCCGTCCTGCGCCGTGATCGCGCGTGACACTCGACAGTGAACCTAATTTTTTTGTTTACTCGCCTCCGCTCCCTGTGATTTCGCCGACTGAGCGGACATCCCCGAGGACTCTGTGTGTTTTGTTTTCTATAGCGGCATCGCGAACGTGCGCGTCGACACCGTCACAAATGGTTCACATAGTGGAAGTTGTATCGTCGCGTCGAAACGATTTGCAAATGGTGAGTGAACATCTCAATGAACCTTCCTTATCGCTCATATTTTACATCACATTTCACATATGACGTAACAACAACCTCTCGGAGGAAGTAACAAGCAATGATAGATACTTCTCTAACTAAATACGTCTGGTCGATAAAGAAAACCACAAACGATTCTCCATTGAGAATCGATTTGCAAACGCGATATTCCGTACCTGTTTCGCGCGTTAATATAGCAAAGGAAATGTGCCCTATTGAATAGAGCCGAAGGGTCTTTCGTGTTGGCGGTGTTTCCTTGGGAATATCGAAATTCCAGTCACGAAGTCGTTCGCGATGTATGACTAGCCGAGGAAATGCATAGCTCGCTCGTAAAAACGGAACCGGCGGCTCCTCTGTATAGACGTCCCGATAGACGGGCGCGAAAATACACACGGATCCGCGGGGTTTACGAGCGACCGCGGATTTTCGTGCACGTCCCCCTTTATATCGGCCGCCCGTTCACGCATCGAACCCGTAAAAGATTTTTCGTGCGTCTGTTTACGCGCGGTTATTTCTGGCGGCATGTGCGCAACCGTTACGTTATATGTATCCATATGTCGTACAGCCTGTACGCGGAACGTTTACAATAGCACCACCTCACCCCGCTTTTGCATACGGACAGACACAACGCACGTGTGCACGCACACGCGTCGGAGGAGTGCATCGGGGGCGCGCGGGCGCGCGAGTATGCTGCGGGCGCACGTGAAGAAACGCAGCTGCTCGATAGCGGGCGTGTCTATGTTTCGGCCTGCCTCGAACATGTTCCATGAATCGTGCGCGTCTTTATCAGGGCGGCAGATAACGCGTTTCAAGCGCACTTGAATTTACGCGGCACGCGTAACCGGAGGGTTTTAAATTTTCCGTTGCGCGCAACGCGATACATAAACCGGGGGCGCCTTCTTCTTGCCGTATAACGTCGAATGGTACTCGATATTTGTTTCGTGATATCGGCTTCTCGAAATACATACAAGCATTTCTGTAGTGGGTACAGTTGGTTCACGGAGATGTATTCGAGTCGCGGGCGAGAAGATTTTTCACAAAGTTTGCACAGTGATAGGGCTTCGCGGGTATCGATTTTTGCGTTTGCTTTTGCTCGAATGTCATTTGGAATGGGGGGTACAAACATAGTCTCCGCACCGAATATTCCAGGTTCTATGTAACCTTGGACTTATTTAAACTGTTCAAACGAGGGGAGTGCTCCAATTTCGCGGGTGGGGTTATAGTCAATTTTCAACACTTTTTTAAGCGGCTTTATAGTTTTCAAGGTTTCAGAAATTAAAGAAAGTGAAGATTTAAAAAATGTTTTGGTTTATTGTATTATTTTGAATGGTTTTCGTGGGAGTGCTGGAAAACTTCTCGTTTTCTGGTAAAACTAGTTCTGCCAACTTTGTTCCCTCGGCGACGCAACAACTATACAAGTAATAGATCCTTTTTTTAACATCGATACACTGCCTAATATATTTATTTTAGCATTTACGGATTTTTCTTGTCTATTTATTCACATATTCCACACATTTTTGTGAAATGTCTCAAACGAAAAGAAATGAATATTTGTGTAGAAGAACAAAGCGGATACAATTTCGGATGACATGTATATTCCTTAATGAAGCATGAATTTCCATATTTAACGCTTCGTTGACACACCTCTTTTTCGATCAACTTTGACATACTGATGTCTCACAGCCAGAGTAATTTTTGAACGCCTGCCATTCTCATCTATAAAATCCAATCTTTATGAAAAAAAATCATGGGTCAATTTTGAAGTCTGTAGAATGTATTCTAATAGTGTTTTCATTGAAATTTCATCACAGTTTTTGTAAAAAAATTCTAGATTACTATATGTAAGGAAAAAAACGAAGGAAATCTTTAAAAAATTGTAACTTTTACAAATTTCAATATTAGAAGCTAAACATCTACAGAGTTGTTGTTCAGATATAATATTATTTGGAAGAAAAATAATAGTCTGTGAGTCAGCTTTGGGTATGGAATCAGTAACACGTTTTTCAAATAGCTGATAGATTACAAGGGGTGCGAGGGAATTAATAAGCCTATCAACGTTCAGAATTTCTAAGAATCCTGTTATGAAAAGAATCGATTGATTTATTTCATAGCACATATATAGGGGTTGAGGCGCATAAAATATTCCAAGCTATTTTCTCCAAAACTGTTGGGGCTAGTGAGAAAATTCTATTCTCGTAATTTAGAGAGCAGCAGACCCTTTTATGACACGTGTGTGGTTTTGCTGTCAGACCACCCTTAGGGGACGGAAGTGACAAGCCCCCTATTTTTTAAAGGGAACGGCATATGAACTTTTGCGTGTTTGGATAGGTACCTTAAAAATAAAGAACTAATGAAAATATAGTAAAAATATTCTTCGTTAAAAGATTTCAGTATGATTTCAAAAAATATTTACCCACTAATTTTTTCGCTGATATTATTTTAAACGTATAAAGTTATGTTCCTTAAATTATGTTCCAAATAACTTTGATATTCCTCATGGTTTTCTGGAATAATATCTGTAATACTATATGTGCTCCATTCTGTCCACAAATTGTAAAACATTTTACAAATATTGTTGTCATTCTTCTACAAATATATCTATTTTAAAAAATGTTTAATATATTTACACATTTATGAAATAGATTATTGCTTGTATAATCGTTGTATCACTGATTCATCACCACCCAGCTCAAACCGCTGACGCTATAAACGTGAATTTCGGGGGGTATATTCCTTTCGCGACGTAGGTGCTCGATAAGAAGGGATATTTTAAAATTCCAAGCCGGAGGGGGCAAAAAGGGTGAAATGTGTTTTCATGGAGTCCTTAATATCTCTTAGGCTCGAAGCGAAGCGCGGAGGTATTTTGCTAGTCATAGTATACAACCACTTCATCAATTTCATTCGCACCAGCGAATGGTACAAAATGATAAGTAATTTTCCTTACTCGAACTGAATTATTTCGGATATCTAATACGTGCGTCCGAACGACGGCTTAGCGTCCATTTCCATGTCTTCCTGTCGATTGGATCTTCCTTCGAGTTGACGTTGCCCATCCTGTATATGCGGTACGCGTTTGTATCGGATACGTTGAACAGAACACATGACGGGTTCTCATGAGGAGGCGGGTCGGTGTTGATGCAGAGACGTACATCAATTAATGCAGCAGCACATGTGAATGTGCCAGCGCATAAAGCCGTAGTAATGTAGCTCGCCACACGGTTTGGCTGCTTTGCTTGGCTCATCAATCCTAAAACCAGACCTCCTATTCTCCAACTTACACACCGCGATGGACTTGAATAGGAAGCGCAACGATACAAATCTATACGTGTTTATGAAGCATTCCAAGAAATATCAATGCAGCTTATCCTCCTCCGAGTTCCCTCAACTCTGAAAAAGTCAACATTCGTTTTTAAATAAATGCATGTTGCACTCAAACAGTTTGAAATTTGCTTGGATTGAAGAAGGGTCTATTTTTTATTTTCCATTTAAATTTATCCTTTTGATACTCTTCGACCGTTGCACGAATATTATCGCAGAGTTTGTACATTTATTATTACTATAAAAAAATTATTTTAAAAAAATATAAATTCTATTTTTTTCACAATTATTTTAATACGAACAGATTTTCTTGAATTGTATGCCTTCGTTTCTGTTGCTTCATGTTCGAATTTATAGTTATATTCGTTCGGAGTTCTAAAACTTGAAAATTCTTCAGAAGAAGTTGTATATTTGCTGTTCACTGTCAAGAGTATCAAACTTAATCGTGATGCATTATTTTCCAATGGTATTACGTTGCATCAATAACCATGTGTCACCAGAGTTTCGAAATTACACTACACATTTTCATAATGTTTATAATTCAGTTACAGTTTATCGATGAAAATCTAATAGAACCACGGTCTTCAAATTTCTTTTCTCTACGATTTATAAAGTTTGCTACCTATGAACTATTTTCTTATTAAATTAAATATTGAACAAAATTTTTCAAAATATTTCCGTCTACTTATGGAAATGTGACTTCTTAATTAGAAAAACATTAGATTTTGATCTTTTATTACTAAATTACCCTCTTCTCATTAAGGAAGATGGATAACTTATTAATATTGTAAATTGTATCGTATACATATTCGGCGCGGCGTTACAAACGCTACCTTTAAAAGAAAAGCCTGCCAAAGTCACGATCACTGCGTTGTCCACATACGGATATTTGCTGAAACCGTTCAACAAACCAATGAGAATAGTTCCGAGCAAGATGTGCTGCAATAATATTCTGACATTTGGGCAGCTGATTCCTCGAAACAAGACAGTTGTTGGAAGGCAGTCAGTTACACCCTGGCCTTCAAACTGCATTACAGTTACGTACGTCCCAAACACCCACTAATTCACAAGTTATACTTCAAACTCCAGTACACACCACCTATTACCTACAATAGTCGACAATAAACCAGTTAACAAGTGTTAGTGTTTTCACAAATCATCAACTTATGTAATTCAGATTCAACGCGATTGTATCTACGATAGTTAATTTATTATTCAACACGGTACGTAAAAATCTCAGATAGCAAACGTTTGTGTTTAAGGATGAGTAGCAACAACTGCGCCGAAAATCTGAGTTTCACCAGAAAACGAAGCTGTTTTCAAATGAACGCCTCTATTTGTACGAATCAACCTATTAAATAACAGTACCAGATTAGATCGCATAGTATAGTCATTGAAACTTGTGTATTGGGATTATTATACAAAAATGAAATAATTAATACTGTAGAATTTTCAACGCATGTTATATTAACTTTCGTAACAGTAACGTGTATTGCAGTGTTGTCCAGGGAGAGGCCCCGTCATGTACCCCATGTTCGTCTACATTAGTGCTGCGTAACCTAAAACTTCAAAGCTTATGCGACCTTCCCACACTCCACCTTCGTCGTCATCGATATGAGCGTTAGTTGATGCGACATTACATGTGTGACTCTCACACAAACAAATTTATGGCGTGCAGAAAGGAACAAAAGCGGGTTAGAGGCCCCATCCGCGGATACTACTACCCTACATACTGCATTTTATTTTCGTGGGGTGCGCGCATATAATGCAGTATTACTTAGTGTCCATGTGCAAGATAACGAAGGTAACGTTGGGGGAGGCCCCTAAGCTTCGGAGCATACAATTAGATTGGGCAGCTCTAGTGTGTGGACTATAGCAAAGTTATTCTTTACACGTGTGTGCAAATGATTCGTTCCACACTATCTCAGTGGAAAACCGCTAGCGGAGAAGGCGTCCCTTCCTAGGGGTGTTCCGACTTGCGATTGGTAATGCGCAAGGTAGGTGCGCGTCAAGTTATACCTTCGAACCCTCGGTGGTGCAGATCGAAGCAGCTGACATGTGCGTTGCTCTATCCGTAGTTATATCTACATATAGTGACTGGCACATCCAAATTTTAACTCATACTGTGTTCATTATTTCGGGAAAAGACTTTTTTAGTTAAGTTGTCAATTTGATTGTTGTTATTTACTTGACTTGAAATATCCTTTTAGGTTTATACTGCATTATCTTTGGGCTTGGTTATCATATTTCATAATTGAATAACGTGAAAATACGAAAACATTTAAGAATTGTTTATATTAAGCAAAATTCATCATGAAGCGAGCTTGATATGCTTACTCATCTTACGATAGGTGATTTTATTCTACTGTCCACCATAATGGTTATCTAGCATAGGATTTAATAGTTACCAAAACCTTGTGCGCAAATTTTGTGATGAATTGAATTTTTATTTGTCGAACAATTCCTTCTAATTTCATCAAACATGTATGTTAATACTGTAGTCACTATAATCGGGCAACAAAAACCGCAATGCATACTTGGAAGCTGTATAGAACTGACAATATGTTGAAGCAAATTTAATTGACTTGTCAATGCTAATTATCTATTGGATTGTGAGCTACACTAAACAGTATTCCCAGTTCTACACTATGCGAGGATGCCGCTTTTTTGCGAAATAAAAAAGTGCTATGTTTGTAAGAAAGGACAAGAAGCAGTACGATGAGGTAACCAGACAGTATTGTAGAAATAGCCATTCAGTAACCTTCAGAGGTCAATTGATTTTGCTCCAACTATAGATTACTCGTGTCCATGGAACTTATGGATGTTTCTACACTTTATCCCGGTTACTATGCACATGAATGCTATAGTTGATACCGTATTAAGTACACTCCCATCCATAAGCCACCCTTCACATATCGAATATGAAGTGAATCTAATAAAGCATTATAAATTACGAAATGTTTTTAATAAATATTATTCACTGCGACATACTGTACTATATGAAATATATATGTATATTCAAAATTACAATAAGAACAAAATCAAAATCTTCGTAAAGTCGATGTAGCCGTCACACATCGTGATGACTGCATCTATTAATTTTTTAATTCATTCTATTACAGTGATTCCCAATCGGTGGGTCGCGAAGTGTTTTCTGACGAGTCGCCAAGGTTCTTCGTTTTTTTTAATATTATTAAGTTTGAATTATATTCTGAAATACCTATTTTTAATTTGTCTTCTTCACCTTAATAAATTTACTTTACCTTAAATGGGGACGAGAGTCGCAGGTTATTTGAATATTATAAAAAGGGGTGGCGACCCCCAAAAAGTTGGAAAACACTGTTTTATTAGTTTTCTTATGGTATCCGTTATTTTATTCCATTCATGTTGTAAATCTATCGGTATTCAAATAATTGCACATTTGGTATACATTTTCGATAAATAAAGTGTACGAAATGATTAAATTAATTATTTACGTAACAAGTGGTGAAAAATTTAATCTGGGTAAAATATTACATTTTGTGCAGACACAGCAGGTGTTCGGTGACTTATGGACAGGAGTGTATATGCACCCTATCCTGTTTGATAGGGTCCCTATCAAACAGAATACGGTTTGTCAAAGAGTACAATTCCGTGTAAGTTGTCTTTACTCATAAACTGTACTCGGTTGAACAATCGACAGAGCCTTACCTTAAATGTTAAATAAACGATAAGATAGTAAAACAACATCTGCTATCGCATAAGGCATGTAGCACAAGAGATGTTGAGAGAACCGTGTGTGAATTGTGAAGGCGCATGTATAATTGCACTGAACAAGTAGCGTCCTCTGTAACTGCGCATACCCAAACAGAAGACAGTTTCACGGCACCAATCTGTGGGGATAAGGATAATTAAATTTTATATACGTACAAATTCATTGTTGTTATATACTGCTCTCATATATTGTTTCTTAAATTAACGATTCAACTGCATACATCGGAACATTATTCAGTGATATGCTGCCAAAGTACTGCAATTTAAATTATTAATTTCTAACCAAACAGCGTGATTAAATATTTGCGAAAAAGGTGTCGAAGTGGTTTTGCAAGGCAAGTTAGTTAAGCCGCGAGTAACAACAGAGACGATTCATAGAGGGTGGCATCGTCGTCGCCGTCGGCCTCGCGAAATACAGGGGCGAATAACGTTTGACATTTAATGCGTAGCCAAGCATTGGCTTAGATTACAATCGGTGAACGGTGATTGGCCCGGGGACGCGAAAGTTCACTCGACTCGAATGCTCTTTCGTCGGGGCTGTAGCCAACTCTCAAATATTTGTAGAGTGTTAGGGAAAAAAGTGATCGGGGCTGAGTAAAAAAAGAGTGAGAAATTGGATAGGCAGGCGACCGGCTGTTTCGTATCAAAGAGGCGTGGTAGCGTAAAAAATTCGATATCGAAACAGTGCCCCGTAACCTCCCGTTGGAAATAATTGGAACATCCAAATGCCGACAAGAGAAAGAAGGAAAGAAACTTTTGTTTATCCTTCGATATAGATGCGCACAATTTTAATATGAGTATAACAAATGATTGAAAATTTATATGTAGACGTAATCGAAGTGTATTATGAAAAAACTAATTATAACAAAAATTGTAGATTTAATAAAAAATCAACGTAGAAAGAAAAATGACCACGTGCATGCTTACAAGGGCGCATTATAAGGTGCATTGTGGGTGAAAGTTTTTGACATTGGTTATACTCCGAAAAGCGTCGCAAAAGGCGCTTGAAGCACCTACGATAAAAATTAGCAGTGCTCGACTACGTGCTCGCAGATTCTTGATGGCTAATTTTAAAATAAATAACGACGAAATAAGGAGAAAAGGAAATATTAAATAAGCCGTAAAAGAAAAGCTACGAGTAAATAATTGCAATTTTTGTTTAGTGCAAAAACTTGTTTTATGAAAAATAGAAGAATAAAAATAGAAATAGAAATATTTGCGTTTAAAATAAGTCAACAAGTACTTTTGTCAATTGGTCCGTGTCTGAATGAAAAATTAAAATTAGATAGAAGTGCTATAGAAGATAACTTTTCCCATCGCTTGTTATATATCACGCTAACGCTATTTTCTTCTCCTCGTTTATCCCGTAACGATCAAATTTGTTCGCACGTAGTATGTATCTCGTGCTTATTGCCTGATGTAATATGAAATAATGTTCGGTGCATGGCACTTTGTACTTGACAATAAAACGTGAATCCTTATAATCATGATGAAAACACGCAGGACGGCTAGTAATCACGTAGACGAGTAATGTTTCAACACATTATAGGCGCAGACGCGCGTTTATTATTTTATTACATCGTAATCTAGATATCGATACAAATTATCAGTGAATCAGAATCTCAGGAAATGTGCTTAGGATCAGAAAAATGACACTGATAAGGGGTTAATTATATGCTGTTGCAGCAAAATTGTTACAATAATTGAAGGCGGAACTGTGACTAAGGAAACGCTAGACCAACCCTTAAACAACAATTCCGTTAATCGCTATCATAGACGTGCAACATTATTGATCATACTTAAATTGTTGACCTTCGATTGGTAAAAGATAGGGAAAAATCTGTGAGCTTTTATCCAGCATCAATTGTTGAAGCGATCCAATTAGGTTTGGAATTTCAATTAATTCGCCAATTAGCCCACCTGAAATCCATTTAGACGTAATCTGATAGGAGGCAGCCTGAATCACTCACTCCTCTGTGGCATCCGATGTGAACGCGGAGAGAAGTGCATTTGCTTTTGGAGCAGTCGACAAATTAGCAGTATTAGCGGCACGAGCGCGGATACAGATTTCGTGGAGTACAGTTTCCGGCTGGATACGCACGCGGCGAATTATTGAAGTTAACTCAAGCCAGATATCTGCTAACGCACAGTCGTACCTCAAACTGAGAGGGTGATGAAATAAATTTATTAACATATCGTCATGCAACTCTAATCGTATCTTTACATTTCATTTTATGTAGCAAACTTTCCCAAATGCCTTGCGTCACGTAAAACGTCCGTTCCCTATTTAATCGTGTCATAGCCTTTGATTTTATTCTGCAAACTGCTCTCTCAATATCTAAATATGTAATATGCAGAATATTCTAACATGTGTGTATTAGAAATGTCTAAAAGTAATGGTCCTGTGTATACAGCAAGTTTTTAGAAATGTTACATCTGGTGGATCCGGAAGTGCTAACTCTTAATATTATTATTATTCTCTTACGTTGAGCAGCAAGGGATGATTCGGTTACCCGAACACTGCGATTTTTTTGAAACTGTGTATATTTGTAGAGGATCTCAATAAAAATATTGCGCAATTTTTCGTTCGTGCCCATTTTCGTTTCTTCAGGGTAAAAACACCCCCTAAAGGTTAACGAGTGTTTCCCTATTTTCCAGTACATCTGAAAAACTATAGTGGATATAAAAATATTGTTATAAAGAAAATATAATGGTTTTTTATTCTGTATAAAACTGTATAATCGAATTGTTTAAGACTTTTGGTGGGGACATTTTTCTCAAAATTACAAATCGTGATCGACTTGAGTACCCAGTTTGATAGAGCATAAAAAGCTGTTGAGTTTTCATTCTAATAATTTTTTATATCTACTACAGTTTTCAAGAAATACAGGAAAGTAGAAAATCACACATTAACCTTTAATGAGTGTTTTCACCCCGAAGAGCCCTGTTTTCACCGTGATGCTTACTTCTATTCAAATTCTCTACAAACCTGTATAGTTTCAAAAAGTTCGTCATGTTCGGATAACCGAACTTCCCTTGTTAGTCGAAGAAGAAACAGTTTGGGAGTTGCAAACCAAATTTGGGATAACTCCAGTGAAGACGACACATCCTCAGTGATAAAGTGAAAATCCTGTGTGAAAGTAGTAGTAGACTACCTAACAACGTTATGCTATCTGTCGCTCAGGGGTTAATCATAAACATGTTACTACCGAAAGAATGAACAAATTGATTAATAAAAGTGACTGGAGATTGAAGAGGGAATAAAACAGTTGAATGGCAACGGTATGATCTAATTACTCGTGCGGAGGCCACAATAGGAGCAAGAATACATCGTTCGTAAATTGGAGGCGAGCACAATATAAGGTATCTCGATAGCTCGTTACACGGTCACGATGATATAAACTTGCCGAAGGGTAATCAAGTAATGAATACATCGCCTGCGAAGACCGTACGTATATAAATCATGCCGGAGAGGATGCCAGGGTGAGCCCTTATCTCCAATCAGTACATTGATTGCACGCAGCCAGGTCAAATACCGGGCTTTGCTCGACGGCTCGGTTCAGGCACGATAGCTTATTCAATTTCCGAAGCGGCCATTCACCATTCAATTCGGCAGTTATCAAACTCCACCTATCCCCTATCTGTATTTTACGTGGCTTTCTAGGAATCCTGCTCCCCATGAAAGAAAAGAATTGGGTTATTTAGGGGTCGGTGGGATATAAATACGGCTAATTTAACCGTGCGAAGTACGGATTCAGCCGGAAAATGCTGAAAAGGAATCCATCGGTCCTTGAAATTTCGCTAAAATTATTTCCCCGATTTAATTGCTTCAAGTTAAATGTTATCAAGAAGGCAGGTGAGCGTCGAAGGAGGTTAGTAAAATAGTGAAATGGAATATTTTGGGAACTAAAACCGAGTGTTGTTGAATGGAGTGCTTTTGTTCCTCACTTGAACTACGTTTAGGTAAATATACGGTATAGTTCGTTGGTTATAAGAAGTTGTCAGAGAAGAGAGATCTGATATGCTATAGAAACTTCACTTATGACATGTTGAAATTTTTATATAGACCACGTTATCGTTTATGGAAAACCAAACACTTTTTAATATTCAACATTTGTTCTACTTCCATTGGTTTCTGAACAATTTACCTACTTAAGTTTTCCATCATCAAGGTTGAGAGCATCTCTGAATATCAACAGATAAGAAACAGTAAAGGAAAGGTGGGATAGTTGATCACAGTTTTTCTTTTTTATTAAAATAATAATAATGGTTTGCTTCGTTTGTATTTAATTATTTGAGTTGTGATATAAACTGATGTGATCATGTATCCCCGCTGATCAACTATCCCACCTTTCCCCTATGTTTGAAATATTTTTCAATACTCTATCCACGTGCCAAATTTCACCAAAATCAGCGATTGCCAATTGGGCGATATTCCTGTTAATATTAGTGACTTCAACGTAGTTATTTTAAGTCCTCAACACTTGGAATCAGCTCCGTCACAAGCGTCCCGTGTACCTCCTACTTTAGCGTTGATATTTTAAACAATGGCTACCACAAGTGCACGTTCCTTTGTACTGTTTTACGAAACCGAAATTAAACAGGCACGATTACGCGGTACATTTCCTAAAGCATACGGCTATTACTCAGCATCTATCCGGCAGAAGCAAGACTCGCTTTCCGCAGTGTACATAGATAATGGAGCTTAATTAATTGCTCGTGATGCGCACTCTGGGCTGAGCAAACACATTTACTTATTACCATCCATCTTGAGTGGTGCCTCTCAAGGGAATCGATTCCCTAAGTGCACAGGGCTGATGATGACACGAATTGTCGAAGAATCGACACGTGATCGCAACAAAATCTCTAATACAATTCTCGTCCAGAGACTGAAAGCTCCACCTGGACACACATTAATTTGTCCTACACCTTTGACCAGTCACCGAATTTGACTAACTAGAATTGCATTGCTCATTTAGACTACTCATTTATCACGCAGTTACTTGTATAATCGGTGTTGCATCAAAGTCAATCCCCTCGATGGAATCATCAACCGACATTAATTCATCCCATTAATCAAGTTTAAGTGAAACTGTTTGGACGTAATGAACCTACCGGTAATGGGCAGTAGTTAATACTTGTCTGCGTTAATCGCCACGCCCATGACTGGCAATGCAGAACAAGGAAGTCTCGCCTAGTGATCGTTATTGACTGGTACAGATCCCTCGGGTCGTAAGTGACATTTACGCGATGCAGCCAGGGTTAAACTTGCCCCGGAGATGGGAAAGGGGCAAAACGCCGTATCTCACTTCCGGTATCTATACGGTCGCTGAGTTTCCCTGACAACGAGACAACAACAAACGCCTAATGGCCAGTGCTCGACTTAAAGTTTAATTTCCTGACCAGAGGATAGTGCTTAAAGTGTCCTTCCTTTCGTCCTCGTCTCCATTCTCGTCGTTCTCCCTTGGGTTCCACTTTCCGCACATCCCGGTCTTTCTCGCTTTCATTGACTCCCTTGTTCCTTTAAGCCTTCTTTTCGCGACAGTGCTGCATGACTTCGTCTCTGCACCATCGATAAGCTTAGCCGAGTAATAGACCGGTAATGGGTTTTATGAAATGTTAAGCAATGAGCAACGATGACCACATCCTCGGGAGATATGCCCCATGGTACATTATTGCTTAATTGATCCCTTGACAGTGAGTGAAATTGCGGATCTATGTGTGTACATGCGTGTTCCATAATGTTCCACGAACTGGTACAGGGGGACGATTGATTTTAGAGAAATACCTATGCACCCACGATCGCTGATATATCTTAAAAATACTTTGTGGTTATACTGAAGTTCACCTTAAAGTAATTAAGAAAGCAGGATGTTATACTAAAAATTTGGTGCATGAGATGTGTTCATGTTCGATACAAAGTGGATGTATATTCTGTGTAGCCTGTCGATTTTTTCTGTTTTGTTTGACTGAATTCTACCCTTAGCAGTGGTTTTGGTTTCTTCTGAAAAGTGAATTAATAGATACAACTGGGAAAAATAAAACTCGATGTGGGCTATTTGTTAGGGCGAGTTGAGATATTTAATGAGTATCATGGTCATTCTATTTAAATGTGCTGCAAATCGAAGACTTTGTAACGCGGGGAATTTATTTCCCATTAGGGTAAATAAAATTATTGGATATATGCTAAGCTTTATTTAATTGCTCATTACATAGAATTTCAAATCATCCAGCCTCTACACTTATGTATGCATATGTAATGCTTTAAATTTATTATTTTAAAAGCACGATACAAACCGATCGTTTGAAACAAAATATTTAACTCGATTTTCGTACTATAGAATATAACGAAAAACGTTGTTGCATTAAGTACAAAATGATATTATATTTAATACATAAACTTGCAAAATAAATGACGAAATGAGCCAATAACAAGATAACGTTAATAGTATTGGTCATAATAACAACAAAATTTACTTATGACTTACTGAAAAAAACATGCTCTTGATTTCGGTTTTCTTCTCATTATTCCTAATCAAATTTGCTTTCTAGATAGGTAGTACAAGAATTTTATATGAAAAAAGGGACACAGATAAAAATAAAGTGTACTTTCGATCTCAACATTATTCCCAAATATTAATAATTTGAACTTGTAATCAAAATTCTTTTTCTATACGTGTCGTTTTTATTTCTTCATTAATGCCACTAAAGAGTATCCATTAATTAGATAGATTTGAAAAAATGGCTTAACTAGGAAGGATATAATTCAGCATCTACAAAATAATGCATCAGATTTGGTGAGCCTCAAAATCTTAACTGTGCTTGGCGGGCACAGTATCTGCGTGAAATACACGTGGTCGTGGCACTGACCCCTGCAATGTAACCCCTCTTGGTAACTGACGTGTATGCACGAGGAAAAAGTTTTGGGGTTGCCACGTACATTTCCACCCCAGTGGGTTCTCTCCCCAAAATTCTTATGGGCGGTGGTGTATAATGAAAAAAAATAGCCAGTCAGAAGACAGATGGTCACGATACTCGCCCATATTATACTCGTGTTAAGAAACAGATTTTCAGACTTTCGATTTAATTTATCGGCCAAAGTGCCGCGCCACCTGACTCCTGTCCTTAAATCGAGAAACATGCTTTTAAGAGTACCCTCCGGTCAAAACGCTTGAGAAATACGTGATTTTCATGAATTAAAAAAAAGAAACCGAACAACATTCAGGGAAAAAGCTTTTTGGATTTTATTACTATATGTTTGAAGAACAAACAAAAAAATTGTTATTTGAATTTTATCAATTTTTAAATTAGAGCTCTTGATGGGGGCCATCAGAACTCGTGACAGGATCGTCTGAAATAAATAATTAAAAATATTCTTAAAATAGTCTCAGGTTAAAATAGACTGGGTTTGTCCAGGTTTCATTGTAGCCTATATTTTCTGCAGGGTCCTAGTAACAGAACAACTATGCAAAATATGATTCAAAATCAGTCAAAGAATTTAGGAGTTGATATATTATAATTTAACTACAAGGTGTCTGAATCCTTAATAAACAAGCATCGTGCTCTGTCCCATAAAAAACACAAAACGTACGTTTGAAGTCATAGAGTCACTAGAAAAATATAATGTCAGTGTTTCTTAAATGTTCAGGCCTATCGATAGCAAGAATCTTGATCGTTTCAGCTGTATCTACGGCAGGGGGAGCAGGAAGGGTAACAAAATTTGTGCAAACCGTTTCACATAATATATTGTTAAATGGGCCGACGAAGGTTCTGAAGTGATAAAAAGAAGAACTATGAGAACAGAAGAACCAAGCCCAGGGAACGCGAGAGAGAACGTGGGGGGGTTGACAGAGGGGATCGGAGTACAGTCCCATGTCCCCAGCGTCATGAATCATGCATTCTCATCCCCTAGGAACGAACTCGAGCGCTCTGTGGTAGCGTGATCCGTCCAACAAATAAACAATGTTATTTGTTCTCTGGGATCTCGACCCATTCGCAGTGGTCCAAAAGACTTCATGAGGACGGTACAGAAGGACGAACCTCGGAGTTCCGCACTTTCGCAAACCAAAACGTCGAGAGGGAAGATGAGGTTCGCTTTTCCGTAACCTCTGCTTCTTTTTCTCGCAGCAACTCTGCTTTCTCTCCATATTTTTGGACTTGCATATTTTCGTCGCTTCGCCTTATCGTTCCTCTTTCACTGCCCTTATTTTTTAACAATGGTATCCACCTATCAGGGCCAATAGAAACTGTCGTATGCAGCGACTGCGTGTGATTATCTTCTCGTTTACTGTTTATGTTAATCATTATCAGTTCACGTTATTTACTCTCATTCGATGGGGGAATGTACAAGAGTCTCATGAACTTTTTGAAATTTCTCCTACGTATTACTTTCAAGTCTGATTAATACATTTTTTGTTCACAAAAGGAATTCCTTCGGGGTCTTAAGACCTCTCATTAAACATGAAATATTATATTTACAATATATTTCTTTTATCAGTAAAATCACTGCGTATACTTAATAAAACCCAACAGATTTATTTAATAAAAACTAAGAATAACTAAATCTTATTTCTATAAACTGATGTTGATAAGATAAACACTTGATATATCTACAGTATTTAATCTAAATGTTACTTTTTCTTCTTGTTGCAGATGAACCGTCCTATTCAAGTGAAGCCAGCGGACAGTGAAAACCGCGGAGGTGAGAATAAGCAATCGAATCAGTATATCTCTTCATCAAATTTTGATAATATATCAGATTTGAAATTGAACAAAATGAGGTTATAGAAAATGCTTAACATAATTCTATAGTTAATTTAAATCTTTAACAGTATATACACGTACATACATTTAATATTCATTTACCTTTATATATTTAATATTCTCTGATATATTCAGAATTTTTTCACTTTTTCAGGCAGATAGAAAAAATGGTCAAGTCAAAGATTTCTAAGAGTGCCTAATAATACACAAACATTAATGTCTCATATATTGTTTTGGCACAAAGTCAATATTTCTGTTGCTTTTTATGGAAAGGCGTTGAGAGGTTTATGAGTAATGATGTTTACGATTTTATAGGGTTGCTACTGAAAACTATATCTCTATTTATTCACAATAGTACAAAATATATAACAAAGAATGCGTTATGGGTTAAACGGTTCAATAAAACCGATTGAATAGTTGGTTATGAAATATTATTATTCAACTGGAAAGCATTCTCTGTAACATAAAGTAATACTGGTTGATAATCGATACGTAACTTTCAACCAAGAAACACAAAAACGTCCCGATATAAATTGATTTCCATACATACAAAGCCAATGCATCGTTCTAATATTACGCTTATTGTTTTCATTTCAATGAAAATCCACCAATAATTTGGAATCGTGTAGCTTTTTACGCCCTTACACAGGCTAAATTTTATAAAAGACTACATATAGACAGGTCATCGAATCCGATATATTAAAAATACTGGATAACAATGGACCACGTACCAAGTTCATGAATATCAACTGATACAACGTTATATAAAATTGTAATAATACATGGTACATATTTATAGGTAAACTACATTTATGAAAAGCCACCAAGTAACACTGGCGTCTGTCAGACCATTTTTCTTGTCGTTATACTTTTCCTAGCTTTGTGTTCTCGTTTAATCTTTCTTCTTCACAGCACCTGATAAACTTCACGGATAATGAGAAATTTTATCGTTATTGCTTGTGGCTAGATGCATACTTTTATCGCTAGACTAATCGGAGGCAATAAATTTCAGAATAAATAATCTTTATCGTCGTTTCTTTTACGACAAAAGTAACGTCATTTTACTGGTCGTGAAATAATAAACATGAAACTTCAAAGGAATTCAATTTAATGAATTCAGTGTTGACCTGTAGGATTAATAATACGCGGTGAATATTATCTTAGTCACCGATTTACGTCATTCTTGTGCATAATATTCATGTAGAATTGTTTCCAATACTTTCATGCCATGGCTATTATATTTATGAATAACAAAGTTAAGGCGTTTCGTCCGATACCGTTGAATACTATACAATGATAAGAGCACCGACAAATTCCTATGATAGTGCTGAGTTGGAATTATATAGCGAGTTACGTCATGATAAAAGCGAATACTGAACTCCTACCGTCTGAATTAATTGAAAATTACTATGATAAGTTAGAGCAACTGGTTTACGAAATTTAAAGAGATTCAGACGTAAATGCAAATTTTTCTAACACTTTTTGTCATCGGAGTGTTATGTGCCAGTCGAATGTGTGTTGAGCTAAAACTGTTTGAAACAGATTATGTGTTAATAAATGGAAATGTGATTAGTCAGGATAAAATATACATACATACATACATACTTATGCAATGGTGAGATATGGTTAGCAAAGAATTAAGTCCACCGCACAATAGCTTATTAAAAAATTTCGTTTTACTAAAAACTAAATATTACTATGACTATTCACATATTGTCCAAAGGTACCGATTTTTTAATGCTTGCCAAAATTCAGCATTTTCAAATCTTTGAGAATCTCAAGAACAATATGAAGCAAGAACGGAAATACATACGAAACCAGTAAAAACAGCAATAAATGAACGTAAGTGAGAAAGAATTGTATTTTATTAATTGTTCCCCGTGTGACCGCTTTTTCAACTATCTTCTTCTTGTTTAAAGTTTGAACTAGATTAGTATACATGTGCTGTTTCATAAATCATTGCGTAAAACGAGGTATTCGATTTTTAAAGTTCAGTGTTACATATTCTGCGGTATACAGAATACCGAATTGAATGTCTATTATTTTGTGAACGAAAAACTTGCGAAAAGAAAGTTTAGATAATAAATATTCTCTGAAAGGAACTAATTGTAAGATAGCTTCGCAGAGACTTTTGCCCATTTCCGCAGTGTTAAACATTCGATTTCTGTACACACGTAAGGGGAGATTCGAAATGACGCATTACAATATCGATTCTTAAAATTCATGGAGCTACGAGCCCAGAGGACTTTATACGGTGCAATTCGGTAAAGTCCTCGGCGATCCTCGACATCGTTCGCTCAAACGGATCTGAATAGAAAAGCGTACGACATAAATCGTGGAAAATGTGGAACGAGAAGGAGCAATCGGCAAAAGGACGAAGCTGGGTGTATGCGAAGGCGAAGGGAGAGGAAGGCGGAAAGATATATTCGTGGAAAGGCACCGAAGAAAGAGAAAACCGGGTTAAGGAGTGGCATGAGGGAAGTAGATGAGGGGCCCCCCCGTAATTCATATGCTAATGTGGCGTAGATGCCATTGTAATCTCCGGTCGCCTGCCTCAGTGTAGCCCCACAAAGCCTCAGTTTGACGCGGCTGCAGGAGAAGCAATCCAAAGCTGAACGCTGACATTGCTTCTGCGCTACTTCTGCTTCCATTGCCTTATATGGTATACCTATATAGATAACGTATATAGATCTAGTCAGAGACTTTAATCAGGAGGTTACGGAACTTCGTTAACCACGTATCCGTTTTCAATCCTTACAGAATCGGCTATTAGCAGTAATGTTCTTTTATCGTCAAGTAGGTAACGCTTTACCGATTGCCTTCTTACATTCGTTGTTGCCCGCTCTTTTAATTCAACACCTTTGCCGACAACCTTGATAGTTGGTAGATCTAAGCTTGGTAGATCTCAGTCATCAGCTTAACCATGAATAAAAGAATATTGTAAAATCTTACACAAGGAGACCAAACCCAGTCCACAATCATAAATCAAATTGAAGGACTGGGCGAGCCGTTCAAGACACACTTCCCTTTTGGATGCAACTAGTCATTTGTTTTCGAGATATTTCCGGAGATCGTTAGACCCATTCCCATTATGTGTAATTCAGACAAACGTTAATAATTCCGAATACCAACCCTATTATAACAGATTTTTTTACTTATATTTTTTAAACAATTTCGAAACTAGAAGAATGACGACTTAAACATCCCCTATTTTCATATAGACTACAATATATTTCGATATCATCAAAATCCCAGACATCGAAGTACAAAAGTGATCGACTTGGTGTAGAATGACCCCTACGCGATTTGAGAAAAGTGTCTCAGCTGATACTATAGTCCACGCTGAGCACAATGCATTCCAAACTCCCTTTGATATGTGGAAGAAAACTGACAACGGACAGCTCGGATCATGAGCCTTCGCCGGTATTCACGAGTCGGGTTCCATACGTTCAGCAACCACGAATAACCCCTCCACATTATATAGCATATACGTTGATGCTCGCCCATTCTAATATAGACGCATTCGAGCCTAGACCCTGTTTAACACGTCCACATTAGAATACACTGACTCCTCAATGGATAGGTACTCATCCAGGTCTGGACCCGACTTAATAACAGTGATTGAAGTTGTGAGTCAAGCCTCATCTATAGCTCATGAGAGCTCGATAAACTATTATATTTTATATATAACAATGTCAGTTTTTTAGACTACTTTACTTTCATTTTTTCAAAAAGATATCGAGTAAAAGGTAGGGTGACAGTGTTAATACTTTAATTCATGAAGTGTTTAGTTTAGATGACTATCTGAAATTTGTTTCATTGTTCCAAGTGTCTCGTTCGCCTTTTATACGTCAGTGACAACTCTTTACACAAGCCATTTCGCAGATCTTGTCGCACAGTTTAATCACAAGGTTTTATTGCCGCCTCTATAGTATGATAACGCTTTACGGGTGAAGTAATATCCTATCAGCAGTACACAAGACAAATCAAGTTTCCACTACGAGTTGCTGTCGCATTAGAACGCTAAACAGTGTCAAATGGTTTCGTCCTGTGAATCTTATCGTAACTATTCTTTCAACAGCTTTACTCGTAGCATTTACCGTAGCTTGTTGCGTACAATAAAGACACAAACACTTCGTAACTGTTCTTTACGTGAACTCACCTTGCCAAGAACCAAAAGAGACATATTCAACTACGTATGTTTCCATCCTTATCAGCGAACCTTTGCCTCTACATAATTTTAAAGAATAGCCTTAAGGAATAGGTATACAGAATCAAGTTCTACGTAGGTTTCTCACGCCTTTCAAGCCTAAGCAGGGCTGATTGTCTCGCGAAAGCAGCCGGAATTAAGTGTACAACGACGGAAACAGGTTTGAGTAATGCGTATCTCCCGTGGAAGTTGCCTGAGCTCAAGGGTAGTCGAAGTTCCTGCGAGTGGATAAGGGTGGCTTCTGTACCAGAGCTAGTTGAGCAAGTAGATAAGTTTCGATCCCTCGGCGAGCCACCTTGCTTCCACCGCCATCACTCGCCCTACTATGTTCGAGCAGATAAACGTATCCTGGGATATCGAGACTCTCGAAGGCAGCCTTCATTGCCGGCAACTTCGAGTTGGCCGGCGCTACACGAACCGCTTCGGTCCGAGGCTGTTGCGAGAAATCCTCGTGGATTATGAGAGGACGACGTGCTTCCTCACGGGGCGGGAAATGATGTCATAAATAGAACGACGCGGGATAAAGTTACGCTTGGGTTCGTAATTACGGCCTATTTAACGGTCCTCCTGTTGACGAGTGCGCAAGAATTTTGGTTGGATTAACCTTATAAGGCCGGCCCTGTTGGATTTTGGCACCCTTCGAAAATATTACATATATGACAAATTATGGACAATATTATTAACCGACCTCTCTGGCATTGTATCCTACACTATTTGTGATTGCAATGTTACATATAGATGGTATTCACCAAATCCTGTGTAATATACCCGAGATGACTAGTCTATTGTTATATGTCCAGTAATTCTCTGCAACAGTTCAGCTATATAAGCTCCCCGGAATGTTGAATGGTGCCCTCGTAAACGTTAAAGAAAACGTTTTGATTCGTTAAAAAAAAATGATCTCAAAGTGTATCATCATGGAACATCTGTCCGCTTATTCGGTAGGAAGAATGCTACCAGAAGTATGGATCAGTGAATAATTTTGTGCGATGACTCTTCAACAGAATGTTAAAATTCACATAGAGTTCTTTTTCAGAGGTAAGGTATTCATACCGAGCATGTTTCAGATAGTCAGAAAAAAAGAATTTAAAGACACTTAATTGATGTCCTTCATTAGATTAAAGCCGGAATTAATGAACACGGTAGGAATACAATACCTTCCATCCCTATACGTTGCGATATTATTCTATTCGTGGCTTTAATCGAATCAACTGGGTAATCGCTGGATAAGAGCGAAAACCAATCTAAGGAAGGAGCGGGGAAAAAAGGAAGCTCGCCAGGTCGGCGAGCAGGCAAGAGAAAAGGAGACACGATGTCAAACAGAATGTTCGCTTTGTTCTCGGTGTCCAGCGAGAAGATAATTTCCCGAGGGTTAATTCCTTCCTCGATTTCTTGGAGGCCTGACCGGGAAACGGGGGGAGCGCGAAGGGCACGTTAACACTTAGCTCGGGCAACAAAGGTCCAATTCTTGGTCCCCACGGTGTCCCGGCACGACAATAGGAACGAACGCTCGATAAAAAGTACTCGGGGCTTAAGGAAGGAGGAATTCTCTGTGAAGGAATAGGAGGAGAAAGTGTGAGGAAGTGAAGAAGGACGGATGAGAAAGGGCAGGTTGGACGAAGGGGTAAGAATCCACGGAGAACGGGGATGCAACGAGGCTGCAAGTCAGGCGAGAATCTAATTTCCCGAGACAAATCCTTAAATGTGCCCTGGAGCCTGGCTGGAAGGCGCGGGCCAGGCTACAGACTGGAATGAGCTCGTGTCTAGCACCCGCGACGACGACCTTTAACTCGGTTCGCCAATTTTGCATCTCCATAACCTCGCGAGAACGCGTCATTAAAGTTCATTCACGCGGGGAATGCGGCGAATCGAAAGCGCGAGCTGCTGCCGCCGCCTTATCCAAGGAATGTAAAATTGTGATAAAACCGTTACGCCCGATTGAAGACCTCGCTGCCAACCGCGTGACGAACTTTCAGAACTTTCAGTTAATACGAAAAATTATCACTCGCTCCAACTGCGATTCTTGAATAAATGAGTGAAGAAGTCTTTTCTTCCAATGTGCTTAAGTCACAAATGAATTATTAGAGAGCAACGTAGTTTTCAATACCTACGTTCATCTCTTGTACCTATTTGGACTCATGACAACCGATCTACATAAACGTATTCTTGCAGTTAAACAGATTTTTACGACTTCTTTTGCAAAGGATAGGTACCTACCACACATAGAGTGGTTTACTATAACTCCGATAGCTTGATTGATATTACAATGGTAAACTAATTATTTATTTTCTATTCAGATGGTTTACTTTGTGTGGCTAGTTAGGTAGTGTTGCTATTTTCTATCCGATCACTCGGAAGAACTAAAAGAAGTGTGCTGCAATGTATAATGACGGTAAAGAGAACACTTGGTCGAACTCCTGAAGGGAGGGTATATGAAATCTTGTCTTTTGAAAGGGTACATATAGGCAACGAAGTCAACGAATGGTGTATTTTGGGCCCAATGGCATTTCTTTGTTTCTGTTCTGTATTACAGAGTGCATGATGGACGACGGGAGCACCAGTGCCATCTTCTGGAAGTAGGAGGCACCGGTGGCGGCCGCTGAAGGTAACTTCGACTTCCAGGAGATAGCTAGCTTCCTTCCAGTACCTCTATTCTTCTTTTTCTCCGCAAAATCGGCAGAAGGAGAACTTCTCTAAGAGAAAAACGAATTTTCCTCTCTCATCACGCCATCACCGCTGATTCAGCCAGCACAGCTCGCCGCAAAGTTCATTTTGCTGCTCGCTAGTGTTTGACCCACGAAACCTAGCATACCTTCACGAACTTCCTTCCCCTCCCACGGCCGCGTTTCAATTTTCTTCGCCCTGCGCGCGGCCAATATACACATATCTATCTTCCAATGAAAGCAGAATCCAAATTTCGAGGATATCAGACCCACACTAAATTTGTCCAATAGTGAAACTTTGTCGGATTCGCAAAATTCATTCTTCTTTTATTAATTTTCATACCGCGCGGTTGCTCGAGTAATTGGAAGCGAAATATTCCGCGATAATTCGGCCTCTGTATTCCGTGATTATTCGTCTGATTGATTTTGAAAGGAAACTCGTCGTAGCATTTCATTTTGGTAATCCGAGGGGGGAGAAAAGAAAAGTAATTGGATATCGATGTAATTCGGTTTGCGCGAAGCAACGTGTCTTTATCGAAAACCTTTTCCCCAATTCGAATACCGTTCTGCCATTCCTAATCCACTTCATCCAAGAACACGAACATACAGCGTGGTACACTGTAAGGTATTACAAATAATGTTGTGCGTACCCACGTGCGTGAACCTTTACCCAGTAGCCGTAAACTTGTCGTTCGTGTTTTTTGCTCTAGTTATTGCGCACCGACGTTATCACATTGTTCAAGTCTCGTTACGACGGGATCTGTGCGGACGCTCTTAGATTCAAATAAATCATTCCTCTCTAACAGTGTAGGAGCCTAGACGGCCATGCGTTTGATTACTCGAGAAAATGTCCGAAAAGTAAATGAACGAGGAAAAGCAAATTATCTTAGAGCGTCCGCCAACCGTACGTTGCAGATAGCTTCCTTTTTTGTTCCGAAGGTCGAATATATCGTACCCCTCGTAAAATTCAAGACCCTTTATTAATTCCCAATCTTCAATTCTCACCTTATCCCTTCGTATGGACAACCGCCTTAAGCGTACATATTATACGCTCTTTACAGCTATGACCATAAAATAGTGGCTCGCTCGTTGGATGTGTTGTCTCGTTCGTTGTCGATGTGTTTTTTTATCATCTTTGTAAATATTTTCTGATTATGATGTCAGCTACGTTTATCTTATTCTATTACTTAGATATAATTCTATATGAAAACTTTTTGCCCTTTCCTTGCCTTCTGTTCTGCCAAATCCTTGATAAAAAAAAAACAACCCTTTCACGAATTTCCATTAACCACATCTTTTGTCACGTAGCCCCGGTGGATCTCGCACATCCACAGTTATTTATTATCGGTGTTATACGGGGGTACACGTACACACAGAATACACAATCGGTGCAGATGTTTTTAAAAAACACTCGCGTTTCATGATTGCCGAATTCATTGGTTTACAATGATGAATGTGGTACAGCGAAAAGAGATATAAAAAAAAATTGAAAACAGCTGCAGAAAATCCTTTTCAATTTAGCGGTGAATTTCCGAAATCGCTTTCTTTTCAAGTTATAAACACTTTCGTGTGTGACAGAGTTATGTAATGACACGTGACGATTAAATTATTTTCCTGATGAGAGAATTGTCAGAAATAATCTATTTTTCGCAATAAAGAATTTGAAATGTTGGAAAAATATTTGGAATTTTATTTCATGAAATGTCTTTGCAAGTTTATCATTCCAATTAGAGTTGTAGTTTCCTACTGTAGTGTAGTGTATTTCCTATTAAATTCTACTACTAAAAATTCGCAACATGAAAATTTTCGTCTCTTCGCTAATACTTATGCAAATTTCGAATAGTACCTCACCAGGAAAGAATAACACTGCTTAACGTTACTCAATTCGCCAGGCAAACTTAGAAAATGTATTAAAAAACAAATGTGTTTATAACTCGAAGAAGAAATACGACCATTACATTTTCACTCCGAGATGAGAAAAACAGGCTCTTAAAATTTACCGATCTACTTTACAATTACTCTGTTACTGCACATAGTTACCGTGTATGTTTCACATCAAAGCATTTACTCGAAGGAGTAGTGAAAATATCGAGACAATCAGGCCCAAATATATTCCACGAAATGATAAACGGCATCATAATTTTCTATCGATTCTTCTTCTTCGCTATTTCTCTGCACAAATTAAAAATAGCCGTAGATTAATAAAAGAAAAATGATTAAGTGGCGTGTGACCCTTTATAAACGATATGTTGACCTCAGCACCACGCGGCACACTCGTTGGTGGCGTTGTCTACGCTTTCAATACATATCTTTTATTTTAATAATAGACGATAAATATGTCTATCGATCTTATAATAGTCCGAATTAAATTCACCACAACATAAAGCTATTATAAAAGAAGAAGACATAATGTTTTCTACAAGGCTGAAATTTCAGTGTAGACGGCATCACCATCGAGAGTTCTGCCCGTAGTTGAGTCGCTTGTACGCCCCATTCGGTTTTTACGCGAACACCGTCTTTTCTCCATCTGTTTCTCCGGCTTGTGGCGTAGGACGTAGGATTGAAATTGATTTGATTATCTTGATTTCCTTTGTAATCGTTACTTTGTCACCTTACAATCCCCATTGAGATACATTATCGTCACTGTCACACGTGTACGTCGTGTTAGATACTATTACCGATGTCTCTATTATAAACGATATTTTATTATCCTTGTCGTTTTATATCCATTCTATATTCGTACCGTAAACGCATATATGTATACATATACACTCACGCAGTTCTCAGCTGCTGTTTCAATGTGATCAAAACAATGGCCGTGCAGGCCACGTGTCCGTGTAAATTTTGCATATAAACACAGACCATATATGTATATATCTATATATATCTATATACATATATATATTTATTTATTTGTACCCTTACCCCCTTCCCCTTAGGATGGTGGATGCTGGTGTAACCGTGTAACTTTGTCGTTCTCGGTGTTAGCCGCAAAATCTCTTTTAATGCCTAAAAAGCGCTATAAGCGAAATTGGTCCTTCCTCAGCACACCGACTAACGGATCTCTTTGTTTTTTTTTTCTCTGTTCCCTCTACTTCGACACGCGGACGACCCGCAGACAGAAAGCTGTTCGTGGGAATGCTCAGCAAGCAACAAACCGAAGACGATGTCAGACACTTGTTTACTGCCTTTGGTACAATAGAGGAGTGTACCATCCTTCGAGGACCTGACGGCAGTAGCAGAGGTGAGTAACAAGCATTCATTCTAAACTTTACTCCTATGCTTGTATAAATGGTATTTAATACGACGTTGCGTTTATACGGTGAATCAATACTTTTTTACGAAAATAAAATAACGAAAATGACGGGGATGTTTTGGAGAAAAGTGTGATGTCGTAGTAGCAGTTCGTACTGTTGCTAAAGTAATTCTCATTGTTAGCATGATTTAAATGTATAGCATTTTGTGTATTATTATAATTAAGTGGACATCGAATATGTATGGATTAAAAACATCTGTTTGTATTGATGTGAAAATATTTCAGTTGAAATAATATGTAATATAATTTAATTAATATGAGGATACATATTGCTGATATTCTATGTATACTCTATGAACAAATTGTGCACCGAAATTGGCAGGCTACTCTTACCGAGTCTAGAGTAAAATGGTGATAAATAATTTTCTTACTCCACCTTGCCATTACACAATTTCATGAGAAGCCTTGTAACCAATATGCAGAAATGTCTAAATTCCCCATTGGAAAATAAAGGTGGATGGAAAATTTTGTCAAAATAAATGCTTTCTAACATTTGTTAAAAAATTACTCAAATTTATAACCTTGCATTTGCTAAGATTTGCCGCCACGTTTATTGAAATATGTAAATGATTAAATTGATCAAATTATTTTCTCCCACCTCTGTGTCTTTAAAACACAATATATACATATGTATAGTACCTACACCTAAATCCACTGCGCTCTTAAAAGTAAGTATACGTTGATAGTTGGCAGTTTTAACGCCAAAGAAGGTCATTTTAAAACAGAATAATTACCTGAAATGGTTTCCGAGTCGCGTGAGACGTTGATGATAGATGCGCGGCCAAACGAATACAAAAGAAATGTACAATCACAGTGGCACTTGACAATTTCCGTCTGCTCTGAACAAATCTAGTTATTGCCATAGCGGGGGAAGGGGAAACGAGGTTCACAGGTCAGTAAACATTGCTCCTGGGATGATGAATGCCTGCAGAGGAGAGGATGGAGAAATTCGAAATAGTTCAGATAGGACCGGAGAAGCAATAATTTCCGTTGAACGAGCCAGTGAATTTTAAATATTTCCATATAAAAATGAAGACCATGAGTAATGGGATGCCAGTCGAGTCTCTGAGAGGTTCAACAGCGCGAGAGGAAGAAGCAATCGGAGAAAATGAAGAAGGTCGGCGGCGTAAATAGGCAGTAACACAAAAACAAGGAATTGGAAAAAGACTGACGGATAAAGTAGGAAAGAGCGAAGGAGGAGAGGAGAGGGATAAATGAAATTACCCGTGGACATAAAGAAAGGGGAGAAGGGTAAGCAGCCAAGCAGGCGTGAATGTAATTAAATTCCACCTTGAAGTAAAACTCACTTTTAACAGTTAATAAGATTTTGATTCGCAGTCGGTGACATAACCGTACCGCCCATCGTCTTTGGCAGGTACAGAAGATTTGCGATGTAAAGGAAAACTCACTCGGTAGAAGCAGGATTGTAGAAACAGGCGAGAGCAGTATTCGGGGAAGGATACTTACGGCGTTGGAAGACTTGCTCCTTTGCTTTACGAAGAACGAGTTCCCTTCTCTCCCTGTTTCTCTCGCCTCGTCCCCCTTTTTGCTAAATCGTGACTCCTGCCGTCGCGGCAGACTCCTTGGGCTCTTTGTCGAAAATCGGGGCGATGCGATGTTGCGTTCACTTTTCGAGCTCTTTAATTAAAATCCTACGAAGACAAAACATTATTGCTTTCTCCAAATCAATCGATACTTCGAAATGCTGCGCCGTAAACGATTCGGAACGTGGCCTACAAAGATAGCCAGTAATTTCAACATCGACATCTATTTCGCGATAAACGAGCGTGAGAAAAGGGAACCGGAATAAAACTTCACAAGAAAATTGCTTCCAGAAGTTATTGAAACATTAAGTGGTGTATCTTATAGGTATATAAATGGAAATACTAAGATATTTTACTTATGTTACGTATTAGTATCATTCCTTTAAAAAAATAAGAATTTTAGATCGCAATAAGATAAAAATTTAATATAAAAGCGTGTTCTAGCATGTGTATGAATGAAATTATTTTATGGATCAAAATGAACCCTGTATCCGCTATCGACTGGCAAAGTATTCGATGTTCAAGGGTGAAGAGATCATTAGAGAATATCTCAATGAATATTTCTAGAAATTTATTTTCAAACACCGTGAATAGACGTTGCATAGACAAATAAAAAGGTGATGGAACTAAAGGAACATAATCTACAATTACTCTCGTCTAAACTATTTGGAATGGATTTTTCCATATTAATATTTCATTACTGGGCCTAATCATGTTTCTCACACCTTTAAGTGTTCATAACCAAGTTTCCGACGGATGGATATTCCTTTTAACGGCAGGTACCGAACGGTTATTTCGTCTAACCCTGCCATTACATCTCCCATCTTCGTTCTGTCCTGACGGAAACTTTCCAAACATGCTTCATCGCAACTCGCCTGGTCCCACTCGAGTTTCATAACTAGCTAATCCACGACGTAATAGAGAGATCAAGAAGATCTCTCCTGTACGACATTACCTGTATATCGCGTTGGGTCTACTGGCGTATCCAGTAGAATTACAGTAGTGACGTGTGCTGTCCTAAGTAAGCCTCAGCTAGTTACCAAACCTCTGTAAGATACGAGTCACATCAGTTATAAATTATAATATTGTTGGTTTCCAATAATAATTCAAAAAATTAAAACCTTATTTTCTTTCATTCCATATTATCAATTAAAATACGATTTATAAGCAAATGCGTCGCCCACTAACTAAGTAATTACAAGTGTTTTAAAAATTCAAGTATTTGTGAGAATTTTTTGTGATGAAAGGACCAAAGGACAAAGACAATTCATCAATATAAACAGTGTTTAGTATTAGTTGAGAACTCAGCACGTGAGGGTGTAGAGGCGTAAAATACCTTTCCCCAAAATAATGTCAGGTACCATTTTAGAGATTTCGATAGGCAACGCGTGAAATAATTAGAATGCTTTCGGAAGCTATTGTCAGATCCCTGGGTCGTTTTTTAATAACTTCTCTTATCGAGTGATACTACCCAGATTGGCAGTTCGGTAGATAGCGTGAGATTTCTCGGTAACGAGGAGTTTAAGAAAGGAATTCGTTCCGACGATTTTATGGAAAGACACGACGGTTGTGTTCGTCATCGTTGAGGCGCCCCGCAATCCTCCAGTGCTATAGTAACGACAGACTCTTCGTCCAATTATTTTTCCCTCGCTTCGAAACATTTCAACGCCACTTCACTGAACGAACTCGTTCTATTCAGTCGTTCCTCCACCACCTTCCTTCGCCTCGTTCCGCCCCTCCCCTCTTTATTCACCCTTTTCGATTCTCTTCAACTCTGTTTTCCAATGTATGTGCAGAGATCCCAACCGGGTTACCATCCACCACAGGCCCGCGAGCTCGCATTATTTCAATTGTACGGACAGCAATAATTCACCGCGCTAAGAAGATTATAAAATGTTTATGAATAATGGAACGAAATATTATTCGAAGCAGGTCCAAGGGTTCTCCTCTATACTCGAACGTGGGAGGGTTGCGCGATGAGGTACTGCTTACCCAACACTAAGGCTAATAATGCCACGGAAGCACCTTCGAAATGGGGAGGCGAACTCCGTATCCTGGGATCCTCTTATTGTACAACGGTGTGTTGTAAACGTTAAACGAATATTCGCGCAGCAGAATTATTTCGCGTATTAAGTTGTAACAGCATTGGCGTCCCTGCCTTTCTGATCCTCTTTCCGTTGGCGAATTCCCCGGGCGTGCTATTCATATCTGTCCTCCCGGCTGTCGACCGCTATTGTGTCGTCTTTAAACAGTTTTCATCGATGGAAGACACAAGTAGGTAATGAGATTATACGCCACGCCCGTTGCTCCGATCAGTAACAATTCTCTTTCGAGGAAACAAGTTTCCTTTGACAATACTTCTTAATGCTACCCTCGTCAAATCTGAAGTATCAGTCAACGATGATGCGACGTCAATTGTTTAGATTTTTTCCTTAAAAAAGAATAACTTTTTCTACGGGAAATGAAAGCAAACAGTATTTTTTTTTTATTCTACATGCAAATGTCGAACAGGGTGAGAATGTTCTTTTTTGAGCGAGGGTGACGTCGCGGTCGTACGTGACGGGAAAGCATTTTCGATAACTCACGCTCGAGTTCCGTGTTTCATCACGCGACGTCAACAGATTAGAATGGTGCCGTTAACGACATTACTGACAGGAAATATGACGAATCAATAATTTCCTCGGCCTAGAATTTTATGAGGGAGTATTAAACGGGTGATAGTTATCGATGATTAATCGTTCTGCTGTCACCTGCATGGGTTCCACCTTCTGCGGAATGTATCGTGTCTTGGTTTACGTAATCGGTGTATTATTTTTAATGTGGACATTTGTGAGATGATTTCGTCGTACACTGAGCCAATCCTTGGAAATACTCACGTATTTACAAAATTTAGTATCGATCACAACGTTAATATAACGCCCACCGTATATGTAACATATTTTACATATTAAATCGACTTCAAAGTAATAATTCCCAATTCTAATTCAAATTACTTAATATATTTTTGTTTTGAGCGCATTCAACTGAAAAATTATACACAGTTTATTTAAAAAAGTATTATTATCCGTGGAAGTAGCAAAGATTGTGCAAAAAAGATTTGCCCAAATTCAATATTTAATTTATACAAACGTGATTACTTAATAATATTATTGCGATTTTAATATAAGCCTTAAACTATTCTACATATATTCAAGTAATTAATTTTCTGTGAAATTCGGACTTATCTTCTTCCATTCTTCTAGCAAAATTTGACTAAATTAGTGACTAAAAATATATTAATTAGGTTTACACTGACGTAAATTATAATATGTATTTCTGAACTTAACATTACTTAAATAAGTAAAATATGTTACACGTATGAAGTGGGCGGATACTTTTTTGAGTAACCACCTTTGCGGAGGGACATCGACTACGAAGCCCACCGATATCCAGTAACCTTCATTTGCCAAGTTGACATACACCTGTATCGGCATAAAACAGATGAGCAGATACCTGGCGATGTTTCAAACGCCGCGAGGAGGGCACTAAATCAAAGCAATGCCGCGAAATCGCTTGAAATCCAAACGCGGTAGCTTGAATGCAGACACGCGATTCCGGACTGTAAATCACGGGCAGCCTCGTCGAGTGGCTGTCGGAGAGTCCTGGTGCCGGCTCTCGTCGTACGAAGCATTTATTAATCGCTCAGCTCTTAAATCCTGTGGCGCAGCTGGGCTCGAAATGTTTATACGTATTGCGAACTAAAGCGCGCGCGAGAGGGGACGCCTAGTCCTCTGGGAGAGGATTAGGTCGGACATATTGAGAGCTTCCACCCGAAAGCACCCTCCTTCTCGAGTTCCAGCCCCCGCTGCAAGGAAAGTGAAACGCGAACACCGGTCCGAAGTGCTTATACAAGGAAAATTGTGGCTTTAGCAGCGTAAACATGCTGCCACGTTGGACACTTCGCATAATTGTGCACCATGTTTGTCGCAGTAACGTTCTGTCGTCGGTACTCTCTGTTTACTGTTCCTCTCTGTTCTCACACGGTCCATTTGCTAAGTTCGTGCATTATTTCATATTGCACAGGTACCTTCGTCTGATCGTTGTGAATCATAGGTACACATAGGTTCTGTTAATGCCCACTGCTGAGACATGTTTATCACGCGATCGTGTATATTGTACCTACATTAATTTTTGCATTGCACGAAACCCACGAGGAATATCGCGTAATTGATAATCTCTGAGTTTGATGAAGTTTGCTAAGTGGGTGAGATTTTAAAAAAATATTCGATACATATCCTTTCCTATCGGCTTTTATCGGAGGTGGAAACTGCCCTCGAATTTAAAGATGGGAAAACTTATTCAGTTCAATTTCTCAGAAGGAAATGTTGAATACAAAGATGTTTGTATTTTAGCAGAAATAACGTAGCTTAAATAAAACTTTCGCCAAGTCATTAGTTGCAAATACTATTGCCTGTTGGATCGCTATTTTTTTTATTAAAGTTACGTATATTCCACATTCTTGTTAGCTGAAAAGTGACCAGTATAGATAGCACATTATGCGGATAAGGAAAAGTGATCTTGGTTAGTTCCAGAGAAATGGAACCAAGTAGGTTTTCCATACCCCCGTTCGACGGCAGTGTTCACCCCTCGAACATGAAGATCGGTCGATGAATTATATGTCGAATAGTTTTGAAGACCATACTCGTGTGCCAAATTTCGCAAAATTCGGAAATTGTCAGTTGACTGATATTTGTTAGAAACTGAGACTTAATTGACCTGAGATTTGGTTAACAACCGTAGATGATACGTGACGCGCAAGTATCGCTACTATTCTCTATGTAGATCAGTGTTTCCCAACCTTTTTCGAATGGCGATCCCCTTTTATAATATTCAAATACATCATTAATAAAACATGGCAGCCTAACTATATTAAAATAAATAAGTGCTAAAAATCGCCAACTAAAAATAACCGCTTCGACCCTTCGGAAAATACTTCGCGACCCACAGAATGGGAATCACTGATCTAGATTTTAGTATTTCATTTCCGTTATGACCAATAGCTTACACACCTGTCCTGAACCTCGTAGTTTCTGAAGGGTTAGGCAGAAATTATTTTGCAACAGTTTTCGGAGACTAAGGTGAAGATGCAAAACTTGGAGGAAATTCGATAGTGTTGGCAAACTGTCATCCACCCCTGAGGCAGAGTATCGCTGTCCCCTTATCTCTATGGAAAGTCGTCCACATAGCGCGTGTTGTTGGACGCTTTCAGAAACGAGAGCGATTGCAGGCGCGTTGGCTAATGCAGAGCGCTATTTCGCGATGTTGGGCGATTCAGAGGCTTCGCTTTTCCTGGTGGAGCAAGCGATCGAGGAATCTAGAGAAATGAAAGCGTGTGTTACAAGGCTAATCGTATTTTATTTTAAATTCACACAGGGAAATGTGTAAAACTTCGTGCAATTATTTAATTGTATGATATTTTAATTCACCATTTTGGTTGTACTCTATCATATTCTGCATCCCATTCGACTAACACGACTAAATATTAAAAGCCACTAGATTTTTCTCTATACATAGGTAAAATTTATTAATGCAAACTCTATTTCATACGTTATTTTTTAGAAAAATTCTAAACCCGATAGATACATTACATACCGTTTAAATTCTTGCTTCTTTCATTATGAAATTTACGCGGAATAAATTGAAAGTGAAGCACTGTAAAAAGTGGTGGGCGCCAATTGAAATAATTTTCTATTTAATTACGAGTGTTTAATCAATGCCCCGATTCGTACCGACGGTAATTCAATGCTAGCGTTCCTAAAGTTACTACTTTTTAAATAGAAGAAACATTTGAAATCCGCGCCCATTCAGTCTGTTTGCAATCTCGATGAGATTTGTCGACGATGCTTTAGGAGGACGCTTTTGATTTACAGTTTGCCATGTTGAATGTTATACCTACCTGGCCGTGATAAATCAATAACGCTCCACAACGTATTTTGTAAATTTATTCACCAGTCGAACCCTGTAGCGGAATCGAAACCGTTGAGATTGTACAGGGAACTAATGAAGAAGGACAACACCAGCCCCAGAAGAATTAACAATGCAAATGTTTCGCAAACATCTTGCGTGATTTACTAAGGTTTCGCGTTCTGTCGTAATAACCTGAACCTTTCATTTAACGATTATCAACCAGAATCGTGCTTGGAGTCACGCGAGGTGTGCGCACTCTGACAAAGCTCGAAGCTACGTCATCGAAACACTACGGCGTCGTTCGCCAGCAAACTTACTAAGATTGGATAGAGTTTAAAAGCGCTGAGGGTCGATGGTCCAAATGATATCAAACTTATTTGACACCTTGTCACGTGCTCGCACAGACAATAATGTAATATTAGAAATCTATTGAGGCCCCTTATTTCAGGATCTGTTTACGGTAACGTGTTTTTAAGTACTAGCTGAAGAAATTGATGAAGGTTTCTTCGCAATATCCGGGAAGGAAATAAAGGAAATGAAAATACGAACGTTTACTATTAAAAATATAAAGTAATTAAATACAAAAGATACAAAGTTTCTAATTACGTACTAACAGTACTATACTTTCTAAGAAACATTAAAATCGTAAATCTTTGCGTCCCAAATGATCTGTGCGACGTTCGATCGTATAATATTTTAATTAAAAGCAATATAATAGAGTCTCTTTATGTTCTAGTTACTGTTAATAATCTTATAAATTAAAATCTTAAAAATTCCTCCATTTGTACAAAATTTAAAAAAAAAATCAGCTGATACTATTCAACTTCGGTGTGCTTGGGAGACATACTTGGTGGCAAAGAGCAAAACAAAAATTCAATGACCAAGAATAAGTCATGTATAATATATTATAGTAACTCATGATTCCCCCAAAATATTAATATTAAATATAGGCACGTCCTTACTGTATCGTAGTCCAAGAATAAAATTGACCTATTCACATAACTAGTGCCGCGAGATGCATACAAGCATTAGGTATTAAATTTGCTGATTTTGCATTAGTTCGATTCATTGTACAAAAATCATGATAACATTTGAACGGACACGTGATTCTGCTGTTCGACCGAATGTGTAGCCGCATCGCATCTGGAATTTCGTCAGTATCCATGTGATTTTCTGTCGGTGTTGCACGTAAGAGGGACCAACGAATGAAAAGGGAGACGCAGAAAAAGTTATAGGTATTCTGATTCCCTTCCGCACGGGAGCTTTTGCCCGTCAACCGTAAATATACCATATTGCCCATAAACCTTTACATTCGTACCTGCATTACCCATCCCGATTCGATGTGCCTCTCTCCCGCCTCGTTCATCTCTTCGTTCCACGTTATCGAATAACCGGCAGTGGTCGGCTTAACCAGGACGCTTTAAAGCGTCGCTTCTTCCAGTTCTCCATTTTTTTTTCTCCATCCTTTATCTATTTTCGCTACCCACCTTTTTGCAGGCGCCTTTAAGCCTGCATTTTTATATACGAAGTTGGGTTACATTTTGGCATATAAATTTTTCAACTTTCCCACTCGTTCTCGCGGGGTTGTTGAGTGTTTGAAACTTCAAATAATTTATAGCGGGGCAATGATTTTTCAGTAGCAAATGTTGCAGTGAATTATAAATTAAAACGTTTTAGACATCCATGACGGCAGGAACGAACGGGTTTGGATTCCGCTGTAATGAAAACCTTTTTAATGTACTCGCCTGAAAAGTGACGGCCCTGCACGGGGTTAAATTTTCATGTTAGGTCGGATCTCGGGTCATTTTAAACACGTACCATGTATTTTTAAATCGAAAGGGCTAATACATAGTTTATTGAAAGGGGAGATATAGAATTTCTAAAAAATACTTCTCTGAAAGAAATGGAGCTGCTGCATGAATTAATGTATAATCGAATCGTAGAATTTGATCTGGGTATATAATGTCGAGATAATAGTGACTAAACTCACTGCAATAATAAATAGAGGCCAGACATCTCATAATAATTTATTCGAAACGATTAAACTTGACTTGAAGTTAGTTCAAGAAGCTGTACATTTATACGTATTTGTAAGATCTTAACCCTTCTTCTCGTTGTGCATTTAAAATAGTCTTACAGGGGACATCATCCAACTATTACAAGCCGAGTTTGATGAGGGTTACGTAAATTATAGTCTTCGAAAAAATATATGGCACGTATTTTTTGATCGGCAAAGGTCCATATCCTGGAGATGAAAAACACGTTTGCCTCAATATCTCGGAAACTATGCACTATAGAGAAAAATCTCTTAGACAAAAATAATATATATTTTATAACAAGTTCAGCAACGTAATCAGATTCGTAATACGTCAATTTGTTTAAAGAACATACTAAAAAGTAGTAATTTTTCTCTGAATCTGATAATGCGGATAAATGTGTAATAAAAAAATACATCATTTTCGTCTAAACAATTTTTCTCGGTGGTGCATAGTTTCCGAGATATTGCGGCAAACGTGTTTTTCACCCCCAACTTTGAAGATTGATTTCACTTTCTGAATATGGGCGTTTGCCGATTAAAAAAATAGGTATGAAATATTTTTTCGAGAACTATATCTAATCTACCTCATCAAAATCGTTGGGTAACAGTTGGGCGATGTCCCTTGTGAGTAAAACATCCTTACTCTATTTCAGTTCGTGTAACATTTTGTTTAAAAATAAAAGTGATCTCTTGTTGTAAAAGTTAGATTTCATTTGCTTCCCATTCTACTATATTCCAGAAGGTTTTTCATCAGGAGTCTGTGGAAGTACTAACTGATACAAATATTAATTTTTATGTACTTCTAAGAAGTGTATTTAATTCATTGATATATTAATTATTATTTTAACTAAAATTTAAATTTTTCCTCTGCATATATAATCCTCGAACTTCCCTAGCACTTTGTGATTAATATCAAAAGCGCAAAATAATCAATTAGAATTTAATTGCATATTCGAATTTCAATTTCCTCGTGGTTGATGAAAAGTTTACAACGTTATTATCAGATATTGCACCAACTTTTCCAGCGATTAGCTAGTGTACGGTCTCTGAAATTAAAAGAATAAGCGAACATAGGGTTTAATCATGGGCAAGGCAACCTAGTTATCGTTACTACGGAGTAGCAGCAAACCATTTCCGAAATAGCCTGAGCATGCAGGATAACGTCCGAAGGCAGCACCAGGGGATCATAACGCCGCGCTTCTCGAACGACAGTAATAATATTATTAATAGTTGTAACTACCGGGCAATATGGCTGCACGAGACTAGCAATTTCATTAAGAAGGGAGCGACATTTTTGTAATATCATGACCCAAATATTGCAAGCTCTTGGCATATTACAAATTTAATCATCCATTACAGCTATATCCTGTCCACGTAGCCTCGCTATTGGCATTGCAAAGATGTCACGCAGTTACCGTAACGAAGAGTTTTATTAAACACGTTATTACACCAAGAATATTGTTATACCACAGTAACCCAACTGTTGTGATGAATCCCGTAGAACTTCTGTCGTATTTATTTTTATTACTCCAACAATACACTATGCTCGCAAGCAGAGTGTTGCCACAATTTTTAAAATTTTAAAATTTTAAAAATTCTGTTAAATATCACGTGCAGTCGTTATTCTTCTTGCATTATTACTCCACCCGCGATATAATTAACTGTATGACGTGGGATGTTAACAGTTCCACGATATTCCATTTGCTTTCATGTTTCACTTGTACAACTTTTCATTCGCCAGCTCGTGCACCTGTAATATTATTTTTCGTACGGAACGTCAAATAAACGTGTGCAGTAGAATTCCGCGGGAGTGATTGATAAAGCAACAAGATTAAATATTCCACAGGGGTTTCTCATTTCTCCAATCCTGGCCCAGCGTTGAACTCTCCCGTTATCGTTACTCGAGCTCCTTCCCAGACTCTGGCCTGGATGGATATGGAAATCCATAACCCGGGCCTCGCTAGCGGCACTAGAGATTTAATAATCCATCTTGCACCCTTCCGTAGGACGTAACGGTTGGTGGATGGCGTATATAACACCGTCCGCGTCACAATGATAACAAGAAATTTTACGAAGGTGTTTTACCACTCAAGGCTTCCCTTCGTCTCTATGCTGTATCGCGCAGGTGCGTCGTTGTAACAGATATCACGGTCCTGTAACTACGAAACCCTTAACGGCAGCGAGCCTTATGGTTATCACATAATGGAAAAACTGCTGGCTTCTCGCGCGTCGAACGACGTACGGCCGCAGGTTCGCTACGTTTTGTGGTTCATAGCCACTTGTACGCGTATGGTAGACGTTTTCACTTCCCATCGCGGAAGTATTCGTTACCCTCCGTTTTTCAGGCGTTTATGGATGCTATAAGCGGAGATTCTTATTTTCCATGGTATGAACGCTAATGGGGGTGGAGCTTGTTATTCGGATAAGTAAGAGGTGAACGTTTATTTTCTTTGGTATTACCGAAATGTGGAAGATATTACTATTGGGAGATTCTTAGAAGACGTAGAGTACAAATCAGTGTTCAATTTGTCTGTGATAGACAATTATATCCTTTATTAAATGGTCATTTTTATACGTATACATGGTAGTTAACTTGGCATAAATAGATGATCCTAAAAGAGACGTATTTTTATCCGATTTCAATCCACCAAAGGCCACTTTCGCACTGTCACTAACGACGTTTCCTCGAAATTTATGGCAAACGCTTAGTGAAGTTTCCATTCTGATTTAACCTATGGATAGAGCATGAAAAGTTGGGTCTTATCTGTTTATAACCTGGGGTCTACATGCAAGTTCAATCTAATCTAGTACGAAAAAAAATGGACGGTAACGTGCAGACGCAGTGGACACGCAATGCGCAACGTCAAGACTCTTTCCTACTGTTTTCCGAATGCTCAGCAGTTCTCCGTTGTCTAAAAAGATCTCTATTACTTGATTATATAAATCCTAGTACAAAGGGGACTTCACCATCGGTTGCCGACCCAGTATGCATGTAGACTGATCGGTCATACTCATTTTTTGTTCACATGAAGCATATACAACATAGTGAACCGATTCTTACGTGTACCTATTTTGAAAAATATATTCTAGTGAGTATCCATGTCCTAGTGAGCGCGAAAATAGCTCAAACTAACCTGATTACAATTTCTGTTTACCAGAGCACAAAATAAGAATAAAAAGTCAGTTGGATGATGGAATAGTATAATCGTATCTCAATCACGTTCATCGTTTAATTTCTCATCGTAGAGTAAACGAACGATCGCGAGACTGATTGTTGTGTCTGATTACCTACAGTCAATACAGATCCCATGCGGATATTCATAGTTCCGCCTGTATATTTTCGACCTGCGGTTGGTGTGCACAATGGGTACGGTAACAGATTTTGACGCGTATAAATAAGGGCCATCCTAATGTACAGGCATTCATCAAAAGAGGCATATTATTTAATTTGCTGAAATTTTTAACGTGTGATGCAAAACAGTTGCCAAGCAAAGACACATTTCCCCATTTGTAATGCGGTGCACAGAATGCTCTAAACTCTAAACTATTCAAACAGAGTTGTTTTGATGGAAAGACGCACCTCGCAGGCATGCATCCTCAGTCGCACGTCACCACCAAAACTGACAATGAGTGCCACTCAACCAGTGCACATTCAATTTTTATGTATCACATATATGTACATATAAATATTCACTATGCTACATATTATCCATACCATATATATAGAAAACCTGAAAGCGGTAGTATAATTATTATTGCACAGTTTTGCTTAAAAGCAGTCTGTTCGTTTCTGGAAACCGTCTAGACCGCACTTTAAGCATGCGGTGACCCAGCCTTAAGTAAGTAGTAACGTTTCAAACCAAACCATTCAATAGACGGTCTTTTGACGGAGAAATCAATCGGCGACGCGCCGGTCACGTGGAAACTCTCCAACGTCAACATAAACACTGACGGCGAGTGCTTCAAGTCTGCGGGTTGGACCCTCGAAGCAACCAGTAATCGACACCACCGCATCCTGACAAAATAGAGAGCATAGGTAAAATCGGCGATGTGATCAAACACACGGAATTACTAGGTACAAATCGTAGGACGCAGATGATTGGATTGCCGCGCGAAAGAGAACGCGGAGAGAGGTTTTGGATAGCGGCCGGATAAAGGGAGTCAGAAAGGGGGAATGGCAGGTAGAACGACAAGCGACCAGCCGCCGTCGAGGTTTATACGCGCATTACACGTATGCGCCTATACGTAATGGCCTGTACATACATGCGAGGCACATGCGAGAGCCCACCACATGCCCGAGGAACTGTGCGCGCGCACGGGTTTCGCAAATGCACGTTAATCCGCCTACCGAGTACATTTGCGGCGTTAGTACCGCCCATCGAATCGTCGAATTTTCGTTTCTTTCGTAAAGCTCCCTGTTTACCGGTCGAACGGGGAAAGCAATCTGTAGATGTATATACGCGCCCGTTTGCGCGTATGTTCGTGCTTACATAGGGCCAGGGGTGCGCGAGAGAGACGCCGCTGGCAAATCCGGAAAACGTTTTTAGCTTTTACCCGAACCTTTTTTCGCGCACGCAGAGCGGACCGAATGAAAAACAAGTTTATAGTTTAGCCAAAGGGCCGTATGTGTGGCGGTTTTATTCGCGCTTTCCGCGCAGATGCTTCACAATAGGCGGCGTCCTTCAAAATAGGACCAATCACGTCCAGGATCACCCTGCCGTAGTTTCTTTTCGATTAACGGCGAAGAAAGATGGAAGGAAGCGACGATAAACGAGAGGCTATAGGGGAGGGCTAACGAAGAGTTCATGCGGCACCAGGGTCCGCGCGTATGTTTTACATGCATGCACCGCACGTACGTCGTACGGGAGAGATATAACACACGTGCGCGTGTAGCGAACGAAGCTCGATCCCATAAGCCCCGGGGGCATCACAATAATTATAAAACTACGGGCAACAGTCGTACGTTCGAGCACCCCTCGGATCGCGGGTAAGCCTCGAAACTGCTGCCCCGGAGGTTTGCGATTCACCCTCTATTTATACCCACGCTCCGGCCTCGCTCTTCGCCTACTCTTTCTCATGTCCGCGTCTCCTCTCCCCTCCTCTCCCACGCTTATTTATATTTTTCTCCTTCCCCCGTCTTTCCGTCCCCACTATCGCGCACTCTTTGCCCCGCCCCCCCTCCCTCCCGCCGCGCGCTTTATGCGCGCCAGTCATCGTTTCATCTCGGCACAATGCAATAGCTCTGAAGCCGATGCCCGTTACATGCGTTTGTACCCTAAATTGGCGCACCGGATCGGAAAATGTTTCAATGACTTTTGCCAACCCGCGTATCAAACTTTCAACTTTTTCATAGCTTGCCACTCACTCGTTATTTTCAGCGTAATTTTTTGCCTTCAACTTATTCAAAAATTCATCGACCATGTTACCCCGGAATTCCTCGTTGACTACGAGTACCTTTAAAGCCCCAGCTTTCAGATTTCAGTCGCGTTTTATGTCCCCATCTCCTTTCTTCGGGGAGGACTAAGAGCGCATGGAATATCCAATCGCGTTACCGTTCCAGTTCGGAAATGAATTTAACGGATTATGCCCGCGATATTTTTCAAGCCGATCTTATCCTGGATGCCAGGTTAGAAAGAGGATATTAAAGGACGTGGCGGCCTCGTAAAGCTTCGGAGCACGGTGCCGGGGGCTTGCGGACGAAATCGCCGGGCCCGCGGTTGCCACACACTGAAAATCCTGCGCCCGTGATTGCACGGTAATTCTATTAGGTGGCCGTGCGCTTTACGCGTTCCAGGGCGCGCCGGAAATTGTGTTTTTAATTCTGCCTGCTAAATCAGCCGGGGCTAAACAAGTATTAACATTCCTGGGCGACCGGTTACGGCCACGGGGCGCGCCGAGCCCGCTGAAAGGTGCGGATGGGGAAAAAAGAAGAAAAAGTGATAACCAGAGGGAATGTAAGGGAAATGTGCTGGCATAGACAAAGCTGAAACGAGGCAATCTGCTGTTCCTGTGCGTGAGAATCCAGACGTGCGTGCGTGTGCGGGCGAGCGGGGTGCTCGCGAAAGTCAAAACGTAATACGATTAACGGACATTAAATTGAAATACCCCTTCTGCGAATTCGCAGCTCCTCGCGTTCACGATTCCCAGCCATGCTTTCTGCCGTCCTGATTTTTTCGTTCGACGTTTCTCGCTCCGGCTCTCTTTGTCTCTCTTTCTCTCTCTCTCTCTCCGCGGGCCCTCCATCTCCACCCTGTCTCCGTGGGCATACCTACCTGAATGTTGCGAGGGAAAAATCGCATTTTCTCTGTGACATTGTCGAAAGGACAGACTTCGCGCTGGGGAGACAAGTTGGAGCGTTGGTACGTTGGTGAATTTGATTTGTCTGTCGAGCGAGTAGACGTTCTCGCTGTAATATCGGTTGACGCACGCACCGAAGATATTTAAATAAAAGAATGCAGGCTTAGTACACAAAGGAAGGTAGACAAAAATCGAGGACACGAGGAAGAAACAAATCGGAGACAAACCTGCAAGATTCCGCAAGAAGAATGCGAAGGCGGTGAATTGTTTGAAGCCTATAAAACATGAAACAATCCAGCTCTTCATTTCACGCTACTAAACGTCAGAGAGATGTGTTTATGCAACGTTGTAAGTACTCGAGAGAGAGAATCACGGTTAATATCAGCATAAAATGTGAGCCTCATTTTTTACTACCTCCGCGATGTATTAATTTCAAAAAGCTCCGCTCGAGTTAAAAATATAAGGGATTAAATGTTTGCCGTGACTTATACTGAATATCCCGGAGTAAAATTCTTCTTTCTGTTCGTACTTACGGAAGTAAAATATCGTTGAAACGTTGGAATATTTTATTTCGTACGCAGGCTGCTGCCTATTAATCTAGCCGGGGAGCCGTCCAGTTTACCCAAATATTGAACTTGAACCGGTAATCCGTTTAATGGATATTTGGCTGGTAAAATGTAGATCGTATAGGATATTAACGTCGAAATTGCAGAGCAATAAACGAGCCTCCTGAGTAAAGATTAAATCGGAATACAGTCGGAGAACGTGCTTGCCACTGATATACACGAGATTCGCGATCCGTTTCCAAACATGGATATTAAAATCGGCGGGTAAGAACAGCCTGTCACGATGTTTCCTGTAAGCACGTAATTATATATCCAGCTGTCTAAAAGATCGATAGCTTCGATTTTTGTGTGCCCCTCGCCAAAGGCCATGCCGAGAACAGACTATGTATGCGTGCTATTATATCTCGGAATGTGACACGCTTGTCCCATTTCCCAGGGAACAAGCACGCACTTCCTCGGCCAATACCCGAGCTTTCGCGTTAAAGGATTTATTGTTTATTGAAATTTCCCGCGCTCTGGCGACCGCGATCAGGGTTATTTCGCATTATAAACGGAAGAACCCATCCAGAAAAGCTAGGGCGGGAGATGGGCCACTACGTGACGCGGACGCGAATCGCGACATTAATACTAAGCGCTCCTTTATTTTCTTTTACGTCTCGACCAGGACGCGACGGCCGCCTCGACGAATTTTAACGAAGAACTCGTCTACGTCCTCGAGAAAATTCCTACCCCGCCGTTCTCTCTCGACTCGCCTCCCCTCCCCTAGCCGCACCTCTCTATCTCTCTGGTCTTTTCCCGTTCCCCAGCTCGCACCCCCTTGCCCCGTTCGTCTACTTTTGTTCGCGCGCCCTTACGCCTTGTGCTTTCCCGATTTCTGCGCACGATTTACACTCCGTCGATGCATGTCGCGCGATGGAGAATTTTATGACAGCTTCGTGCTCTCTCCCTATATTCGAATCGCTCCAGTACCCGCCACCCCTCGATTTGATCACGTTTTTGTAGAGTATATGCTATCGCGTAGGATATTGAGAGACGTGGACAACCGACCGTTAGTGATTGGCCGTTAAAGCCTGCTGTCGGCTCGAAGCGACAGTTGGCGTGTAACGCGAAATGGATTATGAACGACGACGGACCTGACCGGTCCAACAAACTTCTTTTTAGGAAAATAAATTGGTTATTATAGTTCGCTTCTCTGTATTTTAGTAATTTCATTTTTTTTATTTTATTTCGCCCATACAAGTTCAAGTCGTTTTCAATTGAAATGTAATTCATATTTTTTTTATCTAATTAGTCTCGGATAAAAAAGAAATTGTTTGTGCTTCATGCACGGATGGATAGAACTCTTGATAACAAAATCTAAATATTGCAAGTTGAGCTGTAAAACAAAATATCTATTCTGTTATTCATATTCACAAATAAAATAGTATGCAATCGTATAGTTCATACTGTGGAACATTTGGATCTTTCAAATTTGGAGCAATTATTTCAGTAAATTAAATTATCAATACCAACGACGAGTTCTACTTTTCTGCAGTCTGATAAATGTATAGTAAGTTAGTAAGGTACGATCATAGATCCTGACTGACCCTACTCTTTCATTTTACTATTCACGTCGTTTCAGAAGAATTAATAATCTTAGTGAATTTTATACACCCTGCAACAATGGAGTTTACTATTGTGACTGTACAGTTCAACGAAGTCCAAGATACCGCTCGATCCGATCTCCATCCCGAAATTCGAAGGATTGCTATTTCTCGGGGGCAATGACACGTTCCCCACTGATGAAAGTTTTGGGCGAGGACGCCACGGGGACGAAGGGCCACCGAAAGGAAGATCAATGTGGTGAATGAGCTTCGAACGTAGCAGTCTGCCTACCACACTATCGCTACGTTAGGGGGATTTGTATTAGGGTGAATTCTGTGCCACGTAAGCACGCACGGGGTGTCTAGGAAACGTGAGTCATACCTAAAATGTATGCTAGGTATGCACCCTGTACCTATTCACCAAGATACTTTCATCCGAAGCGCCTGTATAACTTAAACGGATGAACACAAACGAAAGTTTTAGCTGAGGTAACACACTCGAATAAGTATCTAATAATATTTCACATAAATAATATTCTAACAACTGAATATGCAAAAGCGGTTTCAGTTAATCATGAATTTCATAATAATTAACACGAAAAATTCTTATGCCATCATCCCTGATACACACTTTTCATTGACTCTTCTTTTACCATTGGATAATATTAATCTAAGTTTTAATATGCATTATATTTTTCTGGTTCTATGCCAGTGAGTATATTTAAAATTATAATGAATAACTTGAAAAAATTTTAGGATTATGTACCAAGTACATAGTAGTTTTTGTCTGTTGATACACTTACATGTTCTCCTTAATCTGTACTTCGTCATTCGCAAGTAACTTCGTATAGGTAAGTACTTACTTCAGCAGCAGTCTTTTTAATCTTCAGTTTTCCAAGATCGTGAGGTCGTCAGTATTAACGCAGCTATGAGTTACAAACAGTTAAAGTTTGTGAAAATCACACATTTCGGCAGTTTTCTACCGAAAACTGTGATTTTCACCAACTTTAACTGTTTGTAGCTGCGTTATCCAATTTTGATGAAATTTTCAGCACGTATACAAGTTACTTAAATTTACAAAACGCATTTTCTAAATATTCACCACGAACACAAACAAAAAAGTTGAAAAACACGACATTAACTATTTTTTTCGCTATTTCGACCAATTGCAATTTTTTTCAAAACAACGAATCACGTCACTTAGCAAACGAATCCTGCTAGCTTCCCAAAAAACTCAAGTCGTTTGGACCAATTTCAAACAAGTTATTCTGTTTTAAAGGTTGGCCGAGTACTTTTGCACGCCCCTATATATTTCTCGCAAAATGAAACTTCATAATTGCAAATGTATAGTATTTTCAGTGTAAATCCATTCGATCAGCAACGTCTGCATTTATAAACAATACTACCTATAACTGAACAACCTGGTCACACTATTTTTGGGTTAATTCTAGCAGGGTACATCGAATTGTCACGTAGAATATTACGCATCTCGTTAGGCCGGGCATTGAAGTCTCTGCATCTGTGGAATTTCACACGAGTTTCAACGTACGGATCGAGCTTAAGTAATAAATAGGTATCTACCTATATACGTACAGCGTTAAAGTAGGTACTATGCGCGGGAACCGGTAGCGAAACCCTATTGTGTAGGACTCGTGAGCGTGCATTGACGATCAAATAATTTCGCAGCGAAGTACAACGGAGGCGGGATCCGAGAAGAGAAAGATTAACGATTGTCAACAGTTTAAAGAACGGGCTTGAACAGAGAGGAAAGCAGCGGCGGTAGCCTTTTAATGTATTTACAGAAGAGACGAGTCTGTCGGAGGGAAAGAAAGCCACCGTCTTTTCCACATCCGTTTAGAAGGGCGCGGCTGTGAAGCGTGAGGGAAGTTCGACCCTCTTCTCGTTGAAGCCAACCCTAAATGGCAGCTCGCCAAGTGTGCTAACACCCTCTTCTGCACTAGCAGGCGCCCTCCCCTCTCTCTCTCTCCTCTTCTCTCTACACCACCGCCCACCCTTATGCGACACGCACGCCAGGTCCCATTCAATGCACCGGCTACACCTACTGCACGCGTGGCTTTGCACACAATGCTCGCAAACACTTTGCATTCGTAAACATGCGTAAACAACAACGGCGAATTCACACCTAAGGTACAAGCCATCGAGAAGCTGCATAGCCGAGCATGGCATGAGGGATGCTGTTACAAGCTACAGTTCACTTTCAGACTAAGCTCGCGCCATTTGCTGTCCAACGCTTGTCAGGCGAATCCGATAAAACATATTATTCCGCCTGATTTTGCTCGTAATCTTCATTAATCTTGAACACCTTGGTGCTGTACTGGTGGCAAGTATTTCTTGCCGATCGTTCACGGGAAAAGTTAAACGAAATACGTGTAAAGTAAATAGTGTATCGTCTGATACGCAGATGGAATTGTTTTAAATGATCAATTATTAGATAGAAGAAGATGGCGTGTTGTGTTTAAATATAAGAATCAGTACACAATTGACTATTCAAAGCGACGAGATGATTCGATCGATGTGGCTGACAGAATTAACACAAATGCAACCTGCAATTATATGTATTTGTAGTAATAAATGCTCAAAGTGCTCTCTATTTTTAAATATAACTACCCTGAATGGTTTCTTCAGATTCGCGACAAAAGTTGTAGGATCATAAAAAACACAAAACTTACTTACAACCCTTGTGCGCATTGATATAAATATGTACATTATCATTGTATCATATTTATATGAATAACAACTTTTTTCGCCAGTTTTAACACAGCAAATTTTTCGTAGTCTGTTTGGAATTACCTGGTGTGCAATAAGCACTATAGTGCCCCGCTCATAAATTAAACATCTCTACCTGGAACAGTAAATATTCATTGAAAGTCCACCGCGAGGAAAGAGCGCCACACAATTCACGGAACAAAGAATCCAGAATAGGCAATATCTCGCGTATATACCTGTATAATCCCAGAAGAAAGAGGGAGAGACAGGCATCATGCAGTTTTGATAGGTTGGATTCAGAGATTCATCTGCATACTGCCAGAGGTCAAGTATCGATAGCAGTATGCGATGCATGTCGCTTATACATTCGTCAAAATGCCCCTGGCTATCGAGGATCAACAAAAGTACACAGCAAACGAGAAGTTTTGCATCGGTTGGATTAGGTTGAATAAAGCCGGCGATATCGTTTGAGTTGAAAAGCTATGTATAGGAGTTCGATTTGCTCCGACCACGAATCTCTGATACGCCAGAATCTCTTTGAAGGCGATACGTGAACGTATTTTATCCGTAGGGTTTTTATTTCACTAAAAACAGAACAGCAATATCTGAATGTTTTCTTTCCCTGGATAACTCGGGACGATATAAAAAATCATTGTTCGCATTGGCGTCCATTAAGTACAACAATCGGCGATTAGAGCAACGACGCATTTCTTTTGGAATACTTGACACTCCAGTTACGGAATTATTTTTAGCGTACAGTATTGATGAGTTTTGGCAGATGAAATCATACAAATTTCAGCTTCCTAGCTGCTATTGTTTGTGAGATATTAAACGTGGATATTTTGATCTATGAAACAAAACATCCACGTGTCACGATGGTATCTTCAATATTCATAGCTCTATTTTAAAACGATGACAGTACATGTTAATTACTTTAGGATTCTTCGTAAGGAAATCCTTATTAAATATGGACAAATGAAACTTGCATTATAATATCTATACTAAAATATCATAGTTCATAATTTAACTATCATAATCGCCCTAACTCAAGTTCACTCAGGTATACATATGAGACTTATAAATTATAAGTGAAAAATATTCCCTACTCTAATACTGTCCATTATTATTAATGGTCATTTTACTGTCATCTCCTAATTGAAATTTAAAAAAAAATTAAAATAATGAATTATTATTTAATTTAAATTTTTTATATTTCATATGAATCAATTTTTTGTGACTTTTAATATGATAATGGTCCTGAAGCATGGAGAAAGTGGACGAAAAATCTGGTACGATTCGATGTGAATTGGTTTTCATGGGGTTTTTAATTTTCTGTCTGGTGTATAGTTAAGCCGGAGTAATATCCACGCGTTCAAAGAAACGAGATGACCAAGATCGAAATTATACCGGGGTAATTAAAATTTGCATTTCTTTTCCACAAAAAATGTTTGTTGTCGAATATATCTCTGTCATTACGATTTCAATGAGTCCCGGATAAATACCAGCAAGCATGCTCCGGTGCGATTGAAGAAGAAAGCAATTTTTAATTGCTTTTCGTGGAAAGTCTTAACCTTTCTTCAGCCACAAAGCTACAAAGTTTCGTGGACAGTGATTTCAAAGTTCTCGCGCTATCGGAAGTCTAGCTTCTTCTTTTTAACTTACGAGGCTCCCAAGCACGATCGCGACCCGTTCAGATTAAGAAACTCCATCGAAGACGTGATTAAAGATTAGGTTCCCTGTCTACCCTCGGCATGAGCCACGGTTTTTACCTCGATCGATTAAAACTTGAAGTTTATTAGAACCTTATTAAACTGCCAAGTTACTTATCTTTGAATAAAGTATTTCGCTGCTCTTTGTATGATTATCACAGTTGGGGAAAAAATATTATGTCCTGGTGAAAATTTGACGTTTTCTTTTGACTGCCAGACGAATATGGGAATTGAAAAACACACACGAGAGCGATAAATTATTGTAACATCTGAAGAAGGAGAGTAAAATATTGTGTATAATCCTAAAGAGTGAACACGGAGAAGAAAAGTTCTCAGAAAAAATTAGGAGTGTCACCATTCTTTTTTGTAAAGCGTCAACTAAATTATACACAATATGTAATGTTAAACTTTAATATAAATAATGTGCAAAGCAAAGAAATAAAGACTTGAAATATTCAAGCAAGTGTCGTTTTAACAAGCTGTTAGTGTTTGTTTTACGCAATGTAGGTATTTGTCACAATTACATTTACTATATACTTTAAGAAATTTCTATGACATCACTTTTATTGAGTCCCAGACCAAAGATGTGCAAAAATTGTGCTTAAATAAAATTTCGAAAAACGAATTGAAGTTAAAAAAGTTATTCGTCATTCGTTCGTTAACCCAAGTTAATTTTATTCAACACACGACGAATAAGTTTTGTTAACTTTTACTCGTTATTCGAAATATTATTTAAATAAAAATGTTGTCCATCTCTGCTGCAGATTATATATGTAGAAAGTAACTTTTACAATATACTAAATCGTAAGTTATCATTTTGTTATAACATAATAGTCGAAGGCTAAATATGTATAAAATAAACACGCGAGATTTATACTGAACTCCTACATTTTTTCGATAAATTATATTCTCTGGCATCGTCCTACCGAAAGACACTCAATTCCGGCTGGAGTAAAAGAGCTTTTGTGGTGCGTACTGGCAATGAACGAAGCCCACCGTCCTTACTGACCATTCAGCACTATAAAGGGAGTTCAAATATTGATTCGGTTGGCAATTATGAGTGGTTTTTCACTGGGTCTCCACAGACATACCCTTCGGTCCTGTTCTCCGCGTCTGCTTAATTACGGGATGTTTGCGTTTCTCAAAATTAAACTCCTGTCGGTCAGGATAGCGCATCGAGGTAGCCCTCAGGCTACTCACACTACAAAATATTAAACTGGAGAATATGCCCATAATGGGCGATCATAATCTTTCGATGGATCTTTTATTTCAAACTGGGTATATAATCTCTTGTCTCTTTCATCTTTACCCAAGATATATATACATGTATGTAAAAAGATCTGAAAGCTTTAACGTTATCTAGAAACACTCACGATTAAAAAAATTACGGTCTGTCTTTCTTCCTACTTTACTAATGACGAGTTTGAAGTATAGGTAATAGGCAGCAAGAGATAAACGAAATGAAAAATTACATTTATTGATACTGCTGTGTGCTTAATTTTTAACCGAAGATGGTGACCTTAACGCCACGAGTGTGATAGGAAGCATTGTAATAAAGAGGGAGGAAGCGAATTTCTCCAAGGATCTCCCATGGTTTATTTTCGTGGCAGTAAATTAACGGTTCGTGGCGAAACCTCTCCTAAATCCCCTTTATGATGTCTCACCCAGTTATGGCCTTTGCTGTTCGCCTGCCAAAATTAGTGGAAGAAAAGGGAAAACGGCAGTTCCCAGATGAAGAAGTAGTAAATCATAAAGTACAAGACTGAAACTTTGCTTTTTCCTCTTTACGTTTTAATTTTCGTTGTTAATTATCCCGAAGAAACTTCACCACGCGGTGGTTCTTTCGTTCTTTCTCGCTGAATTCTTATAGCCAACAGGGGTTCAGACAAACTTATTTCCCTATGTATTAGATGCTGCAATAATTTATCAAACTTCCATAGAGTGAAACGGTTAATTATGAAATAAGTGTACATCCTCCCACTATAAAAATGTCTATTCATTAAAGTTACCAACCTCACAATTTAAAAAATTCATTTCAAATACTGTGGGTATCAATTTACTTAAATCGCAAATTGAAATTAAACTGTTTCAACGAAACTGCTTCACTGGAGTCTAACGTATTCAATTTCGCGTGTTCCTCGTTCCTTCGATACCTTCTGTTTCCAGAGGGCGCTAATTAGTTATTTCTCAGCAGGGAGGAACGTAAGTCGCGGGCCAAGGGGAGCAAAGTATCCGAAGGAAAGTTTAAACGAAAAGAGAACACAGTGGCCCGGTGTATTGTCGTCGCAACCGTCGCTTCCTCATTTCAACAATTATACCGTACCGTTCCCGGCATCACGTTCCGCAAATGATTCGCGAGGAAAGAACGAAAATAAGAAACGGCGGCAGACACGGGGAAAATGGAAGGTGACGAGCTACGTGCTTTGGTATCAAGCAGCCGCGAGCTGCTTCCGCGAAGTTTAATTAAATAACGAGGTGACGTCGTGGGCGGCGAGGGTGTACTCGCGCCACCAGCCGAGACAGAGACGAAGGAGGGGGGCGACGGTGGAGGGCGGGAGAAAGATAGCTAGAAGTGCAGAAGCCAGCGGTAAGAAAGACCGCGGACTTGGAAAAGGGGATGGACTCGGCCGAGGTGCCAAGTTGCTAGGTGACTTTGCTAGTTATTTAATTAGTCCAGAGACTTTCCTTTGCTCCACTGCATTCCCCCCCTTTCCTTTGGGCTCTTTTTACTCCTCGCGACGCCCCCTCCCCCGACAACCCTCTCCCCAACGATATCCCAGAACAGTCGGTGCCTTTACCGCGACTTCCTTTATGACCTCTAAAGGACAATGCGCCGCTTTTGCTCTTCCCGGGCCCCCGACTTATTGTTCCCTTTGGTCATTTTTGCGCGTCCCTTTGCGCGTGCGAATCCTACCCCGTTGAAAGAGAAAATCAGTGCGATCGCGCGGAAGCGACGAGAAATTTTCACTTTGAGTTTCGCTTAAATTAAAACCGACCGTTCCTTCGCAATGGTAGAAAGGCGCGGTAGGTAGGCCTATGTTAAAGAAGAAACGATTGTGTGCTATATTTATCTTGTATTTATGCTAGATCTTATTCGCCAAAAAGTTTATACTCACGAATTGGAAGTTGAAATTTTGGAAGATTCCTAAATTCCCCTAATGTTGATTTCTTAAATAATTTAAAGATTTGATCAATCGACGCGCTTCAGGAATTATTAAGATATTGCTGCTGGCAATTTCTCGGCTTCTGCGGAGTCTATAATCTCGTGTCTTAAGAGCACCCGCAGAATCCCTGGGAATTGTGTATCAGGAAATAAAGGTAAAAGAGATCATTCTGATAATGTTCGGTTTGCCTTCGTTCGTGATTACGTAGCATGGACGCGGGATCCCCTTCGATCTTCAGCCGATCCCAAAGACGGGAAGAAGAAACAGGGAGAAATCGAAGGAGGGAGGAGAGGAGTAGGTACGCTGCGCTTTCTACGTCCTCGAACGCGGAAAGCGAATAGATTCCCCATGGGAAGTTGGCAACCTTTTCCGACATCGACCAAACACCGTCTTAGATCCAGACCACCAGCGGAAAAGCAACAGAAGCTTACGACGGCTTAACCTGGTGACAGGATGATTGCTGGTATTATCGGAATTACTCGAGGGCGAATCGCGCTACATGCCATGCGGCCAGCTCGTAATATCACGTAAATCGTGCGTTAACCCCATTGCCAGGAATCCGATGGAACGACTGTTAAATCTTTCAAAAGAACGGAGTTGGAAATTCTAATGTGTGCTGAAATCCACGTTAGACATACGTGTGTAGATTCATAGAAGTTTATCTTAAATACAGTAACATAATATTGTAAATTATTACAATAGCATAATGTCTTGGAAGTAGGGCTAACAGACGCCTGATCATCTAACATGGTGTACTCGCCCCTACAGCACACTTCGTTGCAGGAACGTTGCACAAACGTTGCAGTACATTGCAATGTTGTCGTTTGATTGCAGGTTGCATTGCAATATTACTGCAACAATGTTTCAGAAATATCTCCCGCAACGTTGCACAAGGGCGGACATAGCAATTTACTTGTAACGTTTCGGAGACATTCCGTGCAATGTATCTGCAACGTTAGTGCAACGAAGTGTGCTGTAGGGGCGCGTACCTACGTCATCTCACAGCGGTGGCAGTTCATGCACGTAGTTCAAAATATATTTAGTGATTTTGCTTTGATCTAATCGTCAATAATGCAGGGACAACATTTTCCTCAATATTTTGAGATGTTTCTACGAAAATTCGTAATTACATATGTAGAAGTAAACTTCGACTTGTAGAGGTCCTAGTTCTTCTAAATTTGAGTTGTACAGGTGAAATACATAATTTAACGTGCAAAATATATTTCGAGTTAAGGAAGTTTTATTTCGCGTTGTAGAGCTGCTTACAGTGGAGCTGAAAGAAATGAAGAAAATTTTCAACTTATAGCGGTTTTCGAGTCACCAAGGTTCGACTGTATTTAAAATTATTACAAGCACATTCGACATTGAAGAATACTTTTTTCGTATACATTGTTTTTATTCAACCATTTTTAAATCTTTTCAATAAATTGAAGTGACGGTTGATCGTAGAATGAATCGAACTTAATTTCTGGGCTAATTCTTCAATAATTGCTATTGGAGTTTGGTCAATAGTGACCCGTAAAATGCGAAGGTAGATTCTAAGATTCACCGGTTTCCAAATAATAAGTGACGATCGCGACGAGTTCCATTGTTTTAAACTCTCACAAAAACCGTATTATGTAGATACTTATGGGATGACCTAATATTTTCGCAAACACATTATTGTTTCTGTTCAAAGAAAATCTGTTTCTCACGTAGAAAAGGCGACAGAAATGCCGTTGTCCTTTCGCTTCACTTTCACAGAAAATTCGCTGGCAACACGAAGTCGTGGTACGTGCGGAGAAATTTTCTGACAGATACTTGAAGATACCTTCGGTGTGCATGCACGTTTATTCGCATTCCCTTTACACTGTCTTAGGAAATAGCAAGAACATCTGCCGCAAATAGAATAGAACGAAAAGGGGTCGAACAGGTGCAACAAAAAGCTTGGAAATTCGCGGTAAACGCAACACTCGGATCATGGTGGTTCCAGATTTCCGCTAGCGAAGGTATGCTGCCTCGCATAAAGAAAGCAAGTTCAACGATCAATATGACGCCCGATGAAAATTTTTATTTCAATTTTTGCAGCTGCAAGCTCCTTGCAGACTAGACTATTTAATTATATTCACACTAACGATTCCTGTAACATATTTGTTATAGAAAAAAGAATATATAGATAGGTATAGAATATATTTATTGTCATCTAATATGACAAAGAAGAATAATTAACATTCTTAATTTTCGAATTGAAATAAAAGGAAATGAAGAACAAAGGGAACAGTTTTAAATTTTGTCATCCATGTGAAATCTAATATAATGTATGCAGGCTATATTACAGAAATTATATTGCGGAGTCAAAAAGTATTAAATACATCGAGGACTTGGATTCTCACTAGAAAGCAGCCCGAAAGGGCTGAATTGTTATGTGGCTGCAGGAATAACAAGGGTCAATTGTGGCGAAATAAAAGATTTCAACGCGACGCGGTTGATCAAACCGCAACACAGTTCCTTTAGTTGTCGTTACAATAATACGCCATGTTGCATAAATAAAGCCGTGCACGTTGGACGTGATCAATATTGGATGTGACGAAAGTAAACCGGTAAAACGCCGAATGACGCTCGCCACCCTCGTCGACGCGCGCGACCGTCTGTGTAATTTAATGCCGGGTAAATACGCCAAGCAGAGAGTAGTTTTGCACTGTAATCTAGATGAATCTGCTGGAAGGGCCACTCCCAGCGGGCATAGGCCCCCGTCAATTACAAAACAACCGTGAAGGGATGCCCGAGAATACTTTCGTGCCAGCTTCTTATCGTCTTCGTCCAACTCGACACTGTGCCATACAAAAAAAAAACTTGATCTGCAACTGGGTTAATGATTACATCCAATAAGAAAACAAAAGGGAAAAATATCTCTTTACGACAGAAAAAGTAGAAGTGGTGTTTCCGTTTCTGGTAATAAATTTAACTTTTATTCGACGAGGTTCTTTCAGACGATATTAAAGAGACATTTTTTCTCAAATCTCCATTGAAATTTTATCGTTGAGAATATTTTTAACCACGATACAATGATTTTTCAGGTTGAAAACAGAGCTGCTAGTTATTTCCGTGAAGATGCAAAATGAAGTCTCGTGTATAATAATTCCACGCGTGACACGATAAACGTTCATTTTGACCCTTTAGACTGCAAGAAGGATGTCGAGTGGTTTCATAAGTAGGATATAGCTGAGCCCGGATGCTACTGAAAGTGAGGGACGTCGCAATATTTTTCGAATGTAGGGAGACGTTCCGGTTGGAAATTTATCTTCTCGTAATAGCAACGTGGCAATGCCGTTTTCCGGGTGTTGTCACGTCCCGTTCGTTTCTGTATGTGTATGCCTTTTTGTCTTCTTCTTGTTCTCCGCCCTCTACCCCAACATCCCTCTGGGATTCGGTCGTGTCCGCACTATAATGGCATTTCGTGTCTCCACATTACACTTGCTGTCTCGCCTCGTACTACACGTTTCTCTGCGCTTTACACTGCCATTTTATTTGTTCCCTTCTCCAAATACATGACAAATTCCTCGTATCGAGGGAAATCCTGCGATACCGGGGCGCGCATTCGCCGTAAGGACGCATAAAATTCGAGGAAAATGCGGGGTGTATCGCATAAGGGGATCGGTAGAATTATCTTTGAAACTTTAGAGTATATGTATGTATAGAGAGGCTGTTATATGAAAAAAAACGCTAGATTCCAAGGGGGGCGTATTGTAGTGGAAAGTATTACGCTATAGGTGGACGCTTCAAGGACATTTCAAAGTCACCTTCACTGTTTTAAATGGAATACCATATTTTCCACCTCATTGGGTGGCCATCGATTTTAAAACGAGTTCAGCCAACTACGAAGTAGAGTCATTGAAAGCTGTTTAGGGTCTAGGTTAGGGTTTACATTTACATTTTGTATTTTCATATTATAATGTAAGGGGTGTAATTTAAAAAGAGGCAGCTAACAATCAGGCGAAATGGGCGACCGGGGTGGTCAATGTTTCGATTTTTAATTTGACGAGAAAGGTGAATTCATCATAAATTATTTCGATAATTTTACCTACCTATCGTAGGTATTCTTAGGAATTGTCGAATTTTGCAGATATTTTAACTGAAAACTCCATGTTTATCGACCAGTTGAACAGCGAAATATTGTATATTATATATTTTTGACATTAAGCAACCTTCAATGCCATCCTGTTACTTCGTCGAAGCGATCGAAGTGCACACATTTGAAACTATTTAAGAATTCACAAATATACTTTATTTCAGGTAAAGATGATATTTATAGGAGAAAATATAAAAAAAATATGATAACTAGTATTTAGATTTGGTCGGAGTGTAAATCAGTTGTTGCGAAGACATTAAGCATTACAATAATAAAGTAGATATTTATATATGTATATAAATATATCTATGTATAAGTACAAAATTTTAATTTTATTTTCATGTCTGACTGGTTCAAGCAGTCTTTCGTTTCATGGCATAAAACACCCTCTATTCCAAAAAGTGTTATACTTCGCGAAAGTAGGATAAAACGTGATATAATTTTTCATGAATAAATTCGAGACGGTAAATTCTCGGATCAAGTTCATTTCTGTACATTTTACACAACTTTTTCCTTTCATCTTGGATTTGTAGTGAAACCGCAAATCTCTTATACTGAATTCTTAGTTGCCCAACGTGTATATCCGTGTCCATTTTCTCTGTCCTCGTTTCTGGACATTTACATTTCCATTTGCACTTCTTTTTCTGCCGACTATTGGAGGCTTCCACACTCTGGTTTCGTCTCGCAAACATAAAAAGAGCTAAACACACAAATGTGTATATAACATGTTTGTCAGCATTTTTAATCCCGCCCCTTACCCTACCTTTGCTCTCGCTTGTCTCACATGCTCCCTCTGCCCTTTTATTTCTCTCATATGTGGAACAAATGTGTGGGCGTATACTTACGCGTGCTCGTTTTAGCTCGTTTTTGGCTACGAGCGAAAACGAGCTCTATGTACTTTGTAAAACCAACCCGTTGTACCAATTACGTGTGTTCGGTTCCCACTCGTGCGGATTTAGTAGCTTCATCAATGAAATTGATTCGTTTGGTCCGTTTCCAGTGCGAATGTATACATACAGCATGTCATGGTGGTAACACCAACGACAGCTATCGATCATATGTTCAAACGATTTACATAGAACTCCAGTCTGTTCTTTCATATTGCACGCATTGAAGTACCTGCAGTATTTTGTCGCTTCTATTATATCTCTCAAAGCAAATAATAAATGATTTTCGAATGAATATATACGTTATGGAAAGCCTGCAAAGTAATATACCAACGGGGGTTGGTATTAATTTCAGGATGGACCGTGATTAAAATCGTTGCAGTCTGCCGTTATTACCACAAAAAGATTTATAGTTCCCTCAGTATAAATAAAATATCCAATTAATGGCAAACTATTCGTATTCTACTTGTTTATATACTTTAATTAAACATACCAAATCCTGCACCCACCCAAAACACGTACCTAAAAGTTGTTGCGAAAGTAACGAAACGTTTCAACAATTTAAATTATTCAAAATGAATATCGTGTTGCTACAATGGCGTGTTGATGTTGCAAATTTAGCAAAGTAGGTATACTAATTATGGTGTGATATTTTATTATAATATATAATAGTAATTGTTTTAATTGAATCTTCAGAATTTGATTCGACTATTTAATTGTACTTAAATTATTGTTGCAAAGTTTCGTATTATTAGCAAATCTCTCCACGTTTATCAAACCAATAAATAACACAAGCCAGGACGTGGTATGAGCCACAGTTTTGCGTCACGGCATCGGTTGATAGCAAACCCCATATAAACTGAATATTCTACGTCGTCGCGCCCAACCACGAATTCCCACGATTGTTAATGTATTTTTTCATTCGGCCACTGACCCGAATCCATTAACGAAATAATAAAATACCCACCCGTTGACACAGAAACGTTACGATAACGTCCCGACGCGTGTCACCAACCCCTTGCCAAACGCGTTCGTAGGTGCGTGCAAACACGTATCGAAATGGTGGGACATCCTTTTGTGAGGGATATTTATTGCGCGCCCTGTTTCACGCAGTACATTTTCATTATCCTACTTTTTTTTATTAGATTAAACAACTGATGAATTTGTTATTCTGTACTGTGGAACGAGATATTTCTTTATTTCTGCATTTTGATCCATCAAAATTCTTACATTTGCAACAGAATATAAATAATGCACTTTAAGAAAAACATTAATTACGTTGCATGATTAACCCAACCTTGAATGGTGTTCTCGTTAAAATTTTACACTTTAAAAGAATATTTGGTTAAGTATTTATCATTTTTTTTTATTATTTCCTATGCGATATTATACAATATGATTTGTGAACATTTGATTCGTGTAGGATCCATCCAGTTTGAATTATTACAGAAACATTTGTTACCAACTTATCGCGAAGTCCAAAGTTTGTTCGGATTTGGGATACACGAGTTGTAAAGTTTTCAACAGTTAGTCAGGTACATTTTTTGTTCGAGTAAAAACTGAGAGCAGAGCACATCGATCATATAGTTACTATTTTTCTTTATACCAGCCGTGTTACTTTGACGGCAAAATAAATAAAAGTTCGTTAATTCCTTGCGGAATCCAAAGTTTCTCGACTAAGCTACGGTACCGATAATCTTCTCGGCCGTGGCGCTTAATCCCGAAAATAATTAAATTCGGACGACCTTCGGATAAATTCAATTATTAACTTCCATTTGATCGATAAAGGATGTAAGTTTTCTAAAAGTTCCGCAGCTTTTATACGTTCAGCTAATACACTCAACAATTTTACTTCTTTCTCTAATAAATTATTTCGAAATTGGGTTTGTATAATTTCCCATGAACATGTAGATTCATTGTTAAAAATAATATTTACCGAAAGAATGCCGGTAGAAATTGGAAAATGAATTGAAGCATAAGTAAAACGAAATAAAAGCCACGATCACATAATAAAATACAATTAAACGTCAAATGAATCCTAATTCACTTTTCCAGCCGCTCTTAGCACAAAACAAGTAACTCTTTGCCAAACTGATTCGGATTTAATTCATTACAAAACTGGCTTCTCCGTAATTGTTATAAATAGTGACACAAAGCCACGTAGTTTCTTCAAAATTATCGTTGTAAGATTGAGTTGAATAAAAATAACCAGCCTATGTTACCCCACTCGTATAACACTTATTCATCCACTCCCTACCATCCAACGTTCTACAGAATTAACTTCAGAATGAAATAAAATGAGCGCACAAGCTGTTTCCAATTTGAGAAATAAATTGCAGTGAATCGCCTCGAAATTGACTACAGAAATGAAATCGCAGTTGACAGTTAATCTCGTAACCGAAGTAAAATGGGAAACCCATCTTCCTCTATACACAGGGCTCCATCGAGAACCGTAAATACACGTCTCTCTAATACGATCAAATAATAAAAAAAGAGCCGTTCTGCATCCCCGTTAAGGAGATTTCTACGTGTGCGTTGGAAAGTGTAGCATTTGCCGATATACTCGCACAAAGAACGCGCGTTAATGCTCCGTCGATCGGGGGGTTTGAAGGGGGCGGAGGGCCGCAAAATAAACTTAGACATGTTTGCCGAGCAATCAAATATATGAGTGGAAAGTCTCGCAGGCGTTATCGATTGGTTCGAACTGACTGTGGCGGCATAGAGGCGAAGAAGGAGAGAACACTGGCACGAGGGGGTCGACGGAGGGTTCGAGACGAAATGGGAACGAGGGAGATCCACAAAACTGGTCTACATCGACGGGGGCGGAGGGCTGAGCGGTTTGTCCAGTGTTTGTTGTTCACCGTTGTTCAAGGGGCCAAACATAGTTTTCAGGCAGGCTAGAAGGAGCCGCCGGAGCACTCACACACATAAAACCGCGTACACGCATGGGTTCCCACACTCCTGGATGTACATATAAATACTTGTCTATGTACCGACTATGTGCCTGTGTTCGCGCAAGAAAGGGGATGTACGTATACACCCACGCACATGTAGGTACCTATAAGTACGCAAACTTTCAAGAAATTCGACTCCTTTATTTCCGCGCGCCCTTACTCCCGTCTGCTTCGAAACGGCGAAGAAAAATCTCAGGATCGCTTCGTCTTCGAGAGATTTCGCCTGCGCGGGGAGAAGTGGTTGGGGGTGGGCCAGAACGCCTTGGAAGCTTGGACAAATTCTTACGATGTCGCTGAGCGACAGGGACTTGAGTCGTAAGAAAATCTTGTCCACCTACCTACACCCCCGGATCGCTTTTATCTTCGAGTTTGGACGCTCTGTGCCATTCTTCTCGCGAATACTTTCACGAAATATGTCCCGGTGCTAAGGGAACAATTAAATACCGGGCGATTTTATGTTCGACAACAATTTAAATGCGATGGTACGCGGCAGTGACATGTAACTAGACTGCAAATGATTTTATTCATCCTGGAAATAGATAAGTTACCTTTCGCGAAAATAACAATTATTAACGGGCGATTCAATGATGAATATTAGGTTATAGGGAGCGTCAATGTGCATTAGAAACAAATCGACTAATCGTGCCAAATTACTGGGAACCCTGCTAAATTGCTCCATTGCTGGGAACTCTGGGGCGAGTAATCTTTCGTTCGCATATCTGCTTTGGGTGGGCGTCATTATCAACTTCATCTATGTTACTCATTATGTTCCATATTACGTACACACAAGTTCCATATTACCTGGCTTTACCCTACTTTCTTTAACTGCTTTTTATTCAATTAGATGATCTTCAGATGAAAGTTGTCGGATTAGCTTCAAAATGGCGGTCAATACGACAGGTATTTAAAAAAATTTGTCACAATCTAACCCCTGATGACGATAGTATAAGTTGTTAAAAGGATGATAAGTACAAAATATAATAAACATAGCGGTAGAGTTCTAGATTATTGCTGGTAGAATGGTTGCCAGGTGTGTTGGACAAGAGGGTATAGAAAACAATGAAACACGGCGACACCTGGCAAAACCTTTTAATGAGCATTCGATAACAAATTACCAACTCTGTTTCATCATCCTCAGTAAAGTGTACGTTACATAAGCGTCCTGAAGTAGAAGTGCGCAAGATGTGCAACAATTTCTCACATTCTTTGTAAATACCATAATCAATACGCAATATATTTAAATAACGGACAACATTTCTCTATAAATGTTACGCAAGTATCGTTAACTTGAGAACCCTTCCAAACGGGTCGTGAAATCTTAAGCATCGAAATATCGATTAAGCGTCTGAAATCGTCTGCCACTCTCCGATGTCATTCGGACAGCGATTGCAAGTTGAAAGGTAGAAATCTAGAACTGTAAAGAGATCTCAAAAAGGTCCAGGCTCTTAAAACTTAAAACAGGGATGGGCGAGACGCTATCGTGTCATACTCCAGCAGGTACGAGGGTAAGTACGCCCTTTTCGCCCCAATTCCCTTCAACCCTGCCCCAGTCTATCCCCGCTGGCACATAGCAATCGAACCTCATTTATATTTCTGGGCGCGTTCAACCGTCGAAATTCTAAAACTCAATAACGAAATTACTAATTCTGATAAATGTTAATTTCTGTCCTTGTTCCGTCGTGTTCTTCGTACGTAGCGATAAAAGATGTCAGATTCCTAATTATGCATACTCCTGTTCTTACAGATACTTTTATAATTCACATGCTACGGCAGATATAGAAATTCTGAATAGAGAAAAAAGAAGAATTATGTGGGAACTTTGTCTCACAGAAAATTTAGCTTACCTTAATTTAGCTAGATTTCGAAGAAGATAGATAGAACGAAGCAGCGCAAACTTTTCGAAAACACAAGTGTAATGAGAAGTAAAAGAAAACATATATGAAAAGTAATAGATGTGACTTTTATTAATTGAACTTAATATTCAGTAGTTATAGATTCAGAAGTAAGATAATTAAATTGCATCCAGTATTTTTCCAATTAAGATTCGTCTGCGCTGAAATTATTTTCAAGTGGCTGAACGGAGCAATTTTTCACGATCGTTCGCTCAACGTGATACGCATCGTTATTGCTCTAAACCAGGAATGGTGTACCGGATTACGGAGCATTTCTCCGTTCGTGGTAAACATCTTTTATTAAGTGCACGTTGCGCTCCACTGGCGCGTCAATTTTTCAAAGCACCCTCGAGTTCTTTGTCTTCGCGTCTACATCTAACTATAACGATAAGCGCACGTGGCAGGGAGGCAGGGGGCGATTAATCGTCCCATCATCACTGAGTATGGTCTCGGCCCTGTGACAATGGCGGAAACGGAACTCCTTTTGCTCTTCACTCGTGAATCCTCCCCGAAGATAAAACGATTTTCACCCCTCCCGAATATTGAGTGTACCGCGCGAACTTTCCTCTATGAAAACAGAATTGAAAGTACAAAGCTGTGCAATGGTCGCAGGGGACTAGCGAATTCGTTAATAAACGAATAATAAAATGTCAATGAGCATTTCGTTAAACTAAAAGTACTTATGTATAAAAGTACTACGATATTGGCAACTGCCACTGATGAGTGAAGAACAGAAAATGCAGTGGATTTTTATGTGTTTGGAAATAAAAGAAGAAATGTGAGTAACGTATGTAGTTTTTATTGGTGCGGATGATGTTTCTAACTGCGGAGAATGTTGGCAAAGTGACAAATATTAGGACAAATACATTATAAATGTTTCTGTCGGTTTTTAAGTTGAGATTCTCGTCTAACAGCCCCAAAAGTAACTGATATTTAAGAATTTTTTTTAAAAATCTGTTGGTTATATTGGATTAAACTCTTTTGGGATATAATGAGGCATCTTTAAAGTTGCAGGTTTAAAGGTGCCTCCTTATATCCCAAAAGAGTTTAATGCAATATTAACAATAATGTTTAAAAAAAATTGACAATCGTTACGGAACTAAGTTTCTCATTGCATCGAGCATTTATTTCATTCACTAGTGGTATGAAAATTTTGGAGAACGACAAATTTTGTGCGAAAGTAATTGGGAAAGGTTAAAACACAGAGGCTTGAGGCAACTTTAAACACAATTAATTTCGGTTTCATATAGCGAATTGGGGATAACTCATATGTGAGTCGCCATATTGAATTAATTTTACAATTGTCTCGACTCTTTTAAATTAAAATGTTTAATGATATTTCGCGGAAAGGGTGGCAGTCACTTGTTAGCTTAGAGGAGCCAAATCTCCAAATCCGCATAAAGAGATATATCAATAATCCAGTATCGAAGAATAACAAAACATTTCTTTTTGTTCCAGGCTGTGCATTCGTAAAACTTTCGTCACATCAAGAAGCGCTAGCGGCGATTAATTCTTTACACGGGAGCCAAACTATGCCGGTGAGTCTTTCTACCTTTATACCTTATTTCTTATTTCATTAGGTACAACTTTAAAATTTATTTGAATTAAATGAATTAAATTAGGTAATAAAGAAGAAGGAAGGTACATAGTATTGAATTTCGTCAAAACAGAAAAAATTACCAATTTTTATTACACTAACAATTAAAATAGAAACTTCATTCACAATGACTTCGAAACAGTGCAAATTCCCTTTTCTATCGTCGAAGTGAATCTGACTTTTAGAGTTTTTCTCTTTTCTTATTGGCTGGCAAGAAGTTGGCGATGGTAAAACAACCGTACTGTAATTTTTCAAGTTGCGTGCTGTCCTTCCAGTGAGAACGTTTCACGACGTCCGAAGCTGAGAAATTTCGAGGCTAAATCTCGCTTCCTTCTATTGAACACGTGGCTTGTAATATTCTTTTATAATAGGAGAAAGTTTTTTAAGGACAATGACTGTCTGTCAGACAGCTGCCGAGGTTATTCGTCAAAGGTGCTGCAGAACTTTGATATTTATATTCTAAAGTCTAAACTGTACACATACATACTTGTGTAAAACATAAACCCTTCGCTCTTTTTCGTCTAATGCTGACTTCAAACAATCTACTTATAGACACTGACACGATTTCAATTTGAAAGATGCACTTTAAAGTATCAATACATGGTATATAACTATCTACCAATTGATATTAAAATTAACAAGGAAATGCTAGGAGAAATAAATGCAACATTTTAATATATAAAACAGAAAGTGTTCGTGTTTTTGTCTGTCACCTAAAAACTTTCGAACGGTAAACTCTGGGGTCACGAAATTCGTCCCAGCTCATTGTGCCTAGCTAATCCAGACGAATGTGACTATTTTCAGAAAAAAATAAGTGAAAAACTTTTTTTATAAAATCAGAAGTAGTTGAATTATATGTGTGACATAGGAAAAGGAGTCCAGGACACTATAAATGATGAAAAGCACCGTGGCGTTATGGATGATCATTCTCTGAAACAGGTATATAAAGCGTATAGGGGTGCACGTCTATAGTAATGACTGTCGTGCTTGCAAACATCCCCTGTCTGCAATCTAATGACTGGCCAAACAGAAATCTGCATAACACTTGGAGAAGTGTTATTCTCCGTCGCTGAATCTCCCTTGGCCTCCGTCAAACCGCCGAACTTTCTCGGCTTAGGGTCGGACCAGGAATTCCCAGTTGTAATTGAATTGTCAGTGAGTTCCGTCCGGGATTCCACCTGCTGATTGGCGAAAGTTCCCAAAGCCGCCACCCGAACTTGACCACACAGTATTCCTCTTCCATCATTCTCGTTGTTATCGCACGACCGTCATTCATTGACGTCCATCGATATATCCAAGTTCCAAACTCTTGTTTATTAGCATTCCGCTTAATGAGTCTGCTTGACCATTAACGACGGACCATTACTTTATTAGCTGTCTGCAATCGATTGGAATTATGATGACAGAATGCCAGCCACGCAATCTGACGCCACTCTTCGATGAGTGTAGTTCACAATTAGTGCATGAAGTTTCATTTGGATGCTTTATTTAAACATTCACGTTTTCACGACTCTACGTTGAAGTATGTACGTACATACTTCTGAATTGGATCGATAATTTTGAAAAGGGGATAAGTCCGATTTTTGGCGTTATTCACTTTGTTGCATTTCCTGCCTCTTTAGGCCTTGGCTCATCGTTTCCCTCGAAATGGTAGCAAATCTCCACGTTCTAAAGGGGCCAAAGATTTACGCCTGCCAGAATTCAAGGATTTCTATACAGCTCCAACAACTTGAGTTACAATAGAAAGTGAAGAATGTTTCAGAACAGGACTTCTGATCCTGATTATATTTATCATTTTATCTAAGTTCTTACCTGATTCTTTTTTAAAACTAAGTATAATGAGTTTCACTTACTTAGTTCGTATAGAGTTGGTTTTCCAGCTCTATGTAAAATAAAATGTTTTATATGACCACCCCTACACTTTATGCTCTTAAATAATTACTCGAATTCCCTGTTATATAAAATTTATTTCGAAAAGGAGATAAGTCCAAACAACCAAGACTAAAATTTAACCACCTTGCCAAATTCTAAAATCAACCAAATTTCACTGAACACAAGTCACCTAATCGAAAAATAATACTACCGAGTTTGATTATTCTAACACTAATTCTATGGGCATTAAGCTTTTATTTTATTTCTTATAATATTAGTTTTCGAGGGGCTATTCCTTTCTCGAAATTATCGATTCAATTTCTTTAAAACATTCGCATTTTCTGCATTTGAATGCAACTTTCTCATTGTCTGGAACTGCTGAAAAATGTGAAATATTTAAAATGCTACTCCTAAATTTTAATTTCATGCAGAAAATCCATATGATTACCTTTCATCACAGAAATAATTAAGGGATGAATACGAATTCTTCTAAAACTATCCTAACTTACTGATCCTCGAGGTTTCAAGAATTATATATATGTACTACATGAAGTATAACATTATACTGCATCGCAATGTGAACATTACCATCGTGATGAAGTAGAGATTGTCGTGTCACACACACAGACCGGGACTATACTTCGATTCACTTTACCGCGATTACGAGGAAACGAATGTACGGGAAAACGAAAAACGTTAAAAGTCCATGTACACCCGATATTCTCTGATGCATTCGGCAATTGTTTCGGCGTCCATCAGTACCGGAGGAAAATAAAAAAAGGCAATCGTGTATTTTCCAATATCAACGAGGGATTTCCGTTCCGTGTCACGCCGCGTCTGTCTGTTGCGTGTGCGAAATCATGGATTGCGTCTGCCTAAAGGGTGAGGCGAGAACAGACGCGAGGCTGTTACGTGAATATTACTCGTTATAACGCTCTAATCTAATAGCGGAATACGGGGGAGAAATTATGGGGCACGGAAGAGGAACTTCAGGATCGTGCCAGGGACCATTTGCCCTTAAAAGAGAAACTGACATAAAGGGGAACGTAATATGCAGATCGCTTAATTATCATGACGAATTATGCAAATTTTGACACCAACGTTACAAGATTTCGCTGCGTCACATCGGGCGCTCCGAGGGTGCGAAAACGGAGGACAGAAACCCGTCACGCAGCTTGCCCTTTCGTTAGGGTGAATCTAGATTTGTTAACTTCGAAGAAACGTTAATAACTGACAATCCCACGTGTCTGCGAAACGTATTAAATTCAAGTTATCACAAAATCCTTGTGCCCATTCATTTTTCATATCTGCGGACATCTTTGTGCTACACACGCACTGCAGAAAGTTGTCCTCTTCTACTTACTGCTCACCCATCAATTGATTCTGTATTAAACATTCGTGCCTTATTCAACATCGTTTTTATTCAACAAAAATGTATCTTGAATCTACCACGCTTATTGCTATCTGGCATTTAATTTTAGCTTACCTCTATTTCTTAAATCGAAGAAACAATCTTCCGGTGGAAGCATCCCTTATAACATCCAGTGACATGACCCCCAGCCTAAGAGTGTTAAGACTATAAAACGCTAACACTAAAAAAGTATGCTGAATATGTTTGTACGCTTTTGATTTGTTTGCAAGACACTCAATGATGCCTCCCCTGCTTCTATGTCATTATATTTTTGCAAAGCACAGTGCATTGTAGAATTATACACTTGACGATAGAAAGAAGTGCTTTGCAAGATATTTCAAATTTTTCAGTTACTTGTAGTAGGTATCTTCTGGTATTAAGATTTCAATTAATATGACGTGTATTTCTGTATAAGACTCCTACAAAAATATCGTGTGTATAGTACAATTCGAAATATTTTCAGAAATCAAGCAAGTTTCAGTACAGATTTCTGTCAAAATATTACAGTAGATATACATAACAAAAATGGAGCATATTAATTTAGACGGGATTTTGCAATTTACAACGGAGCAACAGTTGAAGGTGGTGAAGTGTTGGTGTGATTTTTTCGATGTCACGTCAAAGATGTCACTTATACCACCGTCTCCAGTCTTATCCCTACCTTTCACCCCACGTTTCTCGCATGAACTGAAGAAGGAATCTCGGAACCCCATTTAAAGGTACGGTTATTAGTTTAGCGCGAATCGCCGTAGGGTATCGGCACACTATACTCCGATAACGCGATAATATTATATACAAAGGTGGGCTCAGTTGAGATACTATCGACAGAAGCCGAACATTACGTTTGCTGATCTGTTATAAGCGTGTAACTGTGTCTATCTTTAAGTGACAGGGTTAAGCAGGTAGAAGAACAGTATTTAATAAAATGCATAGAGCGCCTTAGAAAAATCATATGCGCATCGTTAGCATAAAAATTTGTATAATCTGCATGAGTGTGGCTATCGTCTGAACGAGATTAAATGAGAAATACAGAAAAGTAAAAAAAATAGCAGCGTATAAAACAGACATCGATTTCTGCAAAAAATTCGCTGGTTTTTTAAGTCGCAAATGTCTAATTTTGCAAAACCCGACTTAGTTTTAGTAACAACCAGAATGGGACATATATTGAAGATATATACCAAGTTTGAAGTAAATCGGGTGATTGGTTTTTGAGGTATCATGTTACCCAATTCGAAAAACCTCGTTTTGAGCAAAACGCGTTTAAAGTTTTAGGTACCGTTGTTGTAAATTAAATTTTTTTAAAAATTTCGCTCCTCTCCAGGCCGTCAAAGTAGGAAGACTCCTTTAATTGCGAATTAGTTTCCATATAATGACTCAAACTTTAATATCCACACAAACAACTCACATATTTATTCACTGCATAGAAATAAAAAACATTTAAGATCAAAAATTATATTCCTCCGTACAAGCGCGGTGCGCTGGCGCTGAGCTAGTCAAATATTTTCTCTATTCGGTATCCACGCAAAACGTTCACTGGGTGAGCTGCTTGTATAAGGGGTGAGCGATTAAGTGGGTAGTATGGTAGCGTATTTACGGGGGGTGCTCCAGGGTACCGGATAACCGGCCGCAGGACGAAAACGTTCAGCTCGAAGAAGGTCCTTGTGATGATTAAGGCCTGTTAAACCGAGAGATGCGCGTATTGCGCTGGAACCTCGCAAATATGAGGGATCCGCTGGAGTATTCCAAGGACTCTCCACATCGAAGGAGAAGCAGCCATGGGCTGGCAAAGGGAACGGAGGAGAGGGGAATCTCGAGTCTCGTCCTTGTCAAACGCGAACGTTCCCGGTGTATTACATACCTATAGGTCGGACCTCCTCTCTACGGTTAGAGATACCTTCTTCGAAATATCGAGCCCCTGTTTTCCTTCGACGGCAGATAGGATAACAGAGAGGCCGAACAACTTGTCGAATACACCAGAATCGTGGACGAGGGAAAGCCGAGGGAACAGGGTATCCGTGCCCTCCAAGATTTCTACGTTTAAAAACTTTTCGGACCGATAAATTCAGCTTGCCGTGAGTTATTCGCGTTCCTGAAATGTAAACGAGCGAGACTAAAAAGGAATCGCGGCCGATCGAGCGATCCCAAAACGTTTTCATGGAAATGGTTACATAAAAATTCGCGGGCAAGCCTGTTTTATACTGTGATCTGAATCTCCGTCGGTGAGTTATTGCATACCGCGTACGAGTGTAACTGCGAGTGTGGTAAAACGTAAGGACGATCATACGCGATTAACCATACGAAAACATTTTACGAGCCCTGATGCTTTGGCCTATGTACACGTTCCCGAACATCTCTGCAGGCAATTTAGTTCCCCTTTATGCTGTGCTCAAACTTTATTATCGTTATTCCGCGGAAGTAGTACCTTCATGGTGAAAGTTCAAACTGCAATGTAACGTGAATCGACAAGGACGTTTGATATCGTCACTATCGATGAAAAGCCGACAAGGGAATACGCAGAGATTCGATTAATGTTACTCGATCAAAGGTCTACATAAATCATCGTGAAAATTTTATAAAATAACTTCGGTGCGGCCGGTGGGAAAGCACTTTTTCCAATCACAATGGAGATTCTAGAGTTTGATTATATTATATGTCGAAGGACTTGTAAATTCGGGGATTAAAAATGCAGTAGAATGGTTTCAATCATTTTCTCGTATCAGAGAAGAGAAAGGGGTCATAAAGTCTACTTCATTGAATGGGAAGATAATTCTTCGCTCCCAATGCTTTCGCGATTTCTGTAGTCAATATCTCTTACTGTCAATACTGCAGTTTTTCTTGCAATGAAAAAACTGCTACTTTATAGGACTTGAGTTCCGTAAACATTTTTCACTTGGCATTCAGAAACCGTGGCTACCTATGCATGTGATTTACGCTGCTCGAAAAGCCGAAGCGTTCCTGCGCTGTAATTCAACGTGTAATATTTCCACGGCAATCGCAATCGGTTTTTTCTGGGTATTGGCGATATACGTTTTCATCAGCAGACAATACGGAAATATTATCTTGTCTATCCTTGGAATTCTATCGCTCTTAATTCATAGAGTACCAGCTTCCACAAAGACTTATTGTAGATAGACAATTGTAAATTCGTTCGAGTTCAGTTCTGGTAATATTATGGTATTCTGTCATTTAAGAAAAATATTTTGAGTCCACAGTTTGAAACGAATAATATATTTCGGAGGTATAATAAGTATATGACAAGTCTGTAGTTTGCTTTATTAGTTACACTCCTAAATAAAAAGATAGCATACGTGTGTTAGGGAGTGTATGAGTATTGAGTATTGTAGCAGAAAAGATATTTAAACTTAATAGATTGAAAAGTTTTTACTATTTTACGTTCCAAATATTTTACTAGGTATTTGAATATAATCTTATATTGTGTTGTTACTGAAAGTCTTTCGCACTATGCTAATAGTAGAGAATTAGTGTAATTCTTAGTGTTCAAAAAGTCATACACTTTTTTTAGTATTTACCTATAGTGTCTAAAGCAAGGAACGATTTGTTTCTTTTCCGTATTAAGAAAATTTTTGGAGTCTAATGTAAATGAGCTACTCATTTTCTCTTTTACTGTTACTCAAGTGGCTTCGGGAGGTATTTTTATCAATCAATCAGTCAATCGGGACTTCTTATTTTATACGTATAAATATGTAAATATGCTACGCATATTAAAAATCATAGTCGTCGACTTTAAAATTGTTAATACTTTCATCATCCGTAGCAATTTACTTTTTACATATTTTCCTGTTTCGTTAAAAATATTAATTACGCAGAAAATAGCCAAAAAACAGTTTAGATAATTTAGTGAAGGTACTGCAGAATTCTCCGCCGAAAAATATAACGTTAAATAAAACGCTCCACGGTAATTAAGAATAGGTATGCGTCGGAAAAGATTCGGATAATGTGAACGCAAAAAAGCAGGCGAAAAATAATACTTTCGGAATCAATCGTTTCTATGCTGCGAAGCGACAGATTTACATTTATATTGTAGAGGAACAATATTTCCCCGGGGGGTTTCCGAGTATTCGAGGCGGCTCAATTTCGAAATCATGGCGTGGCATCAACTGATCGATCATTAAACCGGGGGTTATTACAGTGAAAAATTGCTGGTCGCGGCGCGCAAATTCCCCGATCATTTGTTTTCTGGAGGCTCATCGAGCCGTATAATGCGGTATACGCTACTCGAATTGACAGCGTGTTCGCACGTCACGCAGCGGGCAATATTTCTCCAGAGGCTCAATATTTCTGCGAGGTTCGCGGTCCGTCTCTCGCGGTATGTGTCACCGGTGGAATACGAGCAAGCCCCGGCCTCACGCGTAGTTATGCCTTCTGGAGCGTGTGACATTTCTTGTCACGCCTCGCGACACGCTCGCGGAACTATCCCCCGCGAGCGCGTCGTGCTCTTCGCTACCCCACGTTTCTGCAAACTCCTGAAATGTCTCGTAATAAAAGCAAACCTACGAGAGAAGTGTTTTGCCACGGTGTCGGCTGAAACGTACCAGGACGTAACGGCCGTTTCCAACGCAAGAATTTTACGTAACGTTGCTTCGTTTTTATTTTCCTCGCTCGCCCTCCCCTACCTCCCCCGTACCAATCCCTCCCTGGCGGCCACCCTGTCGCTGCGGAAATTAAGTGCTCGGAATAAAAACGCCCCCACCACTCAATATCTTTCGCCCTTTAGCACGCGCGAAGGAATTTGAAACTGGTCTTGTTCGAGCATACCTTTTAAATTCAATCTCAATGACCACGACAGAAATGGGGAAAATTTTTATTTAAACAAAAATTTCGAGTAACCAATACAAGTTAAAAAGAAAAGTAAAAAAAAGATGAACTTTATTTGTTAAATATTATAAAGTTGAAGTAACTTTTATTTAATCCGTTATTTAAATAATGTTTTATTTAGCTTGTGCCCAACTCTGAACCACATATATGTTTGATGGTAAAATTAAACTCACTTTTCACGTATAAAATTAACAAATTGTATGGCAACTCGAATAAACAGAATGATGCACAGATATATGCCAATATTTATAACGGACGCGTATTGATTTAAGTGGGAAAGAAAGTATCTGTGAAAGGAAGTATCGAGCTGTCTCTAGTTGATTCTAGTAGAATTTAGTGGTGTTCCTGAATTAGAGCAATGGTTAAGTGCACTTACGCTGAAATGGCGGGCATGCATTTAACAGTCGGTCGAGCGAGTGGCAATGCGAGTGAAACACTTCGTCCGTAGCAGGCATATTTTCTTCGCCGTAGGATTCTAGATCGTAGAACTCTTATCGATAGAAGTCTCAGAAAATTTGGCACATTCGACTTGGCAGTAAATGATCGTGGGTGGCCGAGACGTGTGTCTACCTCGGCTAGAAGAGACAATCTTGACGAACTTGTTGCACATCCCACTAGAGACATTAGGAGAATATCAACGTTCACAGAATTTCACAAATCACATGCGAACAAAAATATTCCTCGAATATTCTGAAAAGAATAACTAATGTCTCAAGATGTTTTATCAATCATTAGATACACGCACGTGAAAATATTGTGTCATTATGAAAATAACATTGATTATAAAGTATTCTTATAAAGATACTCAAATCAAATTCTTTTATCTCCAACAAATTTTTTTTTAAAGGTAAAGTATTATTCTTCCATGAAGTAGAACAGATATTTATCTATAACCTTTAAACGTTCAAAAGAAATAGTATAGTTAACTAGTGAAAATAATAGTCATTTCACTAACGGTCATCATTGACAGAGTTCGTGCAATCGGAACTGAAAGCGTAGGAATCCAATGCAGAAGTTCGATTTACGTATATCGGTGCGAAAGTTTCGTGACGAAATTCGATTTCTGAGAGAATCCTTTTGAACGAACATTGACGCGAGCGATTAGACAGGCGAAGTTTAAAAGTTCCTTAAGCCGGGAAAGGTTAGAGCGTGTGTTGTAGGTGGACGTAGCGTCAGTGGCAGAAGTAGCCCTCCAGCCTCGGCGGATGTTCCTTTCTCTTCGAGGAAGCGAACGAAAAGTGGATGGAAGGAAATTGTCTCTGCATTAACGGAGGCTCGGAAACTGCTTCCAACATTTAATTAAAGACATTCCCTGAGTAATTCCCTCGGCTGCCTCGTAATTGCATTGCTTTTATCTCCAGTACAACTGTTACTTGTTTGGCGAGTCTTTCGTATCGAGAGTCAGAACGGAAGACTAAATCCCGTGGGCAAGAATAAGTACCGTCGAAGAAAAAGAAATGCGATCAAGCGTGAGACATGGAGGTCCCCCGATACGATCCCATTTTTGCTAAGGGATCGCTGTTCCTACGGAATGGTTCTTAATATCGCTATTATCGTGATTAAATTTAAATCGAGGCAAATTAAGGCTCGATGTCCTCGAGCTTTCGCTTAAACGTAGTCACCTGATTCCTTCGAAGTAACGTTGCCTGCAACGTGACTGAAATGAAATTGATTCAGTAAGTACAGATTAAAATATTACAGGATTTACTAGGATTTACGTCTCCTTAAACTGATCACTTTTCAAATTGGCGGAGCTACCCTTGATTCTACAAGACCCTCCCACCTAAAATATCTCCCGCAAATCAGAAATAGAAACTAATATTGGCATTCTATAGTAGTGATCAAGTCACCTTTTTCAGTTTATCAATTCCCATCGTGAAAAAGGAAATTTTTGGTACATCAGAATATTTTGTCTTTTAATTAATATGGAAATGGATTTGATATTGCATAGTACAACACTATGAAAATGACACGAACACTTAGTACCTACAAATTTTTTGGGTTTCATAAATCTATGCGGCTGAGTTATAACTAGAAAAGATGAAGCAAATTTTAAGTTAAATATGCTTCTTATAAATCACTAAAGTGTTGAATTTATATTTTGCAACACCAACGAATTGAATGGATTGGATCCATTTCTTCGGTTTGAGACCCGCCGAGGAACAGGCGAACAAGAGGCAATCGGCATTCCAACCGATCTTGGGGTTCCAGTTGTGTCTATTGAAATTACCAGCTGGCGAATTGGCAAGTGTGATGGTGTGGCAGACGGGAGAACCTCCAATCAGTAGGTAATTGCTTCATTCCGTTGCCAAGTCTGCTGCAATATCGCGCTTCTATGCACTGAGCCTTCGTCTACAAAGACTTTATCGCTCTCAAAGGGTCATAGATTTTTTAAACTTTCGAGTGTACCATGAAAGTAATACATAACATGTTCTTCGTACTCACATATTTCGCGAGACGAGCAAATATTTCAGCTACGTACAAAATTTTCCAGTATTTCGAGTGACAAGATAGTTATACACTAATTGTGTTGTCTCCTCTTCCTGTTGACAATAGAATTTTTTAGTAGGTACACTTGAAAAAATGTTCTTCTTCAACAAATAATAATGAAGATTCATCAAATAGAGACAAGAATATATTTATTCCAAAAGATTCTTTCCTCTATACACTTTTTACAGTAACATGAAGATCACGTGTTACAGACTTTTATAATCTTTATAATTCTCGTTTGCCTATCTTGGATGATGCTTTTCTATTACTCCTCGACTCCTAAATATTTTTCCTCTAGAGAATTCGCTTTACTGATAGCAACTCTCAATAAAAATTTGTATCGTTTCATGTTTGCCACAGCTATGTTGCTACACAAGTCTCCAAATATTTAAAAGAAATATGATTAATACAGCTGTTGTTGTACTTCGTTTAAAAATACGTACATGGACAGCTTCATGTTCGAGAAACATGAAATCATTAACGTAAAATAGCTCAGAAATATTTTTAACATCACACAACGAAGAAGAGAAACGTTCTGGTTGATAGGATTATTGAAAACCTCAAAGGTACCGATCGTCTCGTCTCCGATGATTTAAACGTTACAAAGACAGAGCAAAAGGCTGAGAGCACGTAGATAATGAATGCCGAGCAGAATGTAACGGAGGGGTGTGTACTCGAAATAATAATAAGGCTTGGTACTTTTGTGCAGCAAGTTTTAAAGAGACAACCTAAACTGTTAACGTGTACGGGATAAACATAACGAGCAGGAAAGTGGAAGCTTCAAACGTTCTCTTCGTGATATCGATTGGGGTGGCTTTTTCTTTTCGCGTGTAGTTCAGAACGTTGGATCGGAATTAATGAACCGTAATCCCCCAATAATGAGGCTTCGGCTTCACTGGCTCTGATACGACCTCGGCACCCTTCTTACCCCCACCCCTGTTTGCCAGCCTCTCTATATCGATATACATATGTACCCTGCGTAAATGTCACATACGCCGCACGACTTAGCATCGCTACGCAGAGAGAAGGCCTTCCAACGCGTCGAGGCTGTTGACGCGAGACAAATTATTTTCCTCAACAACACGCGTCGATGCTTTTCACCGCGCATAACGAGTTGTCCCAGCGACTCTGCTCCGCACGGAGAATACAAAACGTCGCCTCTCTCTTTATAGGCCGCTCTCTTCTAGCCTGTCGATATTTCTCCCGGGTTTACGAACAACCACCCCTGAATATTTTTGCCGCACAAATTTTTCTGTCGTCGATGACTTCGACGTTGTCTCCTTTCGAAGGAACTGGATAATAGAGACAGAGACGCGAGGTGGCTGAAAAGCTTTGATCGTTTAATGAATTTGTTGCTGCAAAATACATGACGCTTATTTTGCTATGCCTTGAAAAATTCAATCGACAGTATTACTTAGTATTGCAAAAAATATACATTAGATTTTCCACAAAAAATTCCCGAAAACCACGTTCGTTTTCCTCTGCCAATTAGGCATGACCGCTGAAATTACAATTATTTTAGCTTCACTATTTTTCACTATTGCTCCGTTTTCTTCTACGAAGAAGTCGAGGCAACGCGTATAAGATTCACGAGAACATGCTCTTGATATTAGTAACCGTAATGTGGAAAGTTGCAACCGACCCTGAAACCTGTATAAGTTTTATGCCTTGTAGACTGTGGTTAGTTGCAGGTTTCCTTGAAATGTTGCTGAGGCGGTTATACGCGCGTTTGGCTCCATCCGGCTTGACTGTAAACGAAACTTTTAATAATTGCCAGCCAGCCGTTCTTTTTCTTCCAAACGAGCCCTTCTCGAACACAACGCACGGCTCCACCGATTGTAGTCGACGCTCACATGCGTGACCAACAGAAAAGGAGTGCTCCGCAATAAAATGCTAATGAAAATGTCTCGCATCGGTAGCAATGAAAAATGCTCCCCATTTAAAAGCTTTTAACCTTTCTCGCGAATTCGATGGTACTGGGGCGTTAATTCTTCTGATCCCGATCCTTTCCACTTTATATTTGTACGATGTATCAATGCAACGGGCTAAATACTGCTCAGATAATATTTATAACATTTTCAAGTAAACTATGCATCTCGTGTTTTATTTTAACATGAGATCTACCAAAATAATTATGGCTGATTTGTATTTCTTATAAAAATTAGTCGAATTTATAACAGTGCAGTTTTTGAGTTTTCCCATAAATTTTATTGCAATATGGGAATGACACTACTTTTGCTTGGATTGTATATTTTTCCAAAAATCTAACGTTTTGGTTGCTCTAGTAGAAATAGATATACATACGTTAATAGTGGATAGTTCTAGTGCCAAGTCGTTTTCACACGGAAAAGTATCGATAAATGACAAAAAGTTACATGGAACTGACAGATATTAGAAAGCATTTCAATTTTTCTCATCCAATGGACCTGGCTCTCTATTTGACTTTATTGCGGACAGTGCCGCCCCCCTGTGTTCTATCAAATCTATAAATTTTTATACGCACTCGTTCTGCGAACCATATTTGGCGAGACTGTAGAAGGGATTTAAAAAAAAACCGACCATAAAAAGTTTTAGGAATTTCGGGAGCATGTACGTTATCTGTACCTCTGATAACGGCCCTAAAATGTTCCACGCGAAAATAATAAAACTGAAAGGGCTTTTCATAGTCAGTGGAATATCCACCATACAATTCAGCAGCATTGGTGACACACCCTACAAAATCGTTTCCGGCTGTACCTAATACACGCACAATCGGCTCTACTAATTCTATCGAAAAATGTATAACGTACGTTTTTGTACGTGCCACGCGGAGTTTCGTATAGGTATCCTTTTGATGCAAAAACACGAGAATAATTTTGAATAAAAAAATTCTATCTAACATTTAATTGCAGTTAACACCACAGTGAAATTACTCTTTCAAATTTACGATTAAGTTTAGTTATAAACAAAGTACAAAGACATACTCATTAAATTAATAATAGATTCTTTTGGTTTAACTGTTACCTTAAGGCTTAAGCACTCTAATCAATTGCAACATTCTGAAAATACAGTTTCACAGCAACTATTTATAGGATTAAGTAGTTAGCAGGGTGGTACACTCTTCTCGCCCCGTGAAATGCTGAGAAAGGCTGTGAATATTCTGTGAATTTATCAGTGTAGTTGGTTGATCATAACCTAACTCTGATTTTTTGTGCGTGAGTTGATCTTAATAAATTTGCTTTTCATCGTAGGGTACAATTTTTCACGAAAACATGTCTCTTTTCGTCTAGCAAGTAAGCAAGTAGACATGTTTAATGGCTATCCTATCTAGGGCGAGTCACATAAATGAGGCGGGTTGTATATCATTTTTTTATTGAATCTAGAAGAAGATGATATACCACACGGCGACATTAAACTTTCCCTGTGACTTCCTACGACCTCATTTCTTTATAAGTTCTCAGATGCGTCTGTGGAAAATAATTTGTTTCTGAAGGAACTGAATTTATTTCATTAAACCTACGTTCCTGGATATTCAGCATATAAGAGAGTTTTCAGAATGATTTCATAATTAGGTACTTATTATTTTCATTAGATAGTGTCAAATCTAGACTGAAACTGTCGAGTTTATTGTATTCCATCGATGATTTCAAGAACTAATCACTAATAAAATATTGAACTAAATCCGTTTTTATTATATTTTATAAAAAGTGTTAATAACTGAAGTAACGAAGTACCTACTTTAAACATGTCTCCATTTATACTCTAAACGTAACATTTGCAGCAACTATAATGTGGATATCTCAATAACTCAAAAAATAATTCATAATATTTGCCAATATGTTTGCCAATACAAGTCTTGCTTTAAACAATGGATAAAACTAGGAAGTATAATGATGAAAAAATATTTGTAGTTAGATAAATTAATATCAAGAAATCGAATTGCATTTTACATGCATGATTTATGAGGTACGATAAATATGTACAAGGTAAAGCAATGATTCATACAGAAGACAATAAACACGGTACAAAAGAAACGATGTTAAAGAGAAAAAAAATACGTAACAAGACAGTGGTACTTCAACAAGCCTGTCACCGAGTTACACTATTACTTTCCTTATATAAATTCAGACACGACTAGCATTTGCATTGATGACACGAATATAATATATCGCCAGAAGCTCGAAAGCAGAGCTTTTCTCCAGAGCCACAATGGCCACTGACCACCTGTTGCCTTTCCATTTATATTTTAGATGTGGTGAGAGCGTCATCGCCTTACGTATCCTCGTAAGCGTCTCAAAAGGAGGCGCCTTTTCACCTGGAGAAATGTGCGTAATAATTTCCTCCCTTGTCAGTAATTCGCGTGATGCATCAATTTTTACCTCAACACGACATAATGGATCCTAAGCTGGTTAGGGTTGGCATCATATTTCCCGGATCAGATATCATTTGTATACGTCAACCATGAGATTGCAATATATTATAACTGAATTATTATCGATACTGAAACTTCCGCTTGTAACTATTCTTTTCGTCCTTAAAAAATGCGCTTAAAACCTCTGCCAGGCGAGAATAACTTTGCAAACAAAATTATAGTAATAAGCTGTCGAACATTGACGTTTCGTTAGCAGGACTTTCAATTTATGAAGCTTGCAAGGGAACATATCGGACCCGCACACCCCAATTTTGATGAGACTGCAAATTTACAGAATAGTGAAAAATATGTGACACATATTTTTTGTTGGATGGGTGAAAAAAAACTCCTAAAGTTGGGGGTCGAAAAGATATTTTCTGAAATTTTCTAAAAACTGCGCAGGAGGCTGGATTCGTCTTTAAAAAACTGACACTTTAAAAACAATATCCTACGCCTAATAGTTCTTGAGATATTCCATCAAATATGTTTTCAACCCCCTAAATTTAGGGGCTGTTTTCACCCCTTCAACACGGACGATTACTGATAATGAAAAATACGTGTCAAATATTTCGCACTGTTCTGCAAATCTGCAGAGCCTCATCAAAATCGCCGTGTGCAGGTTCAATATGTTCCATTGGGGCTCTTTTATCCGTTCGATTACTATTTTATCATACAACTGTATGATAAAAGAATTCCTCCAACCAAGAAAGATCGTAATGCTTTCAAAGACGAAATGTAGAGAAATCATCAAAAACCACTTGATGAAGTGGTTGATTTCTTTTCTAGCAAGTCATGGGAAAGGAAAGGCCTTAAGATTCTCTGATACTTAAGCTTGTCGCTGAAACAAGTTATTATAAAATTTCCTGCGCACAAGCAAATTTATAAAGAATGAGCCAGAGAAAATGCGAGATTCCAGAAAATTATGCGGCTCTGCGTCGACGACGGTAATCCCCTTGCTCCAGCGCCGCTTCGTCTCATGGAAATTACGAAGCGGGACGTCTGACAGCAGTATCTGATCCTGCATTTCAGACTCGCTTGTCATAGGATGGCAATTTACATTGTGAGCAACTTAATCCTGACACGATAAATCGCGTAACCACCCCTTCAGGTCGGCCTCCCACAACGCATCAGTTACATTTTACGTGACCGCTCAGTGAGCATCCTCTTAGTTTCATCGCATGCGTACAGTTTCGGAAATTCATGGAGTGATGGATTTTTGTGATTCGCAATTATTACTTGAATACAATATTATAATGTACATTGTACTGGGTTGAAACATTTCCTGAAATCTTTGTAGAATTCTAAGAGGTTACTTAAGTTACCTTATTACACTGTGTGCTTGGTACAATAAGAAAGATATTGTCTATTGCAAATTATTGGTTGGACTTCGTAGACAATTTAAGTACTGTTATACTAATTAATTAAATCGTTTGAAGTTGGCATTAACAGAAAAGACGATCAACTTAAGGCATTGTCTGCAATTAATTGTTATTAATTGATGCCTGGAAACAATTTCTTCATGGTCTTTAGTCTACTAACTACTTCTAACATGTTTGGCCAAAGTTTACTGACGTAATCTATTAACTATACTGTTAGAAATATGTGAGAAAAAATCTAAATATGCAAATGATTTTTTTCGACTTTCTGAGTTTCAAAACCTTATACATTACAGAAAATACATACTTAAATTTCTTATTTTTTCGAACATTCTTGGAATTTAATCGCAATGATGAATGCGTTGGTTTAGGTAGGCTAAATATTTAGAAAGAAATGCAAACACGACTGTGCAATATAAAACAGTAATACAATAATTGGAAATGATATATGTTTCAGGGTGCGTCATCCAGCTTAGTGGTAAAGTTCGCAGATACTGAGAAAGAAAGACAACTAAGACGCATGCAGCAAATGGCCGGGAACATGAGCCTTATTAACCCTTTCGTCTTCAATCAGTTCGGCGCTTACGGCGCTTATGCTCAGGTGGGTCGAATTACCATCAATGGTTCTCACGTTACCACATTACCGCCTGGTTGTCCTCGTTATCACGAATCGCAAACCTGTAATAGTTTCTGTCTTGTTAGAAACGATAGGTGACATTCGATATCACCCCCTTACTTTCCTGTGGCAGTAAAACAATGTCGAAACGATAACAAAATTTCTCCTTAAAATATTTTCAAGTAACGCATTCGACAGAAAGTATACATGTGAAACAATGAATAAAAAGTATTATCATTAAAGCTAGAATATTCTTTTGAGCGATAAGAAATTTTCCTTAAAATCAACGCTTCATTAGGTTATCCCATAAGTAATGCGGGTTTTCTGTTTGGTACATAGATGTACTACCGTAGTGGCGCACTCGGGATTTAATCTGCGGGGGAGCCGAGTTGAATGGATAAAAATATTTTTAATGCAAATTCAGTACAACTCATTACGTGATTGTAAAAATTTATTTAAAGGATAAAATCTAGTTTTCTTTTCTTTTTCAAAATCCCCTTCTTTGGGGGTGCCAAGGCCCTTTAGCCCCCTCTCCTTTCTTGGTGCGCCACTGTACTACAGTAAATAGAAACCGTCAGATACTGATTTATCCAAAGTCGACGAGTGTGGATTGAATATTGCAGTTATCAAATAGTGTTATTACAAACCTTGAAAATGGACGCGACGAAAGGACATATTCGGCGTGTTAGGTTTTAACCATTCAAAATCTAATTGGATCAGCCCTTATTGAGATTCGGAAATCTCAGGGTTCTTGAAAGCGAGTCGTCGCGTAATAATAGCCACTCCGTGTCTCGCGCTGCGCATATATATATATATATACTTGGCGCGAGACACTACCGTGTCTCTTGATGAGTTTAACGAAGAAAGCGATGCAACTGCAACGGGAAAAACATATTTGAGGTGTACGTACAGAATATTAGTGCAAGCAAGAAGGTTTAAAAAATTTCGAATTGGGAACTAATTAGAATCTCGAAGATGAATCTCGTGCCGGATGGCCTGGAGAGTTCGATGAAGACGTTTTACGGGTGACTGTTGAACGAAGTCCATTAATAACTATTGTAACATCACCTCAGAAGTTGAATTCAATTGAGTGTACGATACCTAAGTAGTTGTTTATTTTCACTCAATACCTATATATACCGAAAAAGCCGTATTGCTTATGGGATGACCTCAAACTTTGGAGTCAGTCGGGTATTCCGCGATAATGAGCATGCCCTTTCATTGAAATCCATTGAGTTTAAACAATTCGTGCAAAAAATATTCTCATGGAAACCCGTTCGACATAAAAGTTCTATTTACAGCAGCAAGCGGCTTTGATGGCTGCTGCAACGGCGCAGGGGACGTACATCAATCCGATGGCGGCGTTAGCGACCGGACAATTGCCACACGCGTTAAATGGCATGCCAAACCCCGTCGTCCCGCCAACTTCGGGTAAGTTCATTCTCTTTTCAACACCTTATCAACTTCGATGCTTCAAATACAGTCGCAGAATATAGCAACAGTTACATATGTATAAACGTTTTGCCAACAAGTCGTCCTTAAGGGGGGAATCCCATACTTTGGGCTAAAAACATAGCAAAATTTAGGATTTTTTTTTAAGAAACCAGCGATTCGTTTCATCTGAAATTTGAACCCTGGTTTGATGCATCCTTGGAGAAGATGTAGGTTTTTTTTTATTAATTTTTAACCATAAATATAGTAGTTATGCATGATTAACAATCACACCGCGTAAAATTGGTCATCCGTTGGTGTGTGTGATATTTATCTACCACACAATTTGAAACAGAAAAATTAAACGGCGTTTTATTTTATACATATATAGGTTGAAATTGATGAACCAGCAAAAAACCAAAAAATTTATTGACCAGTGTGGAGAGTTTTCGAAGTGAGAGATCTGAACCTTTAATTTTTGCTATCCAATTTTGCGCCAATTTTCTTATGTAACAAAAGAAGTACAGAACTTAGCGGTATTCTGGTTCATCAAATTCAAGCTACATATGCACAAAGTAAAACGCTGTTTCATTTTTCTGTTTCAGATTACCTGGAAGGTAAATATCATGCACACCAGCGGCCGACCAGTTTTGCGCGGCGTGACTCATAACTCCTATATTTATTATTAAAAATGAATACAAAAAAAACTGCAACTTCTTCAAGGATGCATAAAAACATGGTCCAAATTTCAGATGAATCGAAATGGTAGTTTCTAAAAAAAAATCCTAAACTTGGCTATGTTGTTAGCCCATAAAATAATATTGGCCCCTTAAATTACGTAAGGCTTTTTTGGGTGGAGGGGCCGAGAATTTCTTACGTTTTCGTACAAGGGGAAGTCAGGTGACGTTTTATTTAACATTTCATTATCCTAATTTTTAATATGAGTAGCGTAAAACATAATGTTTCATCGCATATACGAAACCGAATTAAATAAATCATTTAAACCTTTAAAAGAATTTTAATAATTAAAACAATACAAAGTAAAAAATATTACCTACAAAAAGAGGGAGGAGATGGTTGGAATATAAAATCTTACAAATTCTTATATTGGGAGAGGGAGGGAATAAGAAGTCGACAAAATTACCCTTACGTAATTTAAACACCGCCTGGCGGATACAGGGTTCATTCGGACCCACCCTAACCGACTTGTGCTACCCACTAAGGTAACTTAGCAATATAATTACTGTAAGAAGATTAGAATTTCAAATTATAACGCGATCAGCACCAGTGGCGGATTTAAGAAAAAGGCTATATGGCAAACGTTCTGAGGGGTCCATTTTATTTTTCTGGAAAATGAAGAGCTAATTTACTAAAATCGGGTCAAGTGTTGTAGTAAAAAAAAAATGTAGTGTTTGGATATCTATGTCTAATCATACTTCTTTTTTGAAATGGGGCAGAGGCCCGGATGGCAACTGCTCATCAGCCGCCCTGTTAAATCCGCCACTGATCAACACCTAACGTCAAAGGTTATTCGAAGAATTGTATGAATGATATTGTATTGTGGGTCAAAATGGCCCCCGTGCGCGTCATCGACTGTCAAGCTATCAGTCGTCCAAGAGTTGTCCTGAACGGCGATACGAGTAGGTTGTTTTTACTGTATAACGTCTACCAAGGTAAGAGAAATCGGCGAGACGCCCGATTGCCGCGAAAACATTCGACGGTGAAAGGGGTACGCAGAGAAACGAGTTCTGAAGCGTCCGTACCCACATATGTATACTCTGCCGACGAATTGCTCGGTTTCACTGACGCAAAGCTCTTTCTTTATCTTTCCCCTTTCATCCTGCTCTCCTGTTTGTTCCGCCCGGACCTCGCGGCAGCAGGAGCATGCAGTCCGTTGCCTTATAACCGGCTCGTAAATCAATACAACATTTTCACCGAGCGTGACTTGGGCGAAAGATATTGCCCGTACCGCGAAACTTTATCGAAAACCCGCCGAACGAGAAGGAGGAAAAGCCAAAACGCACGGCTTTCTCTTCGTCTACGCCACCCCGCGGCTCTCTAACCCTCTCTCTTGCTCCCTTTCCCTTTGCTACGCCTTTCTTTCCCCGTTTCTCTCATTCGCCCGCGCACAGACACACAGAGCGGAAGAGGAGTAGACAGAATAGCACAGACAAGTAAGCACGGAAATCGGCTCTCCGCAAGCGCTCTGGTACACGTCGAGTCTCGTCGAGCGAAAGGTAATACCGTTTGATAGGGAAATAATATTTTATTTCCTCTCCGCCCACTCTCAGTCTCTCCCCCCGCTTACCTGTCCCGCAGATTGCCAAGCCGGGTGCGTTTTTACTCTTGCAGAGACCACGTCACCGTACCTGCCACTACGGATTTTCTACGCGTACAGGCTTGTTCCTATAAAGCGATCGATTTACTTGAAGGGATTTATAAGAATTCGCGAGAATTCTTCTCAGTTCTTGTACCTTAGAAGTACGTTCATTCAGCAATTATTAATTCTCATTTGCCGCTTTAAACCAAGCATATTTAACTCTCCAGTGGTACTTACAATTTTACAAAAATGTTTATCGAAACATACACAGTGTCGAGTCTCGTGCGAGCTTAAAACATACATGAAACACTTAACAACCACCCTTCCATTTCAAAGTAAAAACGGCAGCCATTTTAAATACATATGAGGCTTACAATTAGGGAGGAAGCATTCGTCGACAGTCTGTGCAGCTTAATTGGCCAAAGCTGTTCCCTAACAAGCGAAAAATCCAGGTTTCGAATCCGGATTCAGCAAAATCCGATCCACAGCTTCTTGTCCTCCCTGTACAAACAAAACAGCACGCGTACAATCGAAGCTGTATCTATTATACCTTCCACTTGTAGGATACCTACGCGCTAATCAAAATAAGTGTCAGTGGACAGTACCGTCCTCTTCGATTTAAATCGCCATATCCAATCCACAAGAGACCAGCACGAGGCCAACTAATTGAATCCCAAGCGTGTGCGAATGATTAATTCGGAGTGCATATTCGACTGTTGCGAGTCGTTATTAGTTCTAAGATCCGATCAACATTCGGGCGATCCGCAGATCATACGGACCCCTCAAATGCGACGCGAGGCATACGGATCCTCCGCAAACCCGCTCTGACGTCTTACCAATTACACGGTATATACCGTAAATCGATTAACAGGATGTACAGAGGGCAACTAGCTAAACGTTAGACAGACGTCGCGAGCATTCTCGATCCGTTGCCGCGCGCCCGCTGCGAGAGGGGTGACGGAGGTCGGTGTTGTAAGAGCAAGAGGGTAATCGGTGTGTACTGATCAGGTTTGCTCGTAGGTACTGGTACAGGGCAGCCGGTTAACGGGGCGATACCGTCGTTACCGTCGCCAACGATGCCCAATTTCAACATGGCTGCACAAACACCGAACGGTCAGCCAGCAGGTTCGGATCCAGGTGTCTACACCAACGGGATACCGCAGACCTACGCGGGACGTGAGTATCAACTCAGGCGCAGTGTGCCGCCCCTGCGCAATGCTCGGCCAATCGACGGCGGACTTTATTATTCCGCATTTCCGACGATAACCAACTAACCTCGCCCCGAAACCTGTGCAACGATACCCCGATACTACATTGTCGACATTGCAGGCACCACGTTCAATCTTCCGAAAGCTTCAAGTTCTTCGGATGCAAATGCAAACGATGGGGACATTTACTTACTCGCTAATTCTATAAATGTGTTCGCAAATAATCTTCTTGTCGCTGAGTAAGATTCTTAACATCTGTTTGGAGCAAATTCACGATAATCTGAAGCTAAGAAATTTAAATTTTATTAAACCTTACGATATCTTTCTGAAGATGGAATAGCAATTGTATTTTATTATTCTACATCTGGTCCCGTTGCGTTTCGATTTAAATATTAAATAGAGTTTAAAGAGTTCACGGAACAGATGAAACCCTTGGAGGCTTTTAATTTATATCCAAATTCTAAAAATTAATTCCCATATCAGAAACTAACTTTCATCGGGATTAAACATAAAACCAGAATTATTTCTGTCAAGAACTTCTATTGGAATATTCGTCGTACAATTGCCTGCCTGCTTTTTTTCCCGGCACGTATCTGTGAAATCAGTTTAAACTGGCCAAGGATCTTGGAGTACACGATAGGTAACGCGCGTTATCGATTGGTCGGTACGTGTTGCGACAGGGGCCTTAGACGTAGGTCTGTCCCCGATAAGAGCTGAGCTTACTGAAGTGTAGATGCCCTTCATCTGTCCATTCCAGCACAAGGGCTGCCCAATGGGGAGGCGACACTTCAGCATGCCACCGGGTATGCAGGAATGCAACCCTACCCTGGTGTCGGTAAGTTTTTTCTTCTCCATTTACCGTTTCCCTTTGTTTTATCGAGGTTTCCGTCGATCCTCCGTATCAGCAGCGAGTTTTCGCGGGACTCTAGCGAGCGCGTTTCATAGCGCTTTTCGATAATCGCGCGAATGCTCAAAGCCGGTTTCCAAAGAGCGACATATTTGATTCTATAACAAGTTTCGACCGGAAAATTCAATCAAAATTATCACGTTATCATTCGATTAAGAGACTATTGGAAATTGTTATTAGGTAGACTGAATTCACTTATTTCCCGATCACCCACGCCTTCGATTTCCCGCGAATGCTGTAACATTCTCAGCAGGTAGACAAAAATGTTCGATCGTGCCGTGGCAAGTACACGGGATGGTAATACTCCTTGTCGTCAGATGTGTTGTTTTAGGTTTTTTTTTTAACAATTTACGAGTAAGTGAAAGAAATTACTATTGAAAAAACTGATATATACCTTTCAAGAGCGATTTTAGAGGAAGTCGATTCATAGGGCGCGAAAGCACTTGAATCTAAACGTTCGATTATAATATGCTTTTATCCGAGCACTCGAGCACTTAACTCTGAAAAATTCGATTTCGCTGGTCGCGTTTCTGGCTGTTGCATGCAACTATGGTCGCATGTGTACATTTATATACGTATACATATAAATGTATATTAATTCATATACAGGCACACATATACATACGTACAGGTACACAGATGTCTCGTCGTCGCCACCCTATACGGTGTGCCCTAAAATAATAGGGTAAGCTGAAACATAAATTCCTGATACTCAAAGAAAGCGCAAGATTTTTCTCGTTTCACAGAAAAAAGCATCTGAGATTAAACCTTCTAATACATTTTCAAAGCTGTTGTTGCATATTTTCTTTGGCCTTAACACACAAGAGAGACGAATTTCGCGTTCACTGTACATTTTCTAATCTTGGCGAAGTAGTGAAGTAGTTGTTTGATAGTAAAAGTAAAGAATACCAGAGAAATATTCTCTACGAGCGGTTCCTGCAACATGAAAGCTAAAATCAAAACGCGAGTGGAGTATTATTCGCCCAATAAAATTAGTTTTCATTCAAGTTTTATTGCTAGGTGAACGAAAATCAGAAAACCATTGATTAAACAAATTGTTACCGCGCTACATTTTATTGTACATTTAATTCTACAAAAATAAAGAAGAACCATATGTATTGCGAGCAAGCATGACAGATCATTAATATGCCAGTGATATTGTTTCTTTTGATATAAAATATTTTGTGACGATGTTTTATGTGATTTCATTACACATATATTAAAAACCACAAAACTAAAGAGAGTGTGTGGGCTTACAAGGGAAAATGCCGAACCAGGAATTTAAAAAATTCTGAAATTTTTGAATATGCAGGGGATTTCCTCCTCATTACGACGCAATTTTTGTTTGCTGCCCCAATTCACTCGGGTTGAAATTAACCCTTGAAAATTCGAAAAAGATAGAAATAAAGTTTCAAGACAAAAGTTACTTCTTTTAATTAGATCCATCAATGGTAAAAAAATATTTGTTACAGTTCTCGAGTTATAATACAAAATCGGAAATTAACCGGATTTTCGGGGGTCAGATACACCGCCTTGTAGTGAATTTGGGCAGTAAACAAAAATTGCGTTGTAATCAGGAGGAAATTCCCTACATATTGACAAAGATTCAGAAATTTTTGAATTTTCGGCTTCGGGATATTCCCTTGTTAGTGTATGGAGTAACGTTAAGGAGGGAATCCCATTTTTTCGGCTAAAAACATAGCAGAATTTAGAATTTTTTTTAAGAAACCAACGATTCGATTCATCTGAAATTTGAACCCTGTTTTGATGCATCTTTGAAGAAGATGTAGGTTTTTTTTTATTAATTTTTAACCATAAATATAGTAGTTATGCATGATCGACGATCACGCCGCGCAAAATTCGTCGTCCGTTGGTGTGCATGGTATTTACCTACCAGGTAATCTAAAACAGAAAAATGGAACGGCGTTTTATTTGGTACATACGTAGCTTCAAATTGATGAACCAGCAAAAAAAAAACAAAAAATTTGATTGAGCAGTGTGGGTAGTTTTCAAACTGAATCGTCTGAACCTTTAATCTTTGCTATCCAATTTTGCGCCAATTTTCTTACGTAACAAAAGAAGTACAGAACTTAGCGGTATTCTGGTTCATTAAATTCAAGCTACAAATATATAAAGTAAAACGCTGTTTCATTTTTCTGTTTCAGATTACCTGGAAGGTAAATATCATGCACACCAGCGGACGACGAGTTTTGCGCGGCGTGACGCATAACTCCTATATTTATTATTAAAAAGGAATAAAAAACTGCAACATCTCCAAGGATGCATAGAAACATGGTCCAAATTTCAGATGAATCGAAATGCTAGGTTCTTAAAAAAAATCCTAAATTTTTCTGTGTTTAGCCCATAAAATAATATTCCCCTTAAGACCAGAGAAATTATGTACCAAGGATTTGGAAAAGAATTTAGAAGAATACTTACTGCTAGACAGAAATCCCTGTCCCGAGACTTTATTTTCTTCTCTACATGGTTTTATTCTCTCACGATGTTAATTATCCAAGACGAAGTCTGAAATCCCAAAGTAGTAAAGATCGGCTGAATTTCTTTTTACACGAGGAATTTACATGATGCATATCCCATTATTTCGACACTCTGTGTATTATAGACCTGACGCGTCAACATGTCGTACGTAATGCTTCTGGTGTGTTATGCAGTGTACTTCGATGTTCCTTAATATACGTCGTGTACATTATTGTATATTGTAAGTTTTAATCGTGTCGTGTACCATGCATGATCATCAATACGCAAAAAAACACAGCAGACCGAGCGCGGAGTCAGCTAGGCTGCCGAGGGCTTGAGTGCGGCGCAGCGGCAGAAATTATAATCCAATAACCAGCATCAAAATGGACGATCCCGTTTCAGAAATAATCAGCGTCCCGTCGTAACTATGATTCGTACCGCTCGCCGTTAGCAATTAACGCACAGCTCTGATAAATTCTCCGTCGCGCTGATTTAAATTAATAACGGAGCATTCGAATTGCGTTTCACAAGTTTGATAACCGTGTCTCATTATCGACTACAAAAACACCGGGCCCGGGGGAAACTTTCTGCGATAATAATTACTTTTGCACGCGTACCCGTCTATATTTTCCGCTCTTTTTTCTCCACCCGTCTGTGTATCTTCCTGTCTCAGAGCGCGCAGGAATTGGTAGGAATTCATCAAATTTGAGGTACATACGTACGTACGCGCGCGCGTCTGGGTCGCGTTGGTTTCCCGTGTTTGCCGAAGACTCAAAAATAGGATATTCTTTTTCTGTGTATTTTAGTCCAGTGTACACATTCCGCGGAGATCAGCCGGTGGAAAAAAAGCAATCCGAAATACAGTGAGTCCCTCTATCCGGGCGAACGGTAACCGCCGTATGATGGCGTATTTATTTCATACGTCAAACGTCGATTCAACCCCCGCGCCGGTCCGAAAGCTCCTGGCAACGTTAATCGGAATATATTAAAGTGATGTTTGCGCGGAAATAATTAATTTCCAAGCGAAAATCGTACCTCTTCTAATCTGAGAGCGAGCGTCCCTCCATCTCCCTCGTCGCCCGCGCCGCGCCCCATCATCGCCCGCGCGTTTATCAGTGATGGTCAAATATTAATCGCGCGCGTTTTAAATATTTGCCAAAGGTGTAATTAATGCCGTTATAATTGCTTACCTCCAATATCACGCGATAAAGCGTCCATCTGTTTGTTTCAATCTATCCGTGGCCGACCATTCGAGCTTCCAGCGATCGGAAATTTCTAAAACATTTTACCTCGCGAAATCAACTCATAGCCGTTGAACGTGTTTCAATTTTTCATCTCGACGATGAGCACCCACGCATTCCCTTTGCGAGCGCTCCTCTATTACCAACCCCAGTTCCGCGAGGGGTCTCGGGTTACTTGGCGTACGTGATTTTATCGCGGTACGCTTGCACGTATTCACTTGTACATAATCTTGATTCGAGCCTGTCTTCTGTTATGCAAATACATATATAGCTGCCAACAATCGTCACGCGCGTACCTCGTTCATAATGCGCCGCGCAGCTTGTCGCGCGACTTTGAAGCAATATCGCGTGTCGGTCATTGTCAACGGTCACGGCGATATCTGGGAGGAGCGTTGCGCAGTACAAAAGTATCATGTTAAAAGTCGCGGAACGATGAGAACGTTGAGAGTCGAATATCCTTGCCGGGAGAACTGCTGGAACGAATGCGGGCTAGGAAGCTTCGGTGGAAAGGGATTCCCAGGTCTAGCGACTCGGTTTTCGTTTGCTTTTGGCTCGCCCGCCGGCCAGAGCAAAGCTCTTCTCGTTAATTCGACGGAACGGGCTGCGTTTATAAAAGTATCGCGTGCGGGGAAAGTCGAACAAACGTAGCTTTCCGTTTTCCCTCCCCGGTTCCTTTTCCGCTTCTGCGAAGGGAATCGTGTGACGTTCCGGTTACAGCTTCCGCTCATTCGGAGCAATTATAAATTATCCAGTGAGTCAAAAGAAACCCGAGTTACGAATTTTGAACGTCAGTCGAAAAAGTAATGACGGTAGAGAACATATAATAGTTGGAATATGCTGGATGATGTTGCATTAACTCAAGACTTGGACAGCCGTGCAGGTGACATTGTTTCCGTGGATAGGATTGTCTCGGTTCAGAAAAAAGAAACACCGATGCCCATGAGAAGCTGTACTTAACGGAAGCAAGATAGGGATGATAAGAAAAGAACAGCATGCATTCCGTGTATAGATGTGGACACATCATGATGTATCTGTTATTTGTTATTGTCGCAGCTTATCCCGCCGTCTACAGCCAGTTTCCTCAGGCTATTCCTCAGCCGATGGCCGCCGCCGTGGCACCCACGCAGAGGGAAGGTAAGTACAATACACTCATCAACGTCTAACTGTTGACTGTAAACACGAACAGTTGTAGTCCCGAGATTGTGTATATCCAAGTCCCAAACGTCCAGACACGAATTATCCCTCGTCGTTGCGCCGCAATGTGTTCCATTCAATTACAAGAAAACTGTGTGTGTGTATATGCTGCGTGGAAAATTCGTTACGCCGAAATATTCCTCTAATCAAGACAGGCCATTTTTTTCATAGAGCGACATGAAAGAAACTACGATTTCTCTGTGGCAATTAACTGAAGGGCGAAATAGTAAACGGGCGGGGAAAAAAAATTCCAATTCTTTTTGCCGGCGAGCTCCGCACGGTCGACAGGTCTTTTTTAATTCGACCAGCTACGGTCGCGGTCTTTTTTTTAGTTTAATCATACCTGTAAAAAGGAAGGATGGCCTACAACTGTTGATGAATTTTCATGTAACTACGATATGTTACCTTTCCAATATCGCGAATAATACCGGGTTTCACCGCTGTGAAAGCGGCACAACACGTCCCTCTTCTCTCGCATCGTATTCCGTCCGTTAATTACTGCCGCGTTAACGAAAGAAAGAACATCCAACGTTGGGAATCCACATCAAGCCTCTCGTTCCGCCCCCCTGTACAGTCTCAGCATTCAATCAGATTTGTCTGCGGTGGCGAGCAGGGGATACCTACTATTAATTAAATCGATTGGCTCGGGTCGAAAGTGTAAGATTAATCGGAATCGACGTTGCCGCGAGAGAGACGGGCAAGGGAAGGAACCCGTGTTGGACGTTGGCTTCGACGTTACCTTTGTGAACGAAAAGACGAGGACTGGAGCAAGCGATGATGAATAAAAACGCGGCTGGAAAGGAGGATAGGGGAGGGTGAGCCGAGCCAACGCTTAATTGCAATTAACAACTCGCCATTATTAGAATATACGACGCCTAACAATGAGATAATGCAAATAAAACGAAAGTTTTAATTACTTTGCCGCTACGCCTGCCGGCGATCCGTTGTTACACCGTAGGATAATGGGAAGTTTACCGCGACAGCGTTTTCTCTTCCTTGTCTCGGTTAGGGTTTCCTGGCATCCCCTTCCTTCTCACCCCACCGATGCCGCCTTTTCCTTCGGACACACAATATCTCGTCGGCGCATTTTTCTGACATGCTTCCACGAGATACATATATCCTGCGTGCGACACATTCGCTGCAATGAGACTCTCAATCTTTCATTTGCAACGCAAAGGAATTTTCACTATGTTCCCCTGCAATTAAGTTGCAGACTTTTTATTATTCTCTGAGAGCAACGTTTACAATCGTACTGGCAGCTTTTCAATTAGGACTGATTCAAATTTAATTAATATAAACTTTTATCGGTTTTAATATTTTAAACGTTGGATACTCGGAGTAAGGAACTCAAAGTATCAATTGTAGCGAATGTGTTTCATGGGAAATAGCACCGATCACACACACCAAACTTGACCTTCCTATACGATTCCTCCTCGGAGGAATCCGCTTTTGAGCGGATTGTGCGTGCAATGCTTTTCCAAACAACGGTGTTCGATGTTGAAGGGAAAAACGAGGGACCGCTGACATAGGTAGCCAGAAAGAAGAGGACGCGACTGCCGCGCCAAGAAAAATGGTCCTCCACTCTTCTTCTCATTGCACGACAGTGTTGTCACTTCTTGTATTTACTGTAGCTTCGTCGATCATTTCTGCTTCTCTAACCTGTTTCAGTGTTTTATACGTCTTACAAGGTGTTCTCAATGTTCGTGTATCTCTTTTCTTCTCTTGGTCAGTCGTTGTGTGACGTTGTTTTGAACGGTTCACGAAAACTGTACTTTCATCCTCTAGATGGGTTACATTGGTGTTTCATCGTTGCACTCGTTGTCAGTACCAATTTACATAGTTAGTTGTGTTCGATGTTACGCTGTTGAACAGCATTGGTCGTTGCCTTTATGCGATGGTCGATTAACCGAGAGTTATAATAAATGTACAGAGTGGGCCTTTTACTGCAATCACCGTGTGTATAAGGTGTGTCGCTTAACATCGGTTATCAGAATAATTTAGATATCTTCGAAAGAAATATTTGGAATATGTAAGTAGTGTCTGATGTTCAGTCAATGGCGCACCCAGAGGGGGGCTAGGGCCCCCGGCACCCTCAAAAAAGGGGTTTTGTAAAATAAAAAGAAAGCTGGATTTTATTTTTAAATAAATTTTCATAATCACCTAATGAATTTTATTGAATTCACATTAAAAATATTTTTATCCGTTAAACTCGGCTCCCCCCAAGATTAAACCCTGAGTGCGCCACTGTATTCAATAAGGAATTATATAACAGCATTTTTTTATAATCAATTGAAATCGCTAAAGTCATTTTAAAGTAATCATATTTTTCTCCACATATTTGTGTTTTCTTTCTTTAACGTATTTGCTTTCAAATACCATCGTATGGATAAATAATAGGAATTATCAGTTTTATAATATGACACAACATAGATTTTTAACCAGAATTATGTCTTATAGATTTTATTGTTCACAATATTTAGCATTACTGCTTAAATATATTCCTGTGAATCTGAAAAAGAAAAATGTTTTGGATAAATTTCGATAGAAAGTGTAAAGATATGGATGGCAACATAATTCTATAACCGACTCTTGCGGAATGTATACCTACACGTTTTTTAAAAATGATGATACATTTTCGTTAAATCATAACGGAAGAAGTCAATGGTCACTCTACGTACATTTGAAAGCTCGAATTACTCGGGTAAGAAAGAGATTCTGTGGAAAAGTGTGCCGTGCAAAGTGTTTAAGGAAGGAGCATTGTCGAACTGTTAAACACTGGGTTTAGCGGATTCTGAACTTAACAGTTTGTCTAGCCGTTGATACTTCCCCCTCGAGTTTGGGGGAGATGTTGCTTTCATTAAATTCGCGTGCACGTCCTGCGCGTGGGCCAATTAGAGAGTCGAAAACCAATTTCAGGATCAACGATCGCACGGTACGACGACGTGGTCGAATTTATGGCTCGTTCTTCGTGATTCCGGCGTCCACCGCAATTCCTCCTCCATTCTCCCCATCGTCGGAACCGGAAACCCGTCGACACCAGCTCTAATTTGGGTTTCACGTGACAACTACGACCGAGTTATTACCGAGACGAAGCCCGTGCTTACGAAAGAGAAAACATTTGTTACTCCCTGTGTGAACCATCACACTAGCGATAGGATCAGACATATCACAAGTATTTGGTTTTGCAAAATATTTGTTGCTTGTACCTACAAGAATAATTAAATAGAATTTAGAAAGTTCCATTGATTAAAAAGAAACTATGAATGCAGTAAAGTATTCTTAGCAACTTGATATAATTTAGCAGCTTTGTGATAAAGATGTTTCGCAATGGAAAACAACACGTTAATATTATTATAGTCATTTCAAACATCAGATTCATCATTTCCCTAGAAGTGAAAAGTTCCATTATTAATTACTGAAAATATTATTCGAATTTTCAACTACTCGCTTCGTTTACGTTTACTTGATATTTTTTCACATACGCTATAGCATTTAAAAATTATTAGATATTCGTATTATACATAAGAAAAAATAAATTTACTACCATCGCTGATTTTGTTTGCTAATAATTAATAGGTACTCTTAAAGTCGCACAAGTGCCTTATTACAAAATATATAAAGTATTGTAAAATTCATTTTCTTTAACTCTGCTATCGTATAAAATGCAAAGTCTAGTAACGAATTCTAGTAAAACTATATTTTATTATCACTGAATATTTTACAGACCATGTCCAGGTCCTTATCTTAAATTTTGATGTGACTTCAATACTTCCAGAATTTCCCAGGAGTCATAGTTAAAGATTGCCCTCAGCTATTAATTAGAAAAGCCATTTAATCGAGGTTCATTTTTAAGTGACGTGGAAAGGTATAATCGTCTATGAACTATCAAATGAACGAAGATTCTAATTGCTCGCGGAACTGGAAGTGGACAATTACACTCGGCAATAATTCGACGAGGCGACGGTTGTTCGCAAAGGCGAGAAAGTGACAGAGGGTTTGAATCTCGCCAAGGAACGGACGAGTCGCGATGAGTAGGATCCTAAAAGTTGAGTGGCAGTCATCTCATTACTTAAATGCGTCCGTTAGTCGAGAAGTGCTGGCCAAGAGAGCAGAAGTTTCTACGGTCATAATCGCCGCTAATTGACGTCGGAGTTATAAAGTTCAGTGAAATTAGCTAAATCCTTATTTGGACTCTCGTTATTCCGACCCCTCGCTTTGCTTCTTCCGGTGGACTTTTCTCCGCGGACGTATTAATCGTTGGTTGTCTTCGTACCTCCCGTGACTGACATAAAGTAAGGAAAGAATTTTTCGTTGTCCAACGAAAGCTGCGAAATTAAACTGGAGGAGGAATTGCGTTCCATTTGAAACTTTGACGAAATTTCATGAACGCCTTGATCGTCAGCTCGTCGAACGGAGGAGAATTATTATAGGCTCTGGGAAGAGAATGAAACGTAAAATCATCAACAAACTGGATAAATAAGCTCGAAGATATTGAAATTTACGTTAAATAATTTTTTTTTCCTTTACCCACGAGGTAAATACATGTATAACAATTTCCTTTGCAAACATAACGAAACTTGAAGTCTACGTATGACAAACTACGTACTGCTTTAACATGTTCGTATATTATTGTAACGATATATAAGTTAAAATTAAGTAAAATGAATTAAGAGGCTACAGTATTTCACTAACGAGTTTCCACGCAAAGCATAATAAAATTCATGTTCATGCAGCTCACACGATAGAACGAAATGATATAGTAATAAGACGATGGATTAATATGTCTGATGACGAACTCATGTAAAGTGTCGCACTATCGTAATCAATGTCATCACTACTATCACTGTACCCCTCATATCCATTTGCATTCATTCAAAAAACCCATCACCTCGCTCGTCATTGTGTTGTGAGTCCCAGTGTTGTGTGTTTGTATATTTGAAAGTATAAATACTCAACGTTATTTGAACCGCGGAAAATCTCATTGTCGTAACAGACATTGTCTTGACTTTCTAATCATTACTCTCTTCGTCGACAGTCTTACACTACTTTCTCTCACTGGTTCCATCTTTATTCTCTTCTTTCTCGTGTAACCCATCTCTCTTTGTTTTCATCTTCCTGCTCATTATCATTTATTCCTCCCCCTGTCTCTCTCACCTTCTTTATTTCCATACACGTTTCTTAATGCCAATATTTCTTTTTACCTTTCGTTAAACATTTGTTCGAATCACCTACCCTGCGATTCGTTAACAAACGAAAATAATCGCCATTGACTGTCATCCTCCTATGATTTTCCGCGCGACGAGAGAGAAATCAGATTGTCATCGAGAAACGATCACGAGTCTTCATCTTCATTCATCAAAAATGCATCCAGACGGGAACCGGAAAGAATGAGGGAAGGAGAGCAATGTGTTCAGCCTCTGTGTGTGAGGTGGCTCTCCTATCGCGTCGAGATCATTATGTTGCAAAGAACGAAAACTCATCCAGAACTAACATTCTAACTTGAGTATTATACTTCAAGTTTAGATGTTTAGATGTGCTCTGATTTATATGGTAGGATGCTCTATCTCAGGACCCGAGGGCTGTAACCTGTTCATCTATCACCTGCCTCAAGAGTTTGGAGACCCTGAGCTCATGCAGATGTTCATCCCTTTTGGCAACGTAATATCCTCCAAAGTATTCATCGACCGGGCCACCAATCAGAGTAAATGCTTCGGTAAGTTGACACCTTCTCGAAACAGATCAAGAGTGGCCCGGAACAGAAAAGCAAAGACCGTTGGAGGGGTAAACTGAACGACACAATGGTATCTTCGAAAGGTAGGACAGGCGGAAGATGTGTGTTGGCGACGCCGCTGGGACCAACTGGTAGGAGAATAGAATACATGTGCTGAAAACAAGTTGTTAATTGTTCTTAAAATTATTTATTATGCTAGTAAGTGTTAATAAACTCTCCTAGGTTTTCTATATACATAGTTAATATCGTTATCACACTCTAAAGATTTAGTAACTACTTAAATCTCCATTTCTTTCTGTAAAATCAGGCTAGCATTTCACACATCTGACACAATAACCAGGCACAAATACAATAATTGATCACAATAAGAGATAAAACACAAGTAGATCTAGTTGATTTTAAAACATGGGTTTATATTTCCCCATTAAAAATCGTATACCTGTAACAGAAGTATTTTAGCCTGAAATTCAAGTCAACGGATCCGCAAATTTAAATTACTAAATTTAATACTCATTAAAATCGAGTATTTTAATTCTCGATTCTTGTAGATTTTCAATTCGCCTTAGCAACTACAAAAATTTATATTATTTTTTACAAAATCACATACACAAAGTCTCTGCTGAATAGGAATAACTAATCTGACTGCGGCTCATTCGAAATGAAAGCAAGAAGCCCGTCTTTTTTTATAAATCGATGGGGACCAAAACAGAAAGGAAGCTGAAAAAGTTGCCCGCGGGGGCTTTGATTAATCGTATCCAGGATGAATGCACGAATGTAGTCACAGATAATTGGACGGATGCATTCGTTCATATTCCCCATACGCTGTTCATTAACAAGTAGCGCGATTAATATTTTTCAGTCTGTGACTGCACGATTACAGAGGTACTATGACGAACACAGTCCAATGAATTTCGTCGTTGAAAGAACACGTGTCATTATACCCCAGTTTCATAATACACCCCTTTGCGTATAATTATCTTAACGTTGCTGGAAAAGAGGAGGGATTTCCGAGCCGCGCACACCGCTCGTTTGAGACACGCACGTTGTAATCGGCTCTGATCAGTTTGCGGCAAAAAATTCTTTGACGTGGGCGGAAAAAGAGAAGACGGGGACACTTGGGGTATTGTACTTTGCGCGCCGCGACGAAAGAAATTCGTTCTCCCGCACAACGCGAATCACGGCGCATCGAATTATTTTCTGAAAATCCACTGTTGGCGAGGTTCCCTCCGAAAAAAAAGGGACAACGGAGATGTTTTCTATCGAACAAGAGTTAAAGTCCCTTCGGTCGCTTGGTAAAAGTAATTTACAAAGTTCGAGTAGGAGCGGTGGTCGCCCAGCGATGAACAGCCGCGATTGGTCAGACAGTAGGCCGCCATGATGGCAAAACTAAAATTGGATCGGGGCTAATGGTCAAAATTGGCTTAAACTGGGAGGGCCCTGATGACCTTTCAGCGGTGCTCCTGTTGTTAAAAGCTTCGTTATCGTACACCTTTTCGCTCCCTCTCTCTCTCTCTCTGCCCCCCGTTCTCGACAAAACTTTGATAATACCAGGGCCACTTCGTGGAGAACTTTTTATTCCTCGCGGCGAATCTCCTAATCTAAATCACTGGTTAGCTCGTGAGTACCCTTTCGCGATAATCCGATGCCCCTCGGCGTCGATATTCAACTTCTCGTTTCCAACGTATATAAGTCGAGGAGCCACTTCCTGAACCTATACAAGAACAATTCTGACCGCCCTTGCAGTACATTCTCGCGGTGCTTCTACATTGTGATCGATACCTCGATTCACGGGAATACTCCGAGGATGGCCAGTGCCTGGCTTTAGCGTAGCAATTAAATAAAAATGCCATGACTGTCGTTGCTTCTTGGCGTTAACTAGTATCAACCTAATATTTCAGTTGGACTCTAAAGCACCATGAACTGCAGCTTAATTTTCGTAGAATTTCATAATTTATTTTCAACTTTATAAACAAACCGGGCTATATTCATATTTAATAATTACAGATGGGGTGATCAGATACCTCAACTCGTATATCTAATCCGAAGTATTCCGATTGCTTTCGACGTGAAAAACGATATAAGTGAAATAAACAATTGTTTATTCGAAATACCTTAAGTTAATTTTTCATATACTTTCATCGCGATATGTATTCATACTTTTTGTATAATTCTATATAATCAGAATTTTACATAACCGTAATAGAACGATCAATATAATATTGTAGAAATAATATTTATCGGTCTATGGATTTATAGTTAATGTTATCGTGTAAGAAATGCTTCGAAAGTAGGTTAACTGACGTAATCTCCTGTTCTGCCATTTACCAACAGCCTTATCATTCGGTTCTTTCAGGTTTCGTGTCGTTCGACAATCCAGGGAGCGCGCAGACAGCAATCCAAGCAATGAACGGCTTCCAGATAGGGATGAAACGTTTAAAAGTCCAGTTAAAGAGGCCCAAGGACGCAAGCCGGCCATACTAACCAAAGTCCTAGCTTAGAGAAACTGGACGATACGCACCTTACATCATTACTTACAGAGTAAGTTTGGGAAGTTACTCTCAGTTTGTGGTCGATAAGTATATCAAACGAACTTGATTGCTTTTAGAAGGGGACACCGCGAACCCGCAACCACCGATTAGAACGCAACTTTGAGGGCTTATAGATTAACTCAAGGCAAAAACAACGGTATGTTTCATTCGTGCCCAATTTCCTTTTAACCCTTCGTTGACACACCTCCTTTGTCGATCTAGTGTAACATACTTGGGTGGCTCACTAGGGTGGCCCTTGAACAAAATTTCGATAGGGCTTACCATTTTTGAAAAATTCTTCAAATTCAAACCATTGATGAATCCTATACTTTAAGGCCTGGTTGGCACCTTTTCCTGTTGTCTGATTGCAATAAACTTTTTCGGGGACTATTTCTGTATGAAATGGAACTATCTTAGGGGATGAGAGCAAAAGAAATCGCAGGTTACAAATAAGGGCCACCCTAATGAACCACCCAGGTATGTTACAGTTGATCGACAAAGGAGGTGTGAACGAAGGGTTAAAGGGCAATTGGGCGCGAATGAAACATACCGTTGATTTTGCCTTGAGTTACTCTATAAGCCCACAAAGTTGGGTTGTAATCGGTGACTGCGAGTTCGTGGTGTTCCCTTGTTAATAAGAGAACACTATAACTTATTGTTAGTTACAATCTTTACATACGTATATATATGGTGAATCACATAACGTTATTTCCCAAAAAATATCCGTTTTGTTTGATGATATGAAAGAATGTCTGAGGATAAAAATATGTTAGCTTGGACTGAAAACTTTATGATTAGTTAAATATTGAAAAGTCAGATTAATTGTCGGGGACTTATACATATGTAAGTCTTGGTGCTCTGTTCTTTTTTAAATAGGACTATGTACCTGCATATGGCTATTTTGAAAAAATATCGATGACTTCGAAATCTCTGAAAATATCCAAAGCATATAACTGCTTCATCGAACACTTTTTCGCACTATCAAAAGAAACAAACATTGTTGGCGTTATAATGTTACGTGACTCATCCGTGTATATAACTTAACTTTGAAATATCTTTCAGTTTGAAAATGGGGGACTAAATTGCTCTGACGATTTCTAATTGCAGATGTCGTACAAGAACACGGGCTCATTGAACGCTCGATGATCAGAAGTGACGAGTTTAAATCGCCGTTACAACGCTCTCCACTATAATAACCTAGTATACTAGTTAGACAATTAATTAGAGGATAAAAAACTAGAAGTCAGTAGAGCGACTTCGCCGGTAGTTATGCGGCGAGAGCGAAGAGGCTGATGATAAAACGTCGGATGTCCAGGCCTGAACTCACGTCAGTCCGAGAAACCAAATATGCGAGAACGATGCACGGTTCCACGTTCTCGGATGCTCGGACAGAACGAATTATTAACTAGGGGCGCATCAATTTCATCATTCCCTTCTTTACACCCTCCACCCCTTACTCTCCTCGATGCGTACATATTTTCTTTTCCTCATTTTCGAACACCCTACTGCCAAGCGCGAACAGTATCAAAACGAAATTCATCTTTAAATTGAGCATCCTAGTGGAATTCGAGCGTCCGATCATCCGGGAAGGTAACGCGGGAGCCTAGAATCTCTCGCTCAGATAATTACTCCGACGACAGACTAATTCCTACGATAAACGTTCAAGACGGGTGACTTTCCAACAATAACCAAAGAACACTCTTAGTTCCTGATGCAACGGAACGGCAATTATCGCCGGCCGATTGTTAAAAAGTTAACTATCACAGCGATTCGATCCATAGAATACAAGAGAAAATACCTCTTCGACCTCTTCGAGAAGCACGAAACCAGTTGCAAGTTGAATCTATTCGTTTACAAAGCAACTTCGCCATTTCTTTTTATTTCGAATAGAAACGTACTGTCGAATCTAGTAGGGTATCTCAAGCTCGGTCTGAGAACGCGCGATTGCTGTAATATCGATATAGTGACATCGTTAGGATCGTCTTTATGCTTAATGAGTACGAACAACACCGACGGCATGGTGTTCGCGCTCTCCTCCTAACGTAAACTTGTCAATCACGTATACAGGGTGCTCGTCTCACGTAACGTCTAAAGATTTCTAAAACCAAAAAAACTACGTACGAACAGGAACACATTCACACACACACATATATATATCTATATATACATACAGACGCATATACGCATATAAAGTCTACACACACCCACACACACCTATTACATAAAGAACACACGCATACTGGACCTGACATTCATAGATTATCACTTTTCCTTACGTGCATATTGATACATATTGCTAATATGTGCATTCATTTCTTTTCTATACGATATTTAAGGGAACCATCAGTGCCGCGTGAATGCGGAGTCTTCTAAAACAGAGGTGTCCAACTTACTCACTCCGAGAGCCGCAGGAGTCGGTCCCCGGTCAGCCGGTTCCCCTACTTATTTTCCTCCAGGAGTTGCACGAGACCCGGCAGGGAGAGAGTGCGACACCCGGAGGAGAAATTCATCAGAGTGAAGTAGGTGGGGAGGGGGCCGTTCTCCTACGGCTCTACGGAGCAGGCGAAGAGGAGATGGAGCCACTGCGGCTCGCGGAGCCGTTTGTTGGACACCCCTTATCTAAAACGTCGATTGATCGCGCCACGGCACTTGTGCTTCCTATTAAGCACGTATTAGTACCTCTGTCATCATCATCGTCACTAATACTACGATCACGATTGTTAATCACGGTTACCGTTAAGTGAAAAAGAGCGAGCGAATTTCCGGCCGAGACTGTATTCCATCGGAGTTCCTTTCGCAGGATCGTTCGAGCTGCTCGCTAATGCTTCGCGATCGGTAGGGATCGGGATCCTGTTGCTGTTCGATCTCGTAGCTTGACTAATCCATAGGATCGTTCTCATTTAACTGGCCAAACGTGCATCGTCCGAGAAGTGTCAATTAGGCTGTGATTATTCAGACAAAACGAATAAGTACCAAGAGCAGAGAATATTACGACATTGGTTAGATCAAATTTCTTCGTGATACAAAAGAAATGGCAGATCGTCTGAAACCGGCTGAAACGCATACAGCTATTTTCCTTTAATTTTATTTACCTAGTCAATGTCTAGTCATTTTTACACGTTACCTAATCAAACGTTTTTTTGATAGGACAATTTTATTTATTGCTTGTACACGTTTCGTAGGATAATGTATTAATTTTATCTACGTAGAGCGATAGCGGTTCTCGGAACTTGTGAGACGGAGGAAGGAACCTCATTCGATTAGTCAAATTTATAGTAACTCGAAATGAGAATAAGTACTTAATATTTAAAGCGACGTGTTTATTTTTGAAAAAGAGATCAACTCTTTGACTGGCATAGGTACACCCGCTTTCACCTCTAAACCGTTCCCTGGCGTTTACACGTTTTCACATTTATTATGGATATTGGAATCCATGATCAACCGACAACGTAAATAGGCAAATTTGTAGCATTTATACAAACAAAATAATATTGTTTGTCCAAACTACTGGCACATTTCAGTTTTTAATAAATAAAATGATAGAAAATGAAATTTATGTTAGCAGCAACTCCTAGAGTTACAGAAGATAAGCTTGGCAATACTTTTCCTGCGTGTAGTCATAGTGAACTCGTGAAAAGGCCAGTCTGACTTTATGCAGCACTATCTGGCGCTTTGTTGCCAGTTAAAGAGTGAAAATAAGCAGCCCGCAATTTTATTTCTGCACTAACTTTACATGGTATAATATGGAAATTGGAAAAAAAGATTAGCACACAATCCTCCGTGTACATCTATATTTTTCACAGCTATACCTAATCTTGAACGTACGAAGAATCATGATTTATGATTGTACAGGTTACAATCTAGTCTATATAGTCTTATGACGTTTGGTACGTTATGTTGCCTTTCGAATTATTATTCCGCATTTGTTTCCGTTGGCATTGCTTGTTGGTGCAATTGATTTGTGGAAGGACCAGAGAGACGGAAATTTGTATAGGGTAGCGGCGCGACATTGAGGTTTTTGTTTAAGCACGACGAATACGTATAACTTTCAGACATTTGACGAGCGATGCCCGTTCGAATCCCGCAGTTTCTCCACGAGTTTCGATTTGTATGAACGATCGCGGACGGAAGCCAGGTGAAGGAGTCAGCGATAGAGGATGGGGAAATAGGGGGTGGAAAGAGTTATTAAAACGAAACCAAATGCATTAAGTACGGTAGAGAACTAGTGTAGGCGAGCGATGGAACGGAGAGGAAAACTCTGATCTAGCAGAAATAATCAACCAAAGTACCAACAACTATTCTATATAAATATTTAAATATAAATTATTGAAGAAGAAGTATATAAATATATATATATAAATATAAATACTATAAATATGAAGTATAATATAAATAAAATAAACGAATAAATAATAAACAGATGTGTGTGTATATATGTATATGTATATATGTATATCTGATACAATGTATATATACATATATATGTATACATGTATATACATATATATATATATATATTGAAGGAACTAGAGACTTAGTAAATTATTAAGATCTAGTTAAATCAACATAAAAATGAATTATTTCGAGGGGCGGGGAATGAGGAGGACCGGCACTAGTCTGGCGCAATTTGTGACGCGAGTAAGATGGTACATACATCGCAAATTTATACGCTATTCGAATAAATATATTAATTGCTGAAGATGAGTACGTAAATAGATGAACGAATATATATATGTACATATATACGTATAGCACTATACTTATATACGTATATCTATATATTTATTTACATATTTATAAATATACATATTAAGTAGCGTACTTATATTTTAGGGAATTTAGGGACAGGCAACCCTTTTCCTTGCTTCACGATCGTTTCATAAATTTCTTGCCTGTTTACACACTCGCACACAAATCACGCAAACACTATTGTAACGTCACATATACATACACGTATGAAATTGATACACAAGTATTAATGTGAGATACGCGGTGCGCACGTGTACACGCGGGTACACGAATGTGATCGCGGAGGTGCGTACAAGTAAGTACTAATGAAATTAAAATGATAGAAGGGGTGTGCTATACATTCCTCTCCCTTCGCAAGCTCGAGCGGCTTGCTAGTTATTGACGATATAAAATATTATTACATTATATGAAAAAAAAAACATTTAATACTACTAACTAATTAATAACAATAATAATAATATTAATCATATTAATAATGATAACGATAATAATATTAATAATAATAAGGATACCTTATAGTATGTACGCATAATTTATACTACACGGTAAACATACATATATATTCCTGTCATTTTTAGGAGCGCTAAATTTGTTTATACCTGTACGTGCATAAATATATATATATATATATATCTCGTTGTATACGTGTATATATATGTATGTATGTATACGTAGACCGATGTATCGAGGAACGGGGAGCGCAGATTCGAGATGTTGGAAGAAGTAAAACGCTATCGTGACGCCGTCGCTGAAATGCAAGGAAAATACGTTTTACCTATGCAAGTTTAAAGAAATCTCATATTTAAACAATGTTTCGACAAATACATTTGGAATCGGTCCTATATCAGAATAGCAAAACTGGTAACATTCTTATCATCCGTTTTCAAAAAGACTCGAAAACCATAGTAACAATATCGATGTAGCCTCGGAATATCAATTGATAACAGATGAAATTTACAGCAAATTCAGGCTCAGCTATCCGCGAATGCGAATACGAGGGAAGGAAGCTACGAATTAAAACCGCCGTACGTTTGCTAATTCATGGTGCGATTAGAGAGCATATGAGCAATCGCGATCAACAACCGTGAGTATGCAAACGGTGGTCCAAACATGGCAACATGAGTGTAAACATAATTAGGAAATGCGTGTATTGCGCTCGTGTCTATCTTTACTCGCTTGATGCATCGCGTGTCCAGTCTGCGAAAGGGTCTACGGCAGTACATCCTACGGGATGAGCATTTCATTTCTCGCGAGATTCCGCAAAACACTCCACGATACACGTCCAGCAAATGACGATTTGGCGGACAAGCTGGCCCGATAAAACTCGACTAGACATTCGTCGTCTAAGAGTCTCCTATTCCACAGTCTGGCCGGTTGATCTCTCCGTTAGATTCGAATCGCTGCAGTTCATTTTTCACACAACATTATCCGCCACCATTATCACTATTAATAGTATCGCCACTATTAGTACTACACCACAAGCTCCCCTTTCATGATTTTATTCACATAATAGTTTCGCGATATTGTTTGAGAAGTGAAAATTTTTCCCATTTTAGTCTCCTACAGTGACAATGGTTTTAGTTTCCTGTTGTTCCATTCAATTAATGTCCAGATTTCAAGACTATTTTTTAATAGCGTTCTATTGTTTTTAGTTGATTGGATCGAGTTTGAAATTGGAAGATTGTACAACTGTACGATACCGCATAATTAGACGAAGAGACGTTCGGCCACCGAGGTGGTTACATTTAAACGCACGCACAGTACACTTTGTTTCGCGCGCGCCCGCGCTACCACAGACACAAAGAAACAGAGAGAAAGAGAAAACATGTATACTGATAAAAGCTTGTACGCAAGCACCAATTGATAATATCACTATGATCTAAGCTTTTTAATGTTTAACAGTACTAATAGCGAATATCAAAGAACACAACCAACCCTACTAATAAAATACCCCAATAAATAACTATAAATTCATATAAATATGAATATATACACATATAAATATATATATATATATAAATACGAAGGTAACGACGATTGTAAACAAACCAAAAAAAAAATATAACTATTTTATCCAACAAAGTTTTTGCTACAACGGAAGTAGTATGCATCTTGCTATGAAGTAAATGAGACTTAAGAAAGAGAGAAAAAAAAGTATTCTTAGCTCTAAGAAGAAGAAGAAATAATGATAATAGTAATCTGTGAGGATCAGCTTTGAATTTATTTTTACATGACGTGATGTAATACTGGGACAAATTCGCTGGTCGCAAATTAACGGGACACTCGAGTATCGAATTTTGTATTGATTTTAACTCGGTCGAAGCCAAGACTCTGTTCACACGAACGATTCTCGAGCTGCAATCTCTATTGCTGAAGCTCGTTGGAATATGAAATCGGTACTCGTGGTCGTCGTCGTCCAATGGCACGGTCGACCATAAAAATTGCCTGGAAACGGCTAGAAGTTTCAAGCAGCTTCTGCACGCTTCGGCGACATTCATCTACAGTCCGCACTCGTTATAAGCCCGACGAACGGGGCTGGCGGCGGGCGTACAGCGTGTTATCGACACTATTACCGCGCGACCACTGGCGCGTGTGAGAAAACCCAAGAGCGAACGAGTGGAAACGAAAGAGCCTATCGGTTGTTCTCGAGTTCTGTCACTCTCGTCCGAAGGATTCCAAGAAATGGTGGGGATAGTCGCCGAGCGTACAACGCATGGTAGAAACGGGCTTATAACGAGTGTAGAGTGTATACGCAAAGAGTCCGTCGCAGCAGTTGATTGCAACTTGTATCTAGCACACAAAGCTCCCGGAATTTTCATGGCGGCCACAGGGACACGCACGAAGATTCGATGGGAAACGGGAACGAGTATCCTCCGCTCTCGATTAATATAAATAACCTCGATAATAATAATAATGATCAAACATCTCATACAAAACATACTAGCACTTACCACCACACTCGCACTGAAAACAGCAAAAAAAATTATCAACCCTCTCGGCACCGCTATAACGCGTCATTGACAAAACTTTTACGTGGAATTACATTAGATTCGAGCCATGCGCGCCGCGACCTGATATCCAGTAGCCGTGGTGTCGGTGATATTAGGAAACAGGGTATGTTTTTGCAATTGTTTGCGTAACTTGTAAAGAACTAACAAACAAAATAAAACACATCTACACGCACGTCGTTTACGTACCAACTATACCGTGCACACTTACCAACCGTCTCCAACATGTATACATATTATACGCGAGAGTACACTGTCACATGCACGCACACGCCACGCGACCTTCATACACGGAACATGTACACGGATGCCGCACGGGAACTGCGACACACGCATTATAGTATGCAATGCAAAGCGGAGCTAAACATTTAACGTAATCGTACTATCTTAAAACTGCATGATAATTAAAAGTAAAGGCGTCTCGTCGTAGGCTTTAAGCGTGATTACATCCAAACTCGCAGGCTCCAGATACGAAATTCATCGTCATCCTCGTCGTTACGGTTTTGAAAACGAAAAGCCATGGATCGGTCCTCTCAAGTCACGTTTTCCAATACGACAGTTTGAAATACTACGGAACGCTTCAAGTATAAAGGCACGCATTTTGTAACGTGTACAATTCTTTCGATCGAACCTTACGTTGATTTTGAGGTTAGCCACTTGCTACCGCCAACCAACGAGCAGTGTTCAAGTTTCGTATTGAATACGAGAAGTGAGAGAAACTGTACACGAACGTCACGTTAATCATCGAAGCGTCAGGCGAGTCAACATCCTCGTTCTTTCTTCCCTTTTCTGCGTTCCTTCGGTTTCTTTGTACCTTTCTCACGTGATTAACGAAGCGCGTAACCGCTTCTTCGACATCCTCACGCGCGCGTGCCTCGCGCGTAAGTACGCCAGGCAGGAAGTGGGGCGGACTATAGAAGATTAGTTGAGATCGTAATCTAAAAACAGATTCGCAGTTACTTAACGATTAAAGAGAGAGAAAAAAAAACGTAAATAAATAAAAAAAAAAATAAATAAATAAAAATCGGCGTTACTTCAGACAAGTTCAAGCCGACCGATGTCAATTCCTTCAGGTACGCTTATGCGTTATCGCGAGAACAATGCGAAAATTCGGTTTTTTCTAACGTACCAAATCGATGTCTTTTCCTTACGATTGTATTAACGATAGGAATCGGTACACGATTGTTGTAGTCGTTGGTCACCTAAAATTACGTAGTACCATTCATTCGAGTCGTAGATACGAGGAGAATCAAAAGGGAAGAACAAAAAATTAGTCAACGGTATCTTGTATATTTACCCGGCCACATTTCGATCAACTTATCCGGGACCAATCATATTTCTGACTTGAAACAGCGCGTTTCCTAATTCTGCCGTTCGGTATGCAAGAAATTCCTTGGGCGATTACTTTCTTTAGATAGCGTAATATTATACGGAAGCACGGTTTATGTTCTCCTTTCTGTTCGACTACAAGTACCCGTCTTGGACCAACGACCCGCGAAGTCACAGAGGAAAATCAGCGTGCAGGAGAACAAGGCTTTTTGTCGTGGATACAAACGCATAGCTGGGAATATATCAGAGGGAAGATCCGGGGGGGCTTAGTGTTCCACATTTAACGAGCTTAAGATGATAGCTGAGTTTCTTTCGTCATACCGGCAAGAAAAATGCAAAGAGTCTTTTTCCTCCGTGCGAATGAATGAAATTGATAAGACTGCAGTGTTTATTCGATATAATCGCCCCCTGTTTTCGGGCACCAGTCGTGTCTCGGCGGACTTACTTTCGCGCACTTTTGTTGTCGTTGAGAAGAGCGGGACGATACGGCTAACACTACTTCGAATACTTTCCGAAACTATCCCTTCGCGTTTGTAGAGCGATTGTTGGCATTCTGTTCATCGTTCTTCTAGTGCGCAACATCTGGCTTAAAAGCTAAGGCACTTCGGTCTACGGGAAGAGTAAGGTTAATGTTAACGGTGTTATTTATCGCTCTTGGACATTCGGACGAGCGTAACTCCACGGTTGACGTCGCAAGAGTCACCGGGACTGTTTCTTCGAAGCACACGTTTGATGTGATTTAGTCGCGACTCAATGCATCGTTACATATGTGTTTCCACAGCAGACACTGCGATTGGAACGCTGAGTGAGGCAACCTCGTAGACTTGTGAACGTGTGGCGAGCTGAGTAAATGAGAGAAGGTAGTTGTGTCTAAACGACACCGTTGAAGAGTATATGTACATACATATATACACTAAATAGTTGCTGGAGCTGGAGCGCGTTTTAATTCGAAGAACAGACCACGATTAGCCTTTTCTTTCCGTTCCTCGCGCTGGCTTCGGGAACGATTAACAGAATAATGGTGAATAAGGTGGAGGCGAATAATAATCCTCGCCCGCGATTATTCGGGGCGAGTCGGGATAAGAAGGGATGAGGCGAGTTATACGTGAACCCGATTGCGAGGCGACGAAAGTGGATGGAAAAGTAAGGAAGAGAAATCGGCCACGAACTATTTTCCGAATGAATTTTCGAACGTCACGATGATCTTTGTTGGGAAACTTCAGATGGCTAGAAACGCTCGGGAATTTCGTTCCGCGAACTTCTTACTAAATTCGAAACTGTCGGATCCGTCGAGCGTATGTAGGATCACGATACCGTGGGCGAAATGGTGGTCGAAGGATTCGGGCGATAATATCTTCGCGCCACCCGATGGCTGCACGTGACGAATCGACTGTAGGAAATCACTAAAAATCTTGCGTTTAGAATGTAGTTAGGCGACGTAGCGAAAGATAAAGTGGAAAAAGAGGGGGATGATTGATTGGCGCGGGGAACGTAAACAAGATTTAAAAGAAGAAAAAAAAAACAGTAAGCGTAATCAAGCGTGAGGTATTTATATATGCAAACATATATGTATACATGTACAGATACCTATATACATAAATTGCATATATACAATAATGTATGCGTATATTGATAGCTCACTCGGGAACGTTTAAATTAGAAGTTTGTGAAAAGAAAAATTTGCATACAGCATAGTTTTATATAGCGTGCCATCTAGGCGTATAAGCAAATGCATAAACAATTACTATGGTTATTGCTAATACGTAAGGTTATGAAGAAAAAGAAGTATAACAAAATATGCAGTATAATCACTTATACCAGGGGTGGAAAGGTGGAGGAAACACACAGAAAATACACTTACGGTGTAGGGAGGCGGAGAAATATAAATCTTATATATCGCGCGCGTATATGATTGAATTAGGAATAAATAAACACGTTGGGGGTGGAACGTGTGGTTGGTTGAGAGAAAGTGTGAAAGGGAGGGAGAGAACGAGAGAGAGAGAGGAGAAAAAGAGCGAAACACTAAAAGTTATTAACAGACAGAACATATTTTAAATAATTAATCGCCAAACGATAAGTTTTTAACTCTAAACTCCTAGCGCGTAAGATCGAAATAATATACGAAATAGAAACAAATATATATACATAAAATACATAATGATTGAAAGTCGACTCTAAAATTAAATGTAAAGCGAAAGCATACTTATAAACAGCCACGCGTGGGTAGACATCAAGACATTATTTGAATTAAGATGGATCTCAAGATTTCAAGTTTAGAGGAATTTTAGGACGCCAGTGAAACCTCGAGTAACCTTGTTGCTCGATTATTTGCCACGATCGATGCGACACGATCTGGATATTCGTCTCGTCTCGGATATCTTAAGAGCTTGTTTCTTTATATTTCTCTTTCTAGCTGAGCAATTCACAATTTTCAAACACCCAATGGAGTATATTTCCGTTTGTGTAGGGGCATAATATAATTGTCATGAATCGAGAAATGGAGTGGCACAGTCAACAAGCGGTTTTAATAGGTATGTACCTACAACCAAACGCGATAGTTGTTTTCGTATTTTTATGGGGAGGGAATTGCGCTATATGTTCTTATCAGCTGAACCAGTATTTTGGGGGCAACATGTACGAAACAGAATATTGTGCCAACGTTGAATCTTCCAAATGAATTTCTACATTGAACAGAAATCAGCTACCGTAGCAACAGACAATATTAGGATATATTATAAAAGGAATTATTTATCAATTAACGCAAGCATGATATAATCGTTTCTCTGCCATTCTGTTTTTAGTGATTTCGTATCGGGGATTGAATTAGTTCTAGTTTTATAATTCGAATTATTTCAATTTTCGAAATTTCATGTAAGCTTAGATCAGTTTTGATAATAATATAAATAATTTAGCTTTCCTTACAAATTGGTAACAGAAAAAAGCTGTTCAGGGAAGTGGCTCGGTTCTTGGAAATTGTAATGTGCCCCTTCGGCGCTTGCTCACAGTGCAACAGTTGGCTAACAAGTGGCTCTTTCGCACGAAACGCCATCGCGTTCAGATCACCGGACGCAATCAATTCTAAGACGTTTTCGAGATAAAATCATGCTTGAATCTTTTCAGCTGTGGCTTTTCATTATTGAAGAAAATTCTTCACGGGTATTTCTTTTAATGTTAACCAAGTGGTTTGAAGGACACGAAGTGTTTCAGCTATTTCGTACTCTTCATGTTTGTATTCTAAACCAATATTTTCATCCCTTTCGTAAAATATTTGTGTAGATTTTATACAGAGTGTTTCACTACAGGTGATAATCCTTTCAAGGAATGTTTCTGCAAACTGAAAAGAGACGAAGATAAAGAACAAAAAAATTTAATATCGCGCTTCGTTTTCTATTTGGCTAAAATTCAGGGTCAATTTTCTCGAAAAAGAAACGCGATATTAAAAAGTCATTTTGGACTCTGGAACCTCGCCCTAACAGGATTGCCACCTGAAGTGAAACAGCCTGTATGAACTGGATAAAATTTTAGAAGACCAATATCTTGAGATTTACTGCTTCAAAGAAGAAACTCTCAAAAGAATCGCAAACTCCACTCTTGATATACAATCCATCTGAACATTTATTGGTGAAAAAATATTCTGATTAACACTGCGACACTGTGTTCTACTATTTTAACAAAACTTGTTGAACGTAGCACGTTAATAAACCATTCTGGACGGATTGTTTCTCGTAGCATTATTCGCTTATAAAGAACAATGTTTTGATTCTGTTTATCTAACACTGTGTCGTATATATTTAATCACCGATCGTTTCTCTACGTTACATGTAAAACCGCGGCATTGCCATCGTATTTTTAATTCCAGCTGGATGAAACGGAAAGAGTTGAAAGGTTTGTTGTAAAGAAGATAGTTGCGTAGTGATTTTCTGCTCAAGCGAGAAATACTTGGAATTCTGTTTGCGAAACAAGCACAGCACTGCGAATTAAAAGCCCGATCGCTTCGGAGATAGAACATTGAACAAGGGGCTGGAATATTTTAAACGACGTTGCAAACAATTGCTTGCTGTTTTTCCGAACTAACGACAGTTGCAAGAAATACGAGCGAAGTAAAGAAGAGTTCGCAACTGCGTGAAGTTGGAATGGAATAGTCACGCCCAGATCGTACCGTCCAGAAAAAAATGTGGAATTTCGTTATACGTTCGCCTGATAGTTTTTTAACGACTGTAAAGATTTTTAACGCGACTAAAGCGCGCAGCAGTGTTTATAATGATTATTATAGATGAATTTTACTAGCTTCTTCCTCAGAGAATCGTGGCAGGCTTACGAACGAAATGATGCGTGTAGAATGTGTAGACGCGTATCTCGGGCAGCTGTCGTTCGTTGAATAAAATGTAAAGGAGTTTTCTACACCATAAAGACGTGCAACTTATTTTGAGACTGATTTATACAACTCGCCCGCTGAGATCTCGATAACAGTGCAAACAGAGACGGCGAGATCTGCGCATCTATGTAGTCAGCAGACCGTGACGCATAAGAGAAGAATCTCTGATAGTTTCTAGTCAAAATCGTTTAGAATGTTTATCCGAAACCTGTTGTCGAACATTATTGATATTAAAAATGTACCAAAGCTGACGCGTATCGGATGTTATTCTTTTTCTAATCGAAATAACAGACACATACGACGTAGCAGTGATCGGAGTATGAGCAGCCATAGGTACATCCTAAATAAATCTAATCTAATTAATATCGAATCGCGTTAACTCGACTGATCTGATGGAATTCCAATTGATCGAGAAACTAGGAGATTTCAAACAGAAACGTAAAACTTTTGCAAACGACAGAAGTACCTATTATTCGTTCATCATTTTTCCGACACACACAAACGACGATTCAGCGGATGACAAGCTTTTTACATAATTTTTCGTTGCAGGGAAAGCATTTCTCGGAAAAGGGTATAGAATTGCTAGGAGATTCTGATTTGTCGAGAAGATATTCAATCGACGATGTCGAGCATGACGTTTCACTAGCGTTCTCGGGATAAAGGCTTGCTTTTGACGCTCCGAGAACAACTTGACTGCATCCCGTGCTCGCGGCTAAGAATGTAGAATTTTTTAACTGTACTTACGACTATAATCTAACCTGTATATTTTTACATATTAAATATAGGGAACGAATTAAGGGTTGACGCGAGAGGCGCGAAGGCGAACAGACTACACGTTGAAAAAAACACAAAAGACATAAAACACAGGAGCGAACAGAAGAATACGTTAGAAACACGATTATGTACATGTACACGCGTATACCTCGATAAAAATAAATCGAACACATATACATACATTTATACACGTACACGTACACGCATGACATACACGTACACAATCCAGACGCGTGCACGTCCGCGAATGAAACATTCTCCTGCCTTCAGAGAAGGGATATACTCATTATACAGACCGTAAGGTGAAATCAGTTTTATTGTTGATTTCGGGGTGGTATACAATAAAATTTTATAATCGCCGGCCCTGGCCGTTATTTCGCGTTCGGGGCCCGAAAACGTTGCGTAGTATAATCAAACACAGATATACAATGCAAGTTTCTCCTCGGCCGAATCGCGGACCTCGAGGTCTTCGGGATCGCCCAGAAGTCGAGTATAAAATTTTCTTCCCACGAATGCGGAGAGCGGTGGAGATGGACCTGATGATCCGGGATGACGCTTCGCGATTCCGAAAACTCGTCGACGTCTGTACGGGCCCGAAAGGATTTGTATATAAATTTGCAACATGGCACAGAGTGTGTGCATACATGCCGGTGCACACGTAATGTCCTACATAGCGAAGCGCTAACTATATAGTGCATGGAAATAATAAAACGTTCGTTGCGCGTATGGGATGATTTTGGGAGGCCCTCCCCCTTTTTCCCCTTGACGACGAGTCTCGCCCTCGACGCCGCGATTCTCGTGTAGAAATTCTCGCGACAGTAGACCGATGCGATGTTTCTACAGGCGGTTCATTAAGTCGCGACTTCTTCGAATTCAATTACTAACTCGCCGATTCGTTTTTTAGGTCACGCGTGTTTTTTTTTTTATGTATAGAATAGTTACGTTGACGCGGAGTGCAAGTATCTTTTGTTACGAGTTAGGCGGTGCTTCTTAATCGAACCATTGACGCAGCTATAGTTATTAGAATGTCTCATTGGTGAACGCACGAAGGAGATTCAGATTTCGATCGACGGATCTCGTTCGGTGATTCGATAATCGGACGATTACTTATCGAAGTCTGAAGCAGCAAGCGAGACTGTATCGATTCTATGTTCAAACGCGACGATATTAGAGCATTGTAAGATATGAAAGAATCGAATGAAAGCTGAGGAATGCGATCGACGATGCAGCATGTGGAAGGCTGATCGAGTAAATTTTCCAAGTATTGTAAAACGATGGGGAAAGGAACGTTATGCAAGCTATTTATTGTAAGTACAACAGTATTAATCCTTGCTAACGATATAATATAAAATTACATTCATGAATTGGTCGCACGGTAAAACTATTATTGCGAATACTATTATAAATACAGCAATGCCTTGCTACTTCATCGTGAATCGGGTACCGGCGATGATCTTCGAACGAGATTTCACAATTAATTGTCTCGCATCGTCCCGCGCCCGTATCAGTCAATTGGGAGAGGGTGAACGGGATAGGTACGTAAATCCAGGATGAGTGAGACAGAATAAAACCGTGGAGTCCTTGGCCTAACTGCGAACAGCAGTCGAAAAACGATAAGGTCTGGGTGTAAGATGAGTCGTCTGCTAATAAAAATTGAAATGTTTCCCGTGTCATCGCCATGCAATTGAAATCTGCATAACAGATTGGCAAGGTTTTCCCGGTGAAAATGAAAATCAATACGAGCGCAACTTTACTCGGACTACATATTTTTATTATATGCAATGTGCGATTAATTCGCGGGATTAAACAATTATTGTGATTACGTATAATAAAAAGTACACTGAAGAATATCCTGTGTAACGTCATTTTCGTTGGGAATGTCTAGCCTTTGGATTGCAAATGCTGTTGTAAAGCGAAGTAAATGAGATGAAAAAAAAAGAAATGTGTATGTAGGCGAAGGATTGTTTCGTTCCAAAGATTTCACGGAGATGAGAAAACTGGCGACTATCTAGTAGCGAGGCATTATTGTACTGTCATTATTAATTATTGATTACCACTAATAACGTTATTATTATTATCGTATTATCGCTATTATTGATATTACTAATTATGCTTAACACAAGTGGTTATTGTATCGAGAGAAAAAAAAGGATTGTTAGTTGAAGTAACTTGCAATGGCTATACGGTGAAGAAAGGAACAATTGTATGCAAGTGGATGCACGTGTGAATGAAATAAAGAGAGAGGCAACCGTGAAAAGCCAAAGAGGCCCAACTAGGTGAAAACTGGAAGTGGGGACAGTATAGATAAGAAGTAATTTGTATCGGTAATATGGTAAGCGGGAGGAAGAGTTTTAGCATATCAACGCAATCAATTTTACGGAGGCACACGCGGTTATAAAACTATTTCGATAATGTATGTATGTACATTAAAAGGAAGAAAATTGAACGAGATGGTTGATGCGGCTTACTGTGGCTTCGTAGACGAGAAAAAGCACACGGCGACGTTTATAGAATATTGTACCTTTAAACGATATATGTTTCGTTATTACCAGTTCTTGACAGTGGAAGTACGAAGACAAATTTAAAACACGTTTAAAATAGCAGAGGCGAAAGGCGATGCGACAGGTGATCGTGAAATTTGTAAATAAAGCGGTTTTAAAAAAATGATCTCCGTAGCCGTAGTAAGCTGCTGGTAAAATTTTTAAGCGCACGCGAAGAACGGTAACAGTCGTGTTACGGATGTTAATGATTCCACGGCAGGATGTAAAATCGTTGTGAAGTAGAGTTATATCAAATCGCTATGCGATTGGTTAATCGTTAACGCGTCCCGTCACAAAATTCGTTCCAGGTTGCGAAGGACTCAACCATTTCTACTAGGGATAAAATTGTTATATTATAGAAGTCTATGAACGAAACAAAGCAGAGGGCGAGAATACTGGGACGAGGGGAAGGGAGAGGAGAGACATTAATAAATAGGGATGAGCCGAGAGAGTTGAGGGGGAGCTTGGAAAAAAAACAGCACGAACGGAAGACACGCCAGTTTGGATTATTATTTTCATAAGGAACGTGTAATATAAATATGTAATGTATATCGATATAACGACTTAACGGCATCATCGCGATTATGAACACGACGGTGGTTAACATTATTATTATTACTATTATTATGGTTACCGATTATGATTATTATGGAATGATGATTATTATTATTATTATTATAACAAAAAAAACTAATACATTATATAAAATAAAAATAATTATACTTAACACTTATGTTAGAAAGCTAGATACATTCATGCAAGCGAGAAAAAAAGTACGAAATTACACATCCCCCCTCACACACACACACACATACCTACGCAAACTGGTTGACATGAATCCACGTCGTACATTTATACATATGTCAAGATTAGAACACGGTGACGTGTGCGTGAAGTCAGAGTAGAGAACGAGAGAGCGAGAAAGAGAGGGAGAGAGAAAGAGCGAGTGAGAGAGAGAGCGAAAGAGCGAAAGATTGAGAAAAATTGAGAAAGAGAGAGAGAGAGAGAGAGAGAAAGAATTTTTTTTACCGTACTTCGAGAGAACCTACATTTCGTCGAGAACCATTCAAGATAGTTTTGCATGTCGGTGATAAAAGTTCCTTTTATCTTGTAATTGTTGGCATGCAAAACTGTAAGCATCAACATTTTTCATGGTTACTATACTATCACGAAAAGCACACCCTTTTCTTTTCTTTCGGATGATGAAGTTGCCGACGTTGCAGCCCTTCAAAATCGATAGAAACGACAAGAAATCACAAAGGATGAAGTATAAAAATAACAATAGATTTTGCAACGGACTCACGAAACGGTGAACGAAGGAAGGTTCCTCGATGTTCGTATTCTCCCGCCACAGACGTGTTCCCATATTCGACGAATAGTTATTTTTTTACTCTTGGTTTATTTTATTGATTTCTATCATGTTATTGAAAAAAGAAAACAAATACGCCGAGCCGAAAAGTTCTCTGTACGACGTACCTTATCCCATTCGGAGCTCGCATACAGACTTTACAATTAGCTATAATGGACATGGCCATTAGCAGAGGAAATGTACCATTCAGATAGTTTATCATTAAAGAAACGGTAATCATTATAGGTATATTAACGACATCATTTATATTATTATGCATATTATAAAAATAATTAATAACAGATACTAAATAATCCTAGGGTGAAGTATTTCGAGATGGAGGAGATATTGAAAACGACGCGGCCACAATGGCGCGAGAACGGCGACGCGCCATTTCGGACGAAATGACGTTACAAAAGAAATCAATAAACCGCCAATTACTTTAACTTTGACAGTCATATTATTTGTATATGCCGAACGATTATGCCGTTTTCAGCGTAACATATTTTGGCGATACTCTTTGGTGGTATAATTCACGGTGATCAATGTAATGGGAAGGGGACGAGGGTGCAAAAGGTCAACGAAAAGAAGGTATGACAGGGGGAAGAATGGAAAAGAAACAAACAAAATATGAAGCAGAAGTTTCTATACTTTTTACGGAGATTGTTATAGATTAAGCGCACACTGATCAAGGCATTCGTCGCTCGGCAAAGCATAACACAATTATTAATATAAAATTTATAACAGAAATAAAATAAATGAAGTTAATAAATATGTACACTGTATAATAAACATTATTTCCTATTAATAAACGAGAGCCTTTTTATTTATCATCAAACGAACTCCTTCTATGTAGTATAAATACTAGTTTTTATTCTGTACAAAGCAGGGATTGAAAACAGTTTTGATATCTATGATCACATTGTAGATTATCGATCGATTATCGATATATTATTGATATTTAATGATATATTGACAATATCGTTAATACCGAATTCGGCAGGCACGCACTGCCACTGCACTGGTGCCAGAAAATAACTTGGATTGGTTGTTTCTGATAGAAACGAAGAAGCTCTATAAGAATCAACCAATCCAAGTTATTATAAAAAATGAAACCGCTGTTTTTTTCGGGACGTGCGTGGTCACACCTTGTAGAGTAAATTTCAATGTCGGCGATAAACTAATGCTCGGGGAAAATAGAATCCAATTATTATTACGTCACTAGAATGATTAAACAGTGCATTAGTAACTTGCGGGAATATCAGTATCAACGTGAATTTTTAATACTTTTCGGCGTAAGATACGTGAAAGCGTTCTACTGCACGCAAAGTACTAATAAATATTGTCATCTTGTAATTTATAGCTTACACGAGCTTTGAAGAAATACCATTTTTCAACACCATAGTGTCTTGATCCCCGAAATGGATTTTCACAGAGAAATCCGCGTGAGTCGTTGACTAGCCGAGTCAAAGAACCACAGACCAGGTATAGAATAGACCTTTCACTCTTTTGTCTTCGGTGTCACCGTTCTGAAGTACCGATATTCTGAAACAACCACTGGTTTTCGAGCGCCCTCTCGGATTTTTGAGCGGTGGGTGCGGCAAACATAATGTATTTCTAGCATTGACACAGGTAAAGCTGCCGGTATCACCGAGAAAAGTATAGAAGCTGTGTTATACAGGGTGTCCCACTAACTCGGTTTCCCTTAAATATCTATTATTTCAAGTAATAAGCGAAAATATTATTTATAGAAGTTGTCTCGTTGTAAGAAACACAAAACACGGTGAAACTAGTTTATTTACAGGGATAGATTGGATGTGAGGCCAATTTTATTTTTTCAAATGGACTGTCAAATTTTTTATCGTCAAATTCAATAGAATAGCGAATTCTGAGTATGAAAGTACTAAAGTGCATTAATCCTAAAACTTATTGTTTCTGAGATATTCAAAATTGTCCATCCTATTACTTTGATTATGAAACATATTCGAAGCTATGCTCAGTTCATTTCGGATAGCCAGCCGTTGAATGCGGAAATAATACAGTAAAACAATAAATACGAACGTGAAAGAGCGTTTTTTTACTCTTGAAAATATAAACATGCTATGTGAGGCGTGTGTAATAAACCAATTGAACGATTACAGTAATGCCTCGTTAGAATCACGACGATCGGGGCTGGCAGCGTGATACTAACGCGATGCGGATACTATTTCGTGCCGACGACAACTTCGCGTCGTCTCGCATATATCGGATTCTCTCACTCTCGACTGAAGGATGCCATGAAATGGTGGGGATAGTGAGCGTGATTATAACGCATGGTAAAAACGTGACACTAACGACGAATTACTGTATATAACATTGTTAGGATTAGGTTTAGGTTTAGGTTTAGGTTTCGGTTTAGGTTTAGGTTTAGGTTTAGGTTTAGGTTTAGGTTTAGGTTTAGGTTTAGGTTTAATTTTTAATATTAACCTAAACCTAAACCTAAACCTAAACCTAAACCGAAACCTAAACCGAAACCTAAACCTAAACCTAAACCTAAACCTAACAATGTTATACAATATACAGTAATGCGACGATCGGGGCTGGCAGCGTGATACTAACGCGATGCGGATACTATTTCGTGCCGACGACAACTTCGCGTCGTCTCTTTTGTTCTGTCTCGCATATATCGGATTCTCTCACTCTCGACTGAAGGATGCCATGAAATGGTGGGGATAGTGAGCGTGATTATAACGCATGGTAAAAACGTGACACTAACGACGAATTACTGTATATAACATTGTTAGGATTAGGTTTAGGTTTAGGTTTAGGTTTAGGTTTCGGTTTAGGTTTAGGTTTAGGTTTAGGTTTAGGTTTAGGTTTAGGTTTCGGTTTAGGTTTAGGTTTAGGTTTAGGTTTAGGTTTAGGTTTAGGTTTAGGTTTAATTTTTAATATTAACCTAAACCTAAACCTAAACCTAAACCTAAACCTAAACCTAAACCTAAACCTAAACCTAACAATGTTATACAATATACAGTAATGCGACGATCGGGGCTGGCAGCGTGATACTAACGCGATGCGGATACTATTTCGTGCCGACGACAACTTCGCGTCGTCTCTTTTGTTCTGTCTCGCATATATCGGATTCTCTCACTCTCGACTGAAGGATGCCATGAAATGGTGGGGATAGTGAGCGTGATTATAACGCATGGTAAAAACGTGACACTAACGACGAATTACTGTATATAACATTGTTAGGATTAGGTTTAGGTTTAGGTTTAGGTTTAGGTTTAGGTTTAGGTTTAGGTTTAGGTTTAGGTTTAGGTTTAGGTTTCGGTTTAGGTTTAGGTTTAGGTTTAGGTTTAGGTTTAGGTTTAGGTTTAGGTTTAATTTTTAATATTAACCTAAACCTAAACCTAAACCTAAACCTAAACCTAAACCTAAACCTAAACCTAAACCTAACAATGTTATACAATATACAGTAATGCGACGATCGGGGCTGGCAGCGTGATACTAACGCGATGCGGATACTATTTCGTGCCGACGACAACTTCGCGTCGTCTCTTTTGTTCTGTCTCGCATATATCGGATTCTCTCACTCTCGACTGAAGGATGCCATGAAATGGTGGGGATAGTGAGCGTGATTATAACGCATGGTAAAAACGTGACACTAACGACGAATTACTGTATTCGGCGCAACATTTAAACAATAGTATGTACACCACAAGTGCCTTTCTTTCACTTTAGTTCCCCCGTTACTTCAAAGTGAATCTGCTAATGTTAAAACATGAAAACATTGAAGTAATAGAGTTAACGGGATGGGCCACGTGAAGGCGTGAAAAGTCTTTACCATCCCTAAGTATTTTCAGTGTTCACTAAAATGCAAAGCGCGCGTCTAAATAGAAAGTGAACAATCGTACAGAAATAGAACTGTAGATACTCATTGTGGTTCTGAAAAATGGAACATTGACAGTCGACATTGTTTTCAAACCTCATTACAATAATCTGGGGTGCGAGTGGTAGACCGATCATAAAAGCGGAGTGCGCGGCTCGCTTACCTGGGCCGGGAAATTCCACACAACTCTTGGCGACGTTAATTTGAACGAGACCATCCAAAAATTCTCGAAGCTCGGGCAACACTGCTGTCCAGCAGTCGCTGGCAACTCGCCGAACACCGGTGAATTTTATGGTTTTTGACACTCGAAGGGGTTGGAATACCGTTAAGAAGGGAGAAATGCCCAGGATTTTCAAATTTCCTGTGCTTTTAAATCTGTATTGATACTGGCTCGCATCATCTCTCCTTGTATTTAAAACGGGGGTGGAACCAATTATTTTCGTAATCCACGTTAGAAAACGAGTAACTTTTGTTGAAAACATTTTTTCTTAAAACCATTCCAAACTATTTTTTCGATGTCTACATCAGGCCTTCCCAAATAGGGGAAATGTTCTCCCGAAACGCATGTTTCGGTTCTCCTTCCAACACTCCTTCTCTCAGAGGAGACAGTAACGCCGCTTCGAAGCAGAGAGAGAGAGAGAGAGGACAGTAGGAATCGTCCCACCTTAGCTGAAGGCGCAGCGTTGGAGGGAGAACCGAAACATGTGTTTCGGGAGAACATTTCCCCTACTTGGATAGAGCTGTTCAAGTACCCAGAAAAAGCAAGCCGAGCCTGACTCGGCTTGAAAAACCGAACCGAGCCGGGTACCGGAAAGAACTGAGCGGCTCGTATAGAACCAAGTACTTGAATTTTTCCAAACGGCCCGAAAGAAATCGGGCAGCTTGAAAAGCAAGCGAGCGGGCCGTAAGAAGCCGGGTGGCTTGGAATGAAACGAGCGGTCCGAATGAAGGTCGAGCAGACCGCTCGTTTCATTCCAAGCCACCCGGCTTCTTACGGCCCACTCGCTTGCTTTTCAAGCTGCCCGATTTCTTTCGGGCCGTTTGGAAAAATTCAAGTACTTGGTTCTATCCGAGCCGCTCGGTTCTTTCGGGTACCTGGCTCGGCTTGGAAACCGAGTCTCGGATTGGTTCGGATTTCAAGCTACCCGAATATTCAAGTACTCGTACAGCTCTATACTTGGGAAGGCCTGGTCTAGATGTTAGACAGCAGGCAAAAGGTCGGAAGCTAAAATGGTTCCAAAAGGAGAAGCGAAAATGACATTTAGTATCTTGACCTGCAGGAGTATCGTTTACACCACTTGGGTTTTCCCCAACCACTTACCTGATGACCGTCTATACCAGGGGTGTCGAACTAGCGGCTCGCGGGCCGCAGTGGCTCCTTCTCCTCTTCGCCTGCTCCGTAGAGCCGTAGGAGAACGGCCCCCTCCACACCTACTTCTGCTGAATTTCTCCTCCGGGTGCCGCACTCTCTCCCTGCCGTGTGTCGTGCAACGCCTGGAGAAAAATAAGTGGGGGAACCGGCTGACCGGGGGCCTGACTCGTGCGGCTCTCGAAGTGGGGAAGTTCGACACCCCTGGTCTATACAGATTATTGTTGCCGCGACGCGACCCCCTCAGGCTGAGGCCCTCAACCATTGTTTGCGCGCTGCCTGACACCTCACTCTTGCCACAATCACACACCCCAAAAATCAGTCACACCGAAATCACGTCACACGTCACTCTTTCTAACAGTACTCGCTCCCACAGAAGACTCCTATCTACTCATTTTCCACATTCATTGCACAGTGTGTAGAAAATTTATTGGTCGTTGCTCTTGGGGGATGAATCTACACCTCTGGTTCGGTGGACATTTGTAAAAAAAATTGTCCGCGAAATTGTTTATAACATTGAAAATTAATGTTAAATTTTTTGGTAAACATCTCGAAACTCCTCACCGATTTCAATGACCTTCACATATGTTGTCAAAGTCATCATTCTGAACAACATTTCCCTTTAAACTTTTTGGCGGTCGGCTTTGGATTACGAAATATTCGCAAAAAACTTTACTTAACACTAGAATTAAAAAGTTTAAAGAGAAATGTCATTGAGAATGACGACATTGAAAACATATGTGAAGGTCATTGAAATCGGTGAATAGGTAGCTTTTCGACAAATTTACCAATTTTTTTTACATCAACGTACTCTGCACGTTGAAAAGGGATAATGTTTGAAAGAAGCCATATGAAGGAAAGCAACCCTTTGGTCAGGAAAAATTGTTAAAGACTTCGGAACGATTTGATTGTGTAGAGTTACGCGTATATGTAGGCATGGGTCCACCACTACTCTGCTGCTTGATACGAGACACATATCATAAGATTACCATAATTGATTAATCATTTTTTAATTAGTTATTATAGGAAGGGTTCAAAATGATAAAGGAAAGTGTATATCTGTATACAGAGTACATATCCCGGGCATACGGTTGAAAACAATTGAAAAAGTTGAAAAGTTATATAAACCCATGTCCGCAAATAATTTATTAGGGAATTATAAGATAGCAGAGATTCGTTACGTCGTGAGCGAAGTTGTACAATGCTTCTCCGTTGTATAAGTCTGTAGAGTTGCTGATTAATAAAGAAATTAAGAAATTTATTTGCCTTTTAAAAATGCTGTATTAATTTGACATCGGGACACCCTGTATGTAAATTCTTACCGCTATTATAACTTCCATTCCTACCGCTTATAGCGCTGCACTCTTATTTCATGCTTAGCCGTTAAGGTTGGATGCGGCACGGAAATGGTAATGGGGCTCTTGAGCCCCAAAATCGAGTGACACGGAAGACAATAGAGTGAAAGGTCTATTCTATACCTGGTCTGTGAAAGAACAGCGTAGAAAAATCCTGCCTTCAAACAAGTTACACGTATACAAGCACGCACACACTTTTCAGCATTTCTACACATTTCAGAGTAGTTTGTAAGTTGGACGCTGTTCGTGAGCAGATGTCACTACATTAAGTCCTCAAAATATGGGTCGGTAACACAGTTTGGGTGGCCACACGAACATCCATAAGGTGATAGGTCTATCCTATACCTCGTCTGTGTTCATAGATTAATATCGGCACAGACGAGGTATAGGATAGACCTATCAACCAATGCATTTTTCTGTCACCGGTTTGGGGGGTCCTAGGACCCCCTTACCATTTTAGTGTCGCATGCAACGTTACCGGTAAAGTCTGGAAACAGATTGTAACGCTACGCATGGTAGGAATTAAAATTCAACACGTGTAAAACTAGGGCCGGTATTCATAGTCGCTACTTATTCTTAAGCAAATGCTTAAGCATGCGGCATCTTCTACTGATCTAATAGCTAGTAAAGGATGCCGAATGCTTAAGCATTTGCTGAAGAATAAGTAGCGACTATGAATACCGGCCTAGGTCATTTGAAACCCGCGAGTTACAAATGATTCTGTTAGAGTAACAATTTAAAGATCGTTGTATAAACGTATTCCGTGCAACAACAGAGAAAGAAGGATCACAACAAAACAAGAACACATACGCCTTTTAACCTTGCTATCCTATTCAAGTTCATTACACGCAAAACAAATTATTTTAACATAAGAATTTATATAAACAACAGCATTATTTGTGGAAGACATGCTTTCATGATGTAACATGGAATACCTGAATGTCAAGAAATTGTCAGTTGGTATATTTCAATAAGGTGCTGAAGCAAAGAGGATTTTAAAAATTGTCAGAAACGCATCAGTTCCAGTATCTCGCTGAAATATTCCAACTTGCACTTATTCTTCTATCATAACGACTTCTTCTATCCAACTTGCACTTATTCTTCTATCATAAAGTTACATATTTTATTCTTATATTCTATCACAGTATCGTAAGTTAGAGAAATTCTTATATCCGACTAAGTAGAGTATTTGACAATCGCAGCCATTGGCTCGGTTCTCACCGATTACCAGATCTCACCACGAGGAGGTTGCTGCGCTTGGAGACCTGTAGAGAGATAGATGGAATCAAAGTCCCATCGATCTCCCTGTACATGAAAATCTTAGCCTATTAACCCAAACAAATGGATGGAAAGAAAGTTCCATCCTACGAAAGTGCAACAAAGCTTGGCAATTTTACATGGGGCCTTAAATACTTAATGCTATAATAATTTAGCCTAGGTTTCCTTACGTGTCTTCTGTCACTATCACTTTTCACTATCACTTTTCTCAATCACTTTTCACTAGTTTCTTTCAAAAGATTTTACTTTAAAGTCTATAGGGTTCATATGTGTGTACACGCTGCGAGGTATAGTATAGAGGTAGCTCTAATTTGAAAAAAGAGCAGCAAATTAAAAAATTTACAAAATTTATAACTAATTGTGAAAAAAAATGATGAAATCATATAAACCTATTAAACAAACAGAGGATCAAAGCTAAAAAATCGTTTAAAAAGTACGCAAAAAAAGAATACAAGAATATGAACCGCGCTCATGATGAAGACCATTATGAAATATGGCACTTACAAAATTTATAACTCATTATGAAAAAAGTAATGAAATCCCCCCGCCCCCCATAAACTTGACTCATGTCTAAAAGAAGCTAATTCCCTATAATTCGCGAAAAACATTAAAAACGGAATTGGCGGGCGTTGTATAAGAAAAAAACTATAAAGTCGACTTAAAACAAAATGTTTCATATTCTCCGCATCTCTCTTACAGCGTATTCGGACGGTCGCAATGGTGCGCATTGGGTGCGAATTTTCGCCAATGGGAAGCGAAAAAGTTCGCATTCAGTGGGCACTAGTGCAGGTTGCCGAATGTGCTATTAATCTATTACCGACTTCGATTCGTTTAAATCAGTCTCTACCAAGTTTTTATTATTTTCCATCATAAAACGATTTTCATACGACATTTTTAATAGAAGATGTCTCTCTTATAAAAGTTTTTGTGTCAACTATAGACATCGCCCGCAAATTCCTTGAAAATCTGAGCACTGAATTGATTTGTGGCCAATAAAGGAATGTCAAGTATAAAAAGTGACAGAGGAATCAATGTTCGAACGGAGAACGAGAATACAATTGGAATTAGCAAAGTTGATTTCACAATCTTTGCGTGAGAACGTTTTGAATGTTTGTCGCGGATTAAAGGTACAATTGGAATTAGCAAAGATGATTTCACAATCTTTGCGTGTGAACTTTTTTCGTGAATTAAACGGAATTAGCTTCTTTCATACATGAGTCATGTTTATGGGGGGGATTTCAATTATATCACATTCCTTACTCTCGGAATGGACTCGGTGAGTCATGCATTTTGTAAGATGCATATCCTACCAAACTACACTGCGTGCAATTAGGTAGGATGCTTACCCTTCCAAAATGCACGCACAAAGATTACTACCCAGATATACAAGATACTTGTGTCTATTATCGCATGCAAGTACAGAATATGACTCACCGGTCGGCGAATATGGTCCATCCTGTCATCCTGTCATCCTCGCTGGCTTCCAAGCTAGCGTGTACCTAGGCACTCTCTAGGGCATATGCTGCAGGTCCTCTTTAGGGCCCATGCTTCGGACCCTCTCTAGGGCCTATGGTAGGCCCTCTCTAGGGCCCCCCTTTTGGGCCCTCTTTAGAGCCCACGCGCTAGGCCCTCTCTAGGGCCCGTGTCTTGGGCCTTCTCCAGGGCCCACGAGCTAGGCCCTGTCGAGGGCCTAGAATCTCATTGGCAAGTCTAAGCTGAAAATTGAAGCTAAGCGAAAATTTGACTCGACTTTCGCGATAAAAAAGCAATTAGAGCACCGGTGCTCTGGACGAGGTTTGTATGCGCAAAAAATTGGATCTACTTTCGCGAAGAAAATTCAACTGGAGCTGCGGTGCTCTGAACAAATCTTAGATACGCAAAAATTTGACTCCAAATTCGCGGTAATACTCTAAGTAAGAGCCGCAGGGTCATCAAAATATGTAGATGGACGCGAAAAACCGGGGACTCTACAATCGCATTACGCGCGACCACAAAGGATCTTGCTAGACTGCAAGATTGGTAGGAAGTCTGGTTCCACTAGGGACTTTCTCAAATTTTTCGCGGTGACTCTACTCGACTCGATCAATTAGATTATTTTACGAATTATTAATCGGAATTGGAAAAATCGCGAGCAACTGTTGTATTGATTTAATTTTCTGATTTTAAAACAGACACATGCATGTCACTATCTACTACTTCTACTAGTACCTTGTATGGTCAGCTCATTGAATTCTGCTCTTTCCAACACATGCGCAGGGGTTAGGGACCCATTTCATATAATTAGCATTCATTTTAAGAACATTTCTGCAATATTTCGTAAATATGGTTTAGAAAAGAGCCACGTCATGAGGCTACTGCCTAGACGCCCTAGACCATATTCGCGAAATATTGCATAAGTGTTCTCGAAACGAATACCGACCATGTGAAATGGGCCCCTGCATGTCGCGCATTTGTTTTGGAACGGCCAGAATCTAAAGAGCTGGCTACGCTACGTTTTCTACAGAAACCATTATGTTCTATTGCATGCACCCACATTCAAAGAGTTATAAAGTGACTCACCGTTCGCTGTCATCAAGAGTACTGCATCTCTGCAAACTCGTAACCCCTGACCGGCAACCCTGAGACCAGCAGCCCTCTGACCAGCACCCCTCAGCTCAGCACCCCTTTAGCCCTCAGCCCAGCAGCTCCAGTTGGACTCGTGCATGACTCTACTTTCGCGGTGAAAAGGCTATTAGAGCACCGGAGCTCTCGACTAATTTTACTTGCGCAAAAACACTGACTCTACAATCGCATTACGAGCGATCACAAAAACTATTACTGAAACAGACAATTTGTATTTAAACAAGTTCCAAAAAATTTGCTTTAATTTCCAGGCAGCCGCATGGAGCGCCACGCAATTCGGACATTCAGAAAAATTTCGAGCAGCCACATTGGGCGCTTAATGATTTTAAAGATTGATAGAAAAAAGGAGTGCCCCTTTGGGCGCCTAATACTTTTCAATTGTAATGAGAAAAGAAAGGGTAGCCTCTATGGACGCTTAACGATTCTCAAGACTGATAGAAACAAGCAGTGGCACCTTTGAGCGTTTAATACTTTTCAATTTTAATGAAAAAGAAAAGAAAACGGCAGCCACTATGGGCGCCTAGTAACAAGACGGAAGAAAAGCAGCCTCTTTGGGCGCATATTAATTCCGAATTGTAAGGTGAAAACAGCAGCCTCGTCAGGCGCTAATGGCATGCAATGCCAAAAAAATGTTCCAATTCTACTCTACAATGTTAGTAGAGCTTAACCCAGATCTAATTCCACCCTGAGGCCGCCAACGAAATTCTGAGTAAATCTCCTTAGAGTAGTATTACCGCGAATTTGGAGTCAAATTTTTACGTATCTACGGTGCAGGGTGAAACTAATCGTAAGAGAAAGCAAAAGCAAATACAAAAGGTGTCACTCTCGACAAGCAAGCGCACCTCTACCCTTAAATTTAGCCTATCGCACTCTTTACAATGGGCCCCGGTGGCATAATCTATTGCAAATATGCACTTGCGTAATCTCGGTGGATATGCGAAAGCTAAGAATCTCCCGATTGAGATTGCAAAGGAGACAAAACGACCGAAAGGACCGAAAGATGCGACGCGAACATTCACCGTCGATGCACCGAATTTTCGAATCGAAATCAGAGATCGAAGGCGAATTGTATTTCTAGAAGAGTGTATTTGACACTCTTATATTTAAAAAGAACGAGGCGGAACACAGAAGCTTATCGTTCGAAGTACGCAAGTGCATTTTTGAATAGATGTCCAGACCGAACCAAGCTCACCGAATAAATTGGTTTGGCTCGATCTGGACGCTTAAACTAGATCGTAGGCTTTAGCTTGATTCCGTTTCGCAAGTCGCAATGCTCGGGAAACGTTACCAAGGAGCCGAGCACACCAGCGTGGAGGTACCTACGAAAGTGACCCATTTCTACGAAATATTTCTGGTCCACATTCGACCAATGCTTTGTGCATTTTTGAAAATTTGGAAAAATCTTACGACTAAAGTTCTTAAACTAAAACTTATTGCTAGGCTGGTTTAAATATTTTAAGGAGTGAGAAAAATAGCACAGTGACCAAGTAGTACCAATAGCATCTGTCACTCTAAGTTATTTATATTTATATGAGAAAGAGCTTCAAGTTATATAGTTGAAAATCCTTAAGAAATGAATGCTTTCCATTCTCGTTTTATTAAGAGAATCTAATGACTCGAATGTAATTAAACTTGAGAAGTGTGACTCGTATTCAAAGCATCAAGCATTGATTATAAAATTCAAGAAAGATAATTTGGAATATTTAAAACGCGATATTAGAATTTTGACGTCGAATTTGAAATTTATTGCTTTTGTCTGTATTAAACATTTGGAATCACGCGCGTTAATGTTACTGTTCACGAAAACTAAATACGTATTCGTGATCACTGTGCTCGCTGCAGCAATCATTCGTTCAATAGCATGCAGAAAAATTGAGAAAATTAAAATGTACCACTCACCCATTATAGAACACAGTCTCACTGCTATCCATGCAGACAGGAAGCTTCTTCAGCAGCTTCAGAGACCAAGCTCAGTAGTACCGAATAGAATGTATCACACACAAAAATGTCACTTTAATTTCACGATCAAAAAGCAATTTGAGCACCGGTGCTGAGTCTTAACTAGTTCAAGATGCGTAAAAATACTGACTCCACACTCGCGTTGACAATACTAAAACGCACAGCCATCTCATATTTTTAAATACAAAGCACTGCAAATTTTTAAATGTACCGAAGCAGTGGGTCAAGAAGTCTCCTAATACTGAGTGAAATGCAGTAGAATCTTGTTAAGCGACCTCCCACATGGTCCAGTAATCGATGAAATTAATTTAGGAATCGATATATCACGAAATAATATGCTCGCACGTTCACGGAGTTCCGATCACTCTCGCGTGTAAAGTTGAACTGGCAGGTGTTATCGTTCGGCGATGACGCGCGACTTTGGCAGAGGTCGGTGTCGTTCTCTCTCGCTCCAACGACTCCCAGTTAAGGAGTCATATATATATATATATATATATATATATACGTTCCTCGGCGCAGAAACGTGGTCAATGTTTGGTAGTAATTTAGGGATAAAGTATAAGCCCGATTGGTTTAATTCTTTCTGTGTTTTATAGGTATACGTTTACAGATTATAAAACATGTATGAGAATTGGAAAATTTTTAAAAATGTGGCGTTCGTGGGCAGTGGCGTAGAACATGTTTTCTGGCGCCGCCCAAAACGGTGGGCATGATTCAGTCCGTACGAGTGGTCGGAAACAAAAATCACCGATTTTTTAACAATTTTGGGGATCATAGTTATCGGGTGACGTCGCCATTTTTCGAAAAAAAAATTGCGAAAATGGTTATACTTTGAAGAAAAGGATCGTGATTTTCGCTATAAAAGTCGTACGGTTTTGCTTGTTATTAAAAAATAGTTGAATTTAATTGAAAAATCTCAACGTCACCCGATAACGAATCTTATGTAGAATATGTGTGGAAACAATGAAGTTAATCGGATGAACGGTGAGGCAATTATCATGCCCACCGTCTTGGAAAATGATGCTTTGAGAAAAACCCACATTTTTATAAATTTTCCAATTCTCATGTCTGAGGTATATAACCATAAGTATATAGGCATATACCTATAAAACACAAAAGGAATTAAACCAATCGGATTAATATTTTATCCCTGAATCATTCGCAAACATTGACCACGATTTAGAGCTAAGAAACGTATATAACCCCTTAACTTGAAATTCGTCAAGCCCGGAAATAATTTTATCTATTAACGCTTGTACTTTTCGCAGCTGCAGCTACAGTCGCGTCGGAAAATAAGTTGACGCTCTTTAAAATCGCATAGGGTAGATGTACCGTTTGTAGCCATTGTACCGTTTTTGGCCATGTCCATAATTATCGCGTTTTTTTAGCTCGAAATTGCTTGCAGACACTTAATTATGTGTAGAATTATACCGTAAATATTTTGTTTAGTATACGACCAGAAATATGAGGTTACATTTATTGCTTACGCGAAAATTGGCAAGTGGCCACAAACGGTGAAAAATAGATTTCTTATATTTTTTAACTTTATTAATTCTTTAACGATTTCTCTAGTTAATGGTAACTTAGACATAAATAGTAAAGATAGTGTAAAATTTAGTAAAGCTCTTAGTTTTCTGAATTGAAGTACAATTTTAAAGATAATTACGATGAAAGTCAGTTAAATCATTAAAGTGGCCACAAATGGTGCATCTACCATAACTTTCTTAAAATTGGTCCAAATGTCTTGAGTTTTTTTTTAGAAGCTAGCGGAATTAGTTTCTAGGTGACGTGTTTCGACGTTTTAAGAAAAATGCACTTGGTCTGAATAGCAAAAAGAAAATAGTGAAGGTCGTTTTTTAAACTTTTTTTTGTGAGCCTTGAATGAAAATTCAAAAAACCCGTTTGTAGGTTTAAGTAAGTTATATACATGTCTAAAATTTCATTAAAATCGGTTAACGTTGCTCTGAGGTAGATACATGATTTCCCGGAATTTCGCGATTCTCGACCTTATTCTGCGATCTTTAAACATGTCTAACTCAGAGCAATGTTAACCGATTTTAATGAAATTTTAGACACGTATATAACTTACTTAAACCTACAAACGGGTTCTTTGAATTTTCATTCAAGGCTCACAAAAAAAGTTTAAAAAACGACCTTCACTATTTTTTTTTTTTGCTATTCAGACCAAGTGCATTTTTCTTAAAACGTCGAAACACGTCACCTAGAACACTAATTCCGCTAGCTTCTAAAAAAAACTCAAGACATTTGGACCAATTTTAAAAAAGTTATGCTATTTTAATGAGCGTCAATTTATTTTCCGACGCGACTGTATGCAAACTGCACTTTCCGTATGTCTTCCAATACTGAGGACCCATGATGGTTCCCGAGAAAAGTGTTTTGCTCGGGAAGTCTTCTAGGTACTGGGTATATCTCAGTGGAATTCTCTTAAAGGGCCTCTTACATGGTCCAGTAACCGATGAAATTGATGCACGAATTGAGAAGTCACGAAATAATATGCACTATGACATGCACACATTTCACTGAACACTGAACCGATGAATTTCTCAGGGCTAGGCAAAATTTTATTTCGCAATGCGGGTTTGAAAAGTAACTCGATTTGCAGTTGCATCATGCAACATTCTGCGAGGCTTTCAAAAATTCGATTTTACTGTAAATTTCAATATCGGCAGTAAACTAATACTCGGGGCAAATAGAATCTAATTATTATTACTTTACTAGAAAGCGTGGTCACACCTTGTCGGGTTCTTCCCTGCCTTTCGACTCGTAATAGCGGCTTCTTAGGAAATGTCCAAAAAACGGAAATATTCATAAATAAAAAATGAAAACGCTGTTTTTTACATATAAATATATATTTGTCTACATAAACATCGAATTATGTAAAACTTCTAGATCTTTTTTTCTTTCCACTGCACGCTGCTTTTCTTTCCTGTACATTTCATAGTCTTCATCATCTGTCGGTAACTGATGTCTGCATAGTGGACACGAGTTTGTCTGAAAGTAAATGAGAAATCTTCTTTATCAAGCGAACAGTACGCTTCCATTGCGAATGTAACAGTGATGACTAGTAAGAATTGATACCTTTTCTAACCACGGTATTATACATTCTGTATGAAAAACATGATTACAAGGCATGCATTTTGCAGATATCCCGACATCAAAGTCTTTTAGACACACAGGACATTGCTTCGAGTCCGAGGATCTGATTTCAATTTCTTTTAAATTTTCAATCGCCGATTTTGAAGCAGGAGGTGGTAGCCTCGTGGTTTGACCCAACAAATCCCACATACCAAAATCTCGTAGAAGTCTTGCCATTTGTATCAAATGGTTTGGAGCCTCACCGTCTCCTAACGGTGTCCATCCCATTTCATCGAAATAATCTGACATTTCTCAACAGAGGAATTAGAATCCACCACACTTATTGTTACTTTACAGCACAAAATCACTACTCTCACTGTCAACTTTATATTATCATTAAATAACACGGTATATTTCCACCGTTGTATCCACTATTTGTATACCTGTCAATTACTTCAAAACACTGCTGTCCACGAGTTGTTCTTGATCTTGAGCTCCTCGTACAGCGTCCTCTACTCTGTTTCCCGTTACTATATGCATACATGACACTATGGATGCTGTTTATGTGTTTACGCGCCTCATACAAGTACACACAGTACCCCACGTAGAAACGAACAAACCCTCGAAGCAAATTTTATCCGTCGACAGTATTGGTCTAAGTTGGAGTCGTGGAAATGTAATGCAATATTTCGTAGAACATATGTATGTGTAAATAAGAAGTTGTATTACTGATACAACAGATATCCATACTATATCAAAATGGTGGTTACTTCTGGTTAGTATATCACATGGACATAGGAATATAGGGACGTAGGAATAGTTGCGACTTTAGGCGAGGGGAGTGATATGCATTTCAGGGGGGGGAAAGCACCTACATCTGCCTGGATTTGATTGGTTGTATTCTACGCATGCTCCGTACCGCTCATTATGAACAAGTGTTTGCTACAGATTAGTACATACAGACGTCTAATTATAAGTATGTACTAACGGAGTGATTATCCACGAATATAAATTGTAAAAATAATGATAATTGAAGAGAAATATGCATCTATAATTATTAAAATATATGAGGTGAATTGGAGCAGAGACACTGACGTAACATTTATTTATTGTTCGAAATAACAGAAACCAAATTACGATAAAATTAATGATAATTAATATTACATTAATAGATTGTAATAATATTAATAAAAAAATGTAAATATATTATACAGGTCAATAAAATTAGGTATACTTCAGGTATTGTGTCATTTGTTTATTGGCCTTTGAAAAGTACGAGTTTATTCAATGCATGGCGCTGACTACATGAATTATCGAGTCTACTTAATCCTATATAATGCATTCTTATTTTGATATATTTTTCTGCAATTGCGCGGATTAAATGCACGATATGGTTTTCCATAAACCCTTGATCGTTACAATGTTCATTTAATTTACAAAATATGGTTGTCCATATAAATTCATTCGTAACTTTATTGGCGATACGCATATGATCATATTCGCGATTTCGAAATATTTTTGCCGAATGCATTAAACATTTTAGTTCCCTTTCGCAGTTTCGGCAAATCGTTATAACATCGGTTGATGGCTGAATCAATTTCCCGCGATTTTTCGTTTGTATTAAATTATTTTTGTCTTCGCCACTTACTTCTAAAGCTGCGACGCAAACTTCGCATGTTAATTTTTTTTTTAATTGTCTGACGACATAGCCAGCAATATATTCAATGACATTTCTTGAAAATTCTGACACTTCTCGTATGTCTAGTACATAATTGTGTTCTTGAAAAAAGTGTTCACCACCATTTGATTCCGTGTCATTTGACTCGTTATATATGCGAGCTAAGCGTGAAGTCGAATTTATGATATCTTCTGAATTTATAGCATTGTTGAACGATGATACATGCAAAATTGAAATTCGTTCAAGTGGTATGCAATTACCAGTACTCGTACCCCGTATATCCGCATGAACTAAAATTTTCTTCATTGCGGCTTTAAACTGCCGAACTGTGGGGTTATTATTTCCCCCGCCGTGATGACGAATACATCCAAACAATAATTCTATGTGGTCCTGGCTGATTTTATAGAAAGGGATATATTTGAGTAAATTACTCTTCTTGCAAAGGATTTCAAACAATGTTATCGCACTTTGCATACAAATAAGTAATCCCAAGAAGCCAGTTTTGCGGCGTGAAGAGATTATAGAATTAGCATATTCATTTTTCAATGATATGATGTATGCTTTGCTTTCAGTAAATTTTTGTGTTACCGATTCAATATTATCTGAATTTAGGGCTCGTTTGAAACCTACTTGTTTCATATTTTTGGAATTGAGAATATCAAATAAATCGTTAAACATTTCTAAAAATCGTATTGTAGCATCGCAGCTTTGAAAGTCATTCAAGTGCAATACATTTTTACAGAATAGTAACGAATCGGCTGTGGATTTACTAAAAACTTGAGTTGCTAGACGGACTTTCATTTTCTGCTTCGAGTAATTGATATGGGCGCTCCTTAATTTATTGCCTAGATGCATTCCTTCATTTTCTTGAATATCGTGCAATTGTTTTAAATACGACCATTTTATATGTTGGCCATCACCATCAATTAAATTCGTGCTATCTCCTAAAGTATTACGAATTAACTTGATCATGTGACACGGGTCCAAAAAGGCTACAATCTCCTCCCCTGTTGTGGGATGGCGGAATGATGTCTGTAATGATTCAATGTTATTAATACTACATCCTAACTTATTTAATACTGACAGATTTGTAGCTGTACCGTCACACGTTAAAGATATTATTCTCAAACCAGCCTCATGCATTGCTTCAAGGCACTGTACAGTGAAAGTGGTTTTATCTCCTGCAGATGCTCCTTTCATGAAATAATATGCAACAGGCACTTTCCAACTAGCATTCAAGCACACAACCATGAAAACCAAAACTTGTGTAGCAATAACATCAAGCTCACAAGCAATATCTTTTCCATAATCGATGTGTCCGCTAAATTTTGACCCATCATACTCAACATGTTCACGAATTGCCATCTCGTCAAATATTAAACACCCAAGCAACGGATAATTACTGTTTTTTACACGCTCTGAAATGGATTTTATTGCTTCTGAACTAATACCAGGTTCCCCATTTACTGTCCTGTACCATGCAGAGATAGTCTTTTGGTGCGGCAAGCAATTATTAAATTTTTCGCGAACGTATTCGTATGCGCGGGGAGAATAATAATGAAGCGTTAAAGCAAAGCAGCGCAATTCCGGTGAAAAAGATCTTGGCAAGCATGCATTTGTTTTTCGTAGCAGACATCGTTTAAAAAGTTCACCATTAGACGCACCTAATGTTTCCAATACCTCAGCTTGACTTTCTTGTAATAGATGCTTGTTCTTCATATCATCTAAGAGACTTTTCAGTGTCAACACCTGATTATTTTTGCGGCGTAATTTTTGGCACATAGCTTGCATTTTCATTCTTAGCTGAGTTTGTAAGAATTTAACTCTTTGTCTTAATCTGCATTTCTCTGGAGAATTATAAGCAAACATCGGTGATATCATTGTTGCCTTATCTTCCATAGATGGTGATATCATTGTTGCTTCATGTTTCTTAGATGTTGAAGGCTGTGGTGATAATCGATGCAGTTCAGTCGATGTCGAATTATCATTGGAACACGCCATTTCAACTTCCATTGCTGATGCAGAATATTGTACTAGAATAATAACAAATATGTCAGTTTAAAAATATCGACATTATCACCTTATTTTGTTATCATCGCAATATATTAAAAGCAAGTTTTTATATAAAAATACCTGTATTAGGTGATAATGCTTTTGTCGCATTATTTTCTGATAATTTTAATGGGTTTTGATCACAATTGGGTGATAAATTTTCTTTTTCCATAGTATTCTAACATAAAACAAATACATACACATATAACATATAAACACAAAAAACATTAAGCCAGCTCAATATGCCAGCAGTATTGATAAAAGTACTAAATATTATTATACATACTGCATTTGGTAATGCATTTGGCCTGAGGCGAACACGTACACCACTTTTATCAAAACACTGTTCTCCAAAATGTGCAGAGCAAATGCATGCTGTTTTTGAAACTGATGCTTGGATACCCAAAATATCTTGCCACAATTTACAAGAATCAGAATTCTTTGGAAATCTATAAAAACAGAAATAAAGTTCAAAATAAGATATGTTTTGAAAATATAGTTACTTTAACACGTTTCCTACCCGTAGTGAATGTATTAAATATAATAATTTGTTTTATTATGAATAAAATAACCTCAATACCTGTGGAACGTAACTTTCTGATTGTTACCATCCTTCCTTTTCTTCCAATTTTGAGAATCGGACCTGTTGTTGCAGAAAGGCACGGTGCACTGAACCATTGTTCTTAATGATTTTTTCTTTAACACTACTAATTTTCATTAACACGCTACTGCATACACTGCGAGGAACGCTTCAAATATGGCTGCCACTATCCAAGCTTGCGATGCCGGCGACGCGACAAACGTTCATCATTACACATCACTGCGCTTGTGCGAAGCAGCAGCCAATAGAAAGAAGGCGTATGTTACCTCGTCGCCCCTCCCGGAAAGAGATCACCCCCCGCAACTATTCCTACGTCCCTATATTCCTATGTCCATGGTATATCATGACCAGGGGTGTCCACTCCCGACATAATTCTGTTTGCTAAATTTAGTTAGGGATACAATCCACCAGAGGCGCTGGGATCAATATAATTTGGATAGTGATTCTCTAGGGAGTGCTCGGTATAACCGCAACCATTTGTGCAATTTGGGAGCAAAACCGGAAATAACATAACCTAAACATTCATTAAATCGTCCGCTTTCCAAGCTGATTGTATATCTATATCTTTCTATCCGTATTTCTGTCTTTTTCCTTTTTACAGTTTCTTTCTCTGTCTACTTCAGTGTTTGCTCCAAATCGCAGCAACCAATCAGCGACGATACATGTTGTTCCGATCACTCTCTAGAGGATCACTATTGTTGATAACTCTGCCCCTCCCTAATAAGTTTGCCCAGGAAAATGTTGCTCGGCAACCCTGGGCCTGTAGATATTTACGTACATCATGTATGTAAACTTTTCCCACAAAGGACAGCCAGGGAAATTCCTCTTACTGCTACTTGCCGGAAGCCGATCACCTGCGACGACGCGACTTCCTCTTTTTCTTTATATTCGCCAGCTCCTCCAATCTCTTAAGACGTTTCGTCTTGATCTCTTCCTATCCATTGCGTGTAATCACGTGTGACTCTTTAGGCACAAGGAAAGAGAATGGGGATCGCGGCTGACGCCGCATGCGTGTTTTATTTTTTGTTAAAAATGTGACGATGCTGGCGTAGAGTAGAGGTCAGGGTGAGGAGCGATTAAGCGCAGTGAGTGGAGGGGGAAACACCTACAGGAGCGGTGGTAATGGTCGCGTTTCTGTAGGTGTTTCCCCCTCCAGTCACTGCGCTTAATCGCTCCTCACTCTGGTAGGGGTACTACGATTGTGATCTTGAGGAGGAGGCGCTAAATACAATTTGATAACATGGTCAAGTGGAATATATGTAATATGAAAGAAGAGGGGTGAGGAAACAGCGATCCAACGCACATCATACTGCATTGTAGTATCGCCCAAGATATCAAGTAATTTAATTGTATATTGTTATAATGTTGATTTGCAGCATGAAATTTTGACGTTTGACGATCGCTGTCCCCGTTAGTACTCAGAGCTTAAGAACATACGCACATATACGTATGTATAAGGATAGATTATGCGAATATAGCAGTTGTGAAGATAGAAATCATTAATTTGGAAAGTAATGTTCTTTCAGTGCAATTCATAAAAATATTTGCATCATTTCACATGATGTTGTACCCTGTAAAAATTCTTATCTTTAAATGGCTCTTCCTGGTACAATTTGTCATAACATTGGGTGGTACTGAAGACAATGAAGTTAACTCGTGTGACCTACCAGCAAAATTAATAGAAGAAATAAATTCGTATAGTGGATTGGTTCAATCTATAATAAATGAGACTCTATCAGGTTCCTTCAAAGGAGTCACATGGAAGGAGTTGGCTGACTTTGTTGACAAATTTGGTCCAAGATTAGCTGGTACTGAAGTGCTCGAACAATCAATTGATTATGTACTACATAAATCATCTGACTTTGGTCTAGAAAATGTACACGGGGAACCTGTGTCAGTACCTCATTGGGTTAGGTAAAGTTCAATTTTAATAAGATCTATGCAAATTGGAGTTAAACGAATTTCCTATGCAGGATTATTAATAAATTTTGCATTTTCAATTCTAAAAATATTCATCTTTCAGAGGGCAAGAGTCCGCAACCCTTTTGAAACCAAGACGTAAAAATATTGCTCTATTGGGATTAGGTTACAGTGTTGGTACACCACCTGAAGGTATAACCAGAGAGGCTATAGTTGTAAATAGTTTTGAAGAACTTGAAGAACAAAAACATGATGTAAATATCTTCTGCAAAATATGAATTTTCCATGTCAACTACTTTTTATTTCATCTTAATTGTTTCTCCTATGTTTAGGTACCAGGAAAGATTGTTGTATTCAATGAAAAGTATATTTCATATGGAGAAACGGTACAGTATAGAAGTATGGGAGCAACAGTAGCATCAAAGTATGGCGCTGTTGCGGCTTTAATCAGATCAGTTACGCCGTATTCTTTGTATACACCACATACAGGTATGCAGAGTTATGGACCAAACGTAACAAAAATTCCTGCAGCTTGTATTACAGCCGAGGATGCAAGTTTATTAAGAAGATTATCAAATAGAGGTAAATAAAGGGCATACAGAATATTGTTCCTTCCTTTTCAGAAAGCATACAGATTTATAAAATAAAAACAGTATTTGCATTAATTATTTTTATGATTCTTTAGGCGAGACCATAGAAATAAATTTACAAATGCAAGCCAAGACCTTGCCAGATAAAATATCGCGAAATGTAGTAGCTGAAATAGCTGGTTCTGAAATGCCAGAGAAAGTAGTCGTTGTATCTGGTCATGTGGATAGTTGGGACGTTGGTGAAGGAGCAATGGATGATGGAGGTGGAGCATTTATTTCATGGCAAGCTTTAAGATTATTGAAGCAACTTAACCATCGACCCCGTCGAACAATAAGGTAAGAAATAAATCTAAAAGAAAATAATAATTTTAGAGATTATTATGACGATTAATAATTGATTTCCTCAAACGTAGTTTTATAAGAAAAAGATGTTTGAAGTTTAAGATTTATGAATGTTCAACTCAAAATGCACTGTGTAATTTTATAAGTAACGTAATTGGAAAAGAAAGTGTGTAAGTTGCAACTTTCAGAATGATCATGTGGACAGCAGAAGAGGTTGGTATAATAGGAGCTCAGCACTACATCAAATCTCACAAGTCTGAAGAAAAAAATTTACAATTTGTGATGGAATCGGACATGGGTACATTTATGCCATTAGGTCTCGAGTTTACTGGCACAGAGGAAGTTAAATGCATCTTGGAGAGAATTATGATGTTAGTATATGAAGTAAAATTAGAGGAAACGGTTGTGAGATGTAAATTGAGATTGTTTTTTTCTTTATTTTGTTTGCAGACTCTTATCTCCAATGGGACAGATGAAGCTACGTAGTCCTGGTGCAGGACCTGATATATCATTGTGGGTTGATGCAGGAGTACCAGGAGCTTCACTTTGGACACAGAACGAAAAATACTTTAATTATCATCACTCGAATGCAGATACTATGCTGGTGGAAAACCCAGGAGCTCTTGATAGGGGAACAGCCTTGTTTGCAGCAGTATCATATGTGCTTGCTGATCTTAGTATTGATCTTCCCAGGCATAAGTGATTGTATATGTAAATATGTAATCACGAACACGATTATCATTGGCGTTGGTTATGATAAACAAATGGAAGGAAATTATTATTCTTATTTCCGTATTTAAATGGTAAGTTTGATAATAATATACACTAATGTTACAGACTCGATAATTCGAACTTTTTTCATGAATGTGATCTTTTGTATTAATATATCTGCAAAAATTAAAAGTATAACAATCAATATCATGGCTATTATAAACGAAGAAAGCGAAGAAAGCATATTACTGCTCATGAAGTATTTTTAATTCAAATGCATTTATTTTTATAATAGGGCATCATCGCATACAAAGTATTTCATGTCCACATGCTAAGTAGGGCCTAGCAGCTAGGTTGTTGATGCATTTACATTGTTTTCACGTTATGAATGCGGGTCCCCCGTTTCGCTAAGGATACATTTCTATCCCGGTACTTCTTTTATAACCGTCGCGGCGGTGCGAGATACTGAGAATAAGCCGAGAGGGCACGCGACGGCGACCAACCATCTTCGTTCCAGATAGCGGCGGCATCACTTATTATTAATGAAAGAAGCCGCTTGTCACATAGCATACCGTTTCATTAAAGGTATGGTGTGTCCCCCGAGCGTCATATTCATAACGGGACAAAACTGTATCTTTAGTTGGTCTTTCCGATCAATGAAAAACATTGCGAACCGTATTTGATCGTTTTATTAAGTCGCAGTCGGCCTACATTATTAAGAAAAATTCTCTACATTACATTTCGACTAAACCTTTAATTGCTAACGTAAGCTTTTATTGCAATTAATGCTATCCAATTGTTTGCGCAAAATATAGTGTTCTTGTCCTATTTAATGTTATACATTTATGGGGAGAAAGCATTATAAATTTAACTATATACTAATTGACAATTAATGCTATATAGCAAACAGATATGTATTCGGACTTTCCGTTAGCAATTAGAGGTTATTAACCCCTTAATCAGTCTCGTAGACGTAACAAGAAACACTCACTGTGTCTACTGATCACCTATATCAACGTGTCTTCATCTTGATTCGGAAAAACCATCAGTAGGGAATGTTGAGAGGTTGTTCTTTGACTAGAAGTTAATAGCGCAGTTTTTTCTCCGCCACTTCCGTTGATAGAGCAATCTGGTGAACTACCATCGAAGGCTACAACATTAGTCGTAGTGCTACTGATCGAAGGCACGTCGTTCAAGTCTGGCGACGCCAATGGTGGTGCTTCAACAGGGCGAGCATTATTGTTACTGCCTTCTAACGATACCAATTGCATGCTGTAAGATTCACGATAACCGGACGTACTAGACGTGTCTTCATCCCATGAGACGTCTGACGTTTGGGGATGAAGATGATGTACACAGTGGTGGTGGTGGTGGTGGTGGTGGTGGTGCAAGCTGCTGTGCATTTGTTGCTGATCATTCGGCACGTTACTGCCCTTTTCACAATCTGATTGCCGAATCGATGAACTTCGCCTTGAACGAATGGACGATGAGTCTGAAGGAATGCTGAAGGTCGAAGGTTCCATCGGTGGCGTTAAGACTGGTGTTTGAGCAGTTGGTTGTACATGTGGCATACCGTTACTTTGTTCAGACTTCATGTGAGATATCTGAAAAATTGTTTCCAGTTCTCTCAATAATAGTATTTCATACATGTAAAGAAAATCTGATTTTTTTTACATTGCACGAATAGCATGTGTGCTCATTGTAAAAATTCAGTTTCTAAACAGCGAAATATTTCTTTAATAAGAAATTAAAGTTGTAGTAATTGTTTTCTGTCTCTATTAATTATTTGCAAATTTATTACGTCTGTGATTAGCAGTTAAATATCCTACAGTATCATTGGCACTTATTTTTACAAGTATATGAACTTCAAACAATATTACTTCGATGTGTGTTTTTCGACTCTTTCTTAGTCGGAAAGTCTTCTTGCTTTGACCCATAGAGCGTTGTAATCGTGGCTTGTCTGGTCGGGATTCGCCTGAACTGTCCTCGTTTGGGCTGGTTGGGCTGAGCTGGCTCGTTACAGTCTCCCCTAAGAATGCAGTGTTTCATTAATTTTTTTAATTGTTTAACATTAGAACACTCTCTAGAACTTATTCATGCTGCTCTTCCAAAATTACTAATTTCCAATCTGATCTTGTTTCTTCAATTGTTAAGTTAAACACAATAGTGTTTCATGAACTATGAGTATCCTAACATCGCACTATGTCTAATTTAAAGAGGTATCTGTTTAACAATTTTTAAATTCTTATGTAATTCGTACTTGCTAATCTGTGGTTGGTAATTTCTACTCGTATTACAAGGTGATCCTGTTCATGAGATTATCATGTTAGGAACTGTGTATCTTTCAGTTTGACACGCAAGATATTGAATATGATATTGTGATCAAATATCGTGTTATCCTTAGTACAAGTTGTCTTTAAAGAAGTATATCATTTGTTGAAGATCACATCTATTAACGTTCTCAATAAAGAAATTATTTTGCAATAAACTTTGTGTAATAAAAAACAAGTCATGCACTTAGCACCTAAAAGACCACAGTTTTTAAGGGTAATTTGTCGCGTCGACTACGCATAAGTAGATGTTGTATTATAAGTATAAATAATTGTGCGTTTACACCTATATGTATTATTTATTAAATTACGAAGAATGATAATGTGAGAACAGTAAAACAGCGAGTACCTGGTAATTATAAAATATAGGAAGGAAAAGGAGATAGGAGGAAAATGGTACCTAAAATGGATTTTTCTACCGTGCCTGTATGTAAAATATATAAGGTGTTTCTTAAATTCTGGTCAGATTAATTATATCTGTTGTTTGTCTGCATGATAGGCAACATTTTAGAAGTAAGCGTTGTTCGTCTTGGAAGGACGATTAGTTTCATCGCTTCTTGTCCGTTTCATCCATATCTTTTTTAAAATATGATAGTACATTTTCATTGACACATAATTTGACGCAAAAATGAATCGAACGGTCTCTTGGAACGTAAGTAGTTGTTTTTAAATCTCAATGTATCCCTTCAGGGGTAATGACACTGTAGAGTCCGGAAAGGCTGCCTGATTTTGAGAATTTTTTTATGCGAGTATAGTCAATGAAATACAAATTCTGTTTGAAGGGCTTTATTGTACATACCTTGAAGTATGATCACAATTTTTTTCATATAAAATGGCGTCGCCACAGCTGAACAAAAGAAGCTTCTTCTTTATTTTCTTTGTATTCCATTCACTATACTCGCATAAAAAAAATTCTCAAAATCAGGCAGCCTTTCCGGACTCTACAGTGTCATTACCCCTTATTGGAAAGTATTTACTATACTATTCATTTTTTTGTTAAATCCACTACTTTGATGATTTTATTTTCTACGTTGAAACATTAATGCATGTGAAGCAATCTTGCTATCGCCTCCACATGATTCAGTCCTGGAGATTTTTTATTTTACATATATGTAATTTAGCGACAATATGTGAAATATCTTTTTTACAACTAATTTCTGAAAATATTGAAGTCAGTTTAAATGGTAACATTATGTTTTGGAAAATGAGGTGCAAAATCTTTCACGCGAATTGCTATATTTTGTCTTTACGCCAGTAGTAACATTGTATCAAAAATATACATACATATAACACTGCATAAAAAACATGGATGAAGAAAAAAATGTCTGTGCATTATACACATAATATGGTCTTGTTCGAGCAGGGCGGTTTTGACCGCGCGGGAAAAGATGGCAACCGTTCACACACAACATATTCGCACGTTCATAATGTACATATGTATACATACAGGTGATACAGATTACATGAAAATATTCGTTCAGGTGTACTATGGTAGAAGAAGAAGCAGTATGCCCCTGGGCTGTTTATCTGGGGTGGAAAAATAAAAATATGAAAAATTCAGGAAAATATAGGGTGCATCAAATTTTAATCGATCATCGATATCAATTTGATTTTGGGACTGTATCAGCCAACATTTTTCAACTATCTCAGAATATCTATTGCATGTTTCGACTATTTCAAAAATATGTAATGATATTTCACGCTCAGAAAATCTTATGAGGGATTGTGTACCACCTGGAAATAGAATCGCGGAACTACGGGGTCCCAAGTTTTTCGGTAAAAGATTTACATTTGATTCAAAAGAACTAGAGACCGCGCGGTCACAATCGCTGGTCTGAGCAAGGCCTATGACATCTGTCAACATTTTCAAGAAAAATGAAAATGCTTAGCTTCGTCACGATAAGTTCGAATATTATTAGCAGTTAAAAAGCAACATATTCAATGAAAGTGAAATGCAATGATAGTGACTATCTCGTATTTTTTCAACGAAGAACGTACATATAATGAAATGTGTATACAGGGTGTTTGGCAACAGATGGTAGAAAATGAAGTGGGTGATTCTACGTGACAAAATAAGATGAAAATCAATAGTAAAGAACAGTGGCGGAGTTAAAGAAAAAGGCCCAGGTGGCAAACGTTCCGAGGGTCCCATTTTTTCGGGAAAATGGAGAGGTTGTTTAACGGGCTAAATGTAGTACGGCCAAAAAAATATAGTGTTTGAATAAGATCATAATTTTCTCTTTCAAGATGGGGCCCTCAGTGGGCCTTATGGGCGGGGGCCAGGCGGCAATTGCTCATCGGCCGCCCGTTAAATCCGCCACTGGTAAAGAAACTGCGGGGGAGGCTTCAGTTTTTAATTATTAATGTTTGAAAATTCGAGTCAGGATCACTTCAAGGACGGCAATTCGGCAGACGTCGTGTAAATAGTGCTAACCGACAATCCGTGATTCATTAACTCCTTGGGATCTCACCAATTTGTGACCTACTACATTCAATGAATTTATCTGACATATCGTTGAACTCGTTTTAACAAACTTTATGGTATTATGAATAAAGATGTATAGTATTCCGTTTAAAACAATTAAATTGATCTCGAAATCTCCTCTACAATTTCATATACAAAAAAAACTATATACACCACATAATATCCCCCTCCATACCAAACAACTCTCATAATAACAATTTTTTCATATCTTCAACGGCTTACGAGATATTCCGGCGTTTCCAGTTAAAAGAAACACGCTGTATATCATTATATACAATTAAAATATGCTTTATATTATTTTCACTGATCGAAGTAGCTTTGGCATTGCCAGTAGCTGCAAGTATGATATATCTATGTAGAACAGGGGCTCGCAATTTACCTGATGAGTGCCTACATTCTACGGAAGAGAGAAAGCGCAGTTTTGGCGCCTTTTGTTGAGTTAATATAGGATGAGGCTTAACATGGTTACGTTCATCGCTAGTAGAAGATGGTTGGGATCTATCTGAAACATGCCACATTCAACGTCTAGAATGAAGGGAAAGACGATAAATAAGACAGACCATGTGACGCTGTTATTGTTACGTGGGAGTACATTGTTTAAGCCAATTGCACTAAATTTGTATGAATCGTTCTTTAAAATCAGAGACGACGTAGCGTGAGCGAGGCACAATATATGTACTTTTGCAATATCGTTACATCGTTATATCGAACATCAGCCTGTTACACAAGAGACTTTGCCAATATTGAATGTGAACCAAATAACAGAGTTAAATACGAAACGGGGTGTAATTATACAGTAGATACATAAAATTGATAATGATATGCTTTCGGGGGAAGAGGGTTCATTACGGGGTTGCTTCGATTATGGAAGTCTTGCGAGAAAATGTGCTTGAAGATTTATCTATTAATGAATCTGATTGAGAAATAAAAGAGAAACACTGAAAGTATAGTAGATAGTATGTAAGAAGCACATACACACGCGCACGCACACATGAAGATGTATGCATTCTTTGATTGACAAATTAATATTACTGTGTTAGTCTTTATGGAAGTAGTTTCTATTATAAAGATTATCATGTGATTGAGTGAAGAAATAGTAAGCAATAGAGAGTCGAAGCAACTACGTTGTAGTGAAGTATAATTACGTAACGATGAACTGGATACCAACTGTTGGACATTACCATTGTCTAAATACTGCTATATAAATTGGTTACGATCGTGTACAGAATGTGATGGGAAACATGACAGTTGTAACGGAATAATCTAGTAGAAAACACCGTGAAAATGAGATTCGTATATAACCCACGGTACACGTTTAATTCTAAAACTCAACTGAAACAGTGGACGAAAGAAACGTTTTAATATTAAATTATTATAATTTATAAGCTACTTGTATATATATATATTAACGGACATATGTGTATTGACAATTTGTCGAATCTCTGTTCACGGAAACAATAAAGCAATAACAGCAACAAGAGTGTGACCACGTGGATCACAGAAAGGGAGGAAAGTGAGAGCAAAATATGACGAAGTTACCAGATACGGGGAAGCGTGATAAGGGGACACAACAACAGGACGTTTATTATAAATCGTGGCAGAATTTGCTAATAGAATCTGCTTACCTCTGTTCCCTAGCTAGCAATAAAAGCAACGCAATGATCAATGTGTGAATATACGGTCAAACGGAAAGGCCCGAACAGAGGAGAAGTGAGAAAGGAAATATGCATAAGCAATGCAAACCGAATTAAAGTTAATCGTATAAAAGTATGTATACTGTATAGACACTTGGCTCGAAGTAAGTATGTATGTATGTAGTAGGTATCTCAAGCAAACTTTGACGCTTCATCGCAAGCCTCGTTTGTAGCGAACGAAACGGAATGCGCCGTTTCTTTACGAAATATAGAAGATATATTGTAGATTAGATTAATGGATTTTAATAAAGTGGCAAATTCGATGGCAGTGTACTGTAGACAATGGCTCGATCCAACTGTGGTAACCGTTTCACAATCGGTTTGAAGAACAACGAAACATTTATGAGAGGCTTGCAGTCGAACCGATAATACTTAGAGTTCGGGACCGTTTCTTAAGAATTACTCAAAAGGGACTAGATACCTGTAAGTGGTCGTTGTTCCGGGTGTTGTTCAGTAATCCCAACGTCGCTAGCCTCGCGAAGAGTGGTGGAACCCACGCTTGTGCTTGAAATTGACCCTGAAATGTCAGTAACGACGATATTATTAATTATTATCATTAAACAAACAAAATTGAATTAATAAAGAAACAACATTAGGTCACCTATTGATTAATGTAACGAATTTTCTCAGAAAAAGAAACAAGTATATATTAAGAAAGGAATTTAAATAAGTAATTTAAGGAAGAGGGAATAATATCGTTTAAGAAACTTAGAAATACATATTGCGAATAATTGCTACTTTTACTTTTAAAAGATAAACACGATCTGTCAAGGATAAAAACCTATTACGAAAAATCCGGTATTTGTAATTAACGAAGAAGTGGGATCGTACCGCGTGCAGTATGTATACCGTTTGGCGGTGCTGATACTTGACTTGGTTGCGTTGCCTTGACGGTACTGCTTGAATTCGACTGATGAGTGGAATGAGGGGCGGATTGAGGAGCCGTGGAATGGGAAATTGGAGTTTCTGCAGGTGTACGATTTATATGAGCTCTGGACCCAAGGTCTCCGGTCAGAAGATCGATTAACAATGATGGCCTCTGTGTCCGAGGCTGTCCTTCATTCCCAGAATGCATGTCTACAACGCTCCTCTTTGGTTCTGGCTGCATTTCATCTGAGTACGATAATAAAAATAAATTACATTGTACATAAGTCACCGAACACTTATCGAGTATGAAGTAAACTTCTGATCAATCAGTATAAGAGCACCAATTCTTTTTAATAAATATCATCCAATGTGATCTTACACTATATGCGTATGATGAGGTAATAAAAGTGTTGAAAAATATGTAATCTTGGTCGAATATCATGTTTTGTGCTCTTGTAACGGGTGTTCGTTGACTTATGGATGGGAGTGTGCGTGTAAAAGGGATGAACTTTAAGGTATAGATTTCGTAATTCAACGACATCGAATTAAAGGGGTATACCTAGTTAGAAGGCCGAAATGGGGGAAATGTATGTGAATTTTTTCTGAAAAAGCGGAAACATATATACCTCATCAGGAGGCCGAAAAGAGACGAATGTTTGTCAATTTTTTACAGAACTTTTTGCGCATTTAAAGAACATTTGGTAATTTTGTGTAGAAAAATATTTACGTTTATAAGAAAATTACAACCGACATCCAAAAAGCAGAAGCAAAAATTAGGTGTTCAACTTTAAATAGCCGCGATATTATATCAAATTAATTTCATTTACTAACCGAATCTCCGATCTTCTATATCCTCTTTCAGGTCTTTCAGCTCGTGTATAAGATCAGTTAGCAAAGTACCATGAGATTTTGGTATCGTTTCAGTATCACCATTGATTTTTGCACGTATGGTACTCTGCATGTTTCTCTCGTGCTCTGAAATCGGTGCTTGACCGATCTTGTGGACGATGAACGGCAGCATCTGAATGTATAATGCAGTTCGATGAGTCACCACGAATTCTATAAAATTCCAAAGATAATTGGAAGCTTCGTTTCGTTTGTTCAATAAACGCATTGTGCGTAGAATTCTTGGCCATTCGGTCTTCAACTCCATTTCAAAACATATCGTCATTATTTTCAGTGCTGCAGAAATGGAATTATTTATTCATAATGTTATTGTTTGCGAAAGGACGAAATAATTGTTCGAAAGTTTTTTTATTACTCACCTAAGAAAGCAACTTGATATAACGTCAACGACGTTTTCGTTAAAGTCTTTGAATCTCTCGCTACAAATGTTAAACTACCCGCTCTCATATCTGTTGTAGTTTTCAGGTTCTGACTAGTTATTGGTATTGTTTTCGTACTGGGTGGCCACAGAGTGTTTAGTACAGCGGTTAAAGCAAAATTTATGTCCGATTGCCTCAATTTTGGTACATCTAAAAAAAATTTATGTTTCAATCTTTTCCTTTTTTCTTAGATGCAGAAATTTCACATTCGTTGTTAATTTAGTAGCTAACATAATTTTTCTTCGTTCAGTTTTATTCCTTTTTGGAATTTGAAGCATTAACTATGATCTGCCCCATTTTTTAAAGAATTATTAAGTTCAATATTTTATTTAATCTGCTAATACGTATTACGTTTATGAGTTACCTTTTCTTCCAGTTCCCACACGCAGAAACAATGGTATCAGTAAGTTAAGTAGCATGTTCTCTGTACGAGTTTGAGTAGCAAACATAGCATGACCACCGCATACATTTTCAAAAGAATATCCTTCACCAAGAGAAATAACGTGAAGAGCTATCAGTCGTAGAACCGTCGAGCAGAAATGCTGCGGCGGTATTTTGCTCATTAAGGCGGCCGAAGAAGCTGAAGCCATGTCTTCCGGCGGGACGTCTCCAATAATTAATGACTATATGTAAATTAAATTGCAGAATTGATTAAAAATTAAAGATTGATTTCGTTTAATGAATTACTGATATAAATCTTCTAGTAAAAATCTCTAAATTACTTTTTATTTCCTGTACTTATTGTACAAAAAATAACTTCCAGATTAAAAATTTCAACGTAATCGGCTTATCATCATTTTTTTGGTACTCATTATTCATGATTTGATGCGTATTAATTAAACAGCAATTCTTTTGAACAAAAGCCATGCAATTATTTCTGAGTCTAAATTAGTAAAACATACAGCAGAAGTCATTGCTTTCTGTACAACTCCTATATTAAATGACAAATAAATAAATCTAAACAACATCATTTTTGAGATAATGGACAACTATATCTAAGTAAGTATGTACATAAGGTACTTTGATTTTTAAATTTTTAATTATTACAATACCTGACAGGTATTCAGCAAAGTTTTCAAATTTTGAAAGTGTGCAATGTAAGGACATCTCGACAGTGTTTCATAAATTCCTTTCAAAAGGTCGCTCGCCGCAGTCCAGTCGGTATTTCTTCTGATGGAGGACTTCTTATGTATTTTGCTAAAGGTTTTATCGAGTCTTCTTAAAATCATTGTTAGTGCAGGTTTCATATCATCGGCGGACCATTCGGTTGAGGGTAAAATGTCGTTCATATATCTTCTTAAACCACGGCAACCCATTGTTCCCGCGTCGTACGGAGATATTTTCAAGAGACTATGCGCGATGTCTGCTAGCCGCTGTTGATGAATTATAAATTAATTTGTTGTAATTCTCTTAACTCTAATAAATGATCAAATTTTATGACAGTATCCTATTCAATTTTCATATGTATATGTATGAGTGTATGTTTGATTTTTTCATCCTTGAGATAAGTAGATTATGCGTCTATAATTTAGGATGTAGTCATAGACGTATCAAATTAATAATACAGTGTGCACTCGTTATAAGCCGAATGAACGGGGCTGGCGGCGGGCGTATAGCGCGTTGTGGAATGGCACGAGTGAGAAAACCCAAAAGCGAGCAAGAGGAAATGAAAGAGCCTCGGGTTCTCTCACTCTCGTTCGAAGGATTCCAAAAAATGGTGGGGATAGTCGGCGGGCGTACAACGCAGGGTAGAAACGGGCTTATAACGAGTGCGCACTGTATCTCCAAAATGTAATGTTTTCTTTCTAAGTTACTCTATATTAGGAAAATAAAGGAATTGCTTACTATATGGCACTTTGAGTCTAACAATTCGATCGTTTTCCCGTCCTGAGATTTTTTATTTATTTCTATCAAACGGGTAGAACATCGAGCTACAAAATCTCCCACCATATTCAATAATGTATCGCGCGGTCGTCGAAACTCATTTTTATGGCATCTTTCGGCATCATCATTATCTCGATCGTAAAAGGTTCGACCCTTGGTGTGCTCAATATATTTCGTAGGGTGAGGCTCATCCTCACAATCAAAACCAGGTGAATACGGCCCTTTGCCATAATTCCTTTGGCTAGACCCTTTATGCTCGGGACTTGACTTTTGTGGTCCATTATAATATCTGAAGGAATGTCAACATATGAATACATAATTTCGACAACTAATCATTCGATATAAATACAGGATACCGAAACTTACTTCGTAAGTGCTTCTGAGTTATTGACCAAAGTTTTTACAGCTATAGCTAATTGATTTATTATTTCCTTCTCAGTTTTTCCTTCTCTGTTATAAGTCGGTGATTGAATTTGTTGAACGTAACAAGGCAGAATTGCTTCTAAAATAATCTATACAATTCGAGAAAACCTGCTATAAATTGCCATTAAGCTAATTTTTAATTATACAAGTTGTCGAAAGATAAGTCCCACACTATGTAAGTGTTGGTGTGTTATGAAAAAGTGGTCGAGGAGAAGTTCTCACTGTTTTAACCTGCCGCCGGATGTGTATGTGTATCTACTGACAATGGAACTTGTGGATACACTTTCTGTGCAAGTAGAATAGTTCATTTTTTGTTGGTGTCATAGTGCGGTTTTAGGGGGTGAAATCACCCATTGAAGAAATGTAGAATTTCCTTTTTCGAGGAATATCTCGAGAACGGTGAGAAATGTGGAAAAGAAGTATGAACAAAAGTTGCCTGTTTTTTTATATCTACAAAACTGCGTAAAAATAATTATCGACAAATTTAAACTTTTCAAGTTACCCCCACCACCAATCCTTAATTCGATAATTATTTTTGTGCAGTTTTGTAGATATAGGAAAACAGTGTAACTTTTGTTTAAATTTCTTTCTGATATCTCTCATCGTACTCTAGATATTCAACGAAAAAGGAAATTCTGCATTTTTTCAAGTGGTGATTTCTAGCTGTGAAAGTAGAAGTAGGCCGTTTGAGTCAGCCAACGCGTAAAATAACATCTTTTCGGTAGAAATTCACATCTAATTCTCTGACGCTGACACCGAGTGGCCTCAAGAATTAAAATTGTTTTAAGAAGCAATGATTGCTTCACTGACACTTTTTCGTAACATCAGTAGTTCGGGGAATATTTTGACTGGAAATTATGTTAGAATGCCTTGTATTTGGATATTATGAATTAATAAATGCCTTACCAACATTTGTTGCCCTCTAACAGAATCAGGTGCGTAAGCTATTACCATTACGCAAAGGGATATGCAGTCCAATACAGTGACCATTTCGTTCTCATCGTGATAGCAGAAGTCGATTGCTTTTAAGGGCTTCTCTTCTTTAACCAATTCATCTATATTTAAAGGGTCTGGTGACGGAGTCTCCAAACTTAACAACAAGTTGAATAAGCACGTAGCTGGAACCTTGGAACAATGTCAAATTATTTTTCTAATTATTGTATGCTTGAGCACATTTCAGTACAATTCAAATAAAACGTATATTTGATTGTAGCTTTTATTTAATTCTCAATTCATTGTAATAAATTTATTTCAATACCACCATTACTAATAGTTAATTATTTTTACTGAAAATTATCTGTTAAATCATATTTAATAAAATAGTATACTATTTGGTACAATACCTTGTGTGCATCTCCGTGAACACTCGTTTCATCTGTATCCAATATGGTGGAAACACTTCCGAACATTTGAAGAATGAAGGGCTTCCGATTCATTAGGTAGAACTGTTTAACAGCATATTCAACAGTAGTTGTTACTAATTTATTCGTCTGATGAGTTGAATATAATTGTAACAATGTAGGCATAATCAACAAATAGCCGTTCGTTGAGAAAATATTCTTGAAGTTGTGCGCCGCGTTTATATAGGTAGCTACGACATAACGTAGAATGCAGCAATCTTCGCTGTGAAGGATTATCGCACCGTTTAAAACGTTCAAAAAAAGATGAATGTCTCCTGAGTAAGCAAAGTTGCCTGCCATTGCTTCGAACATTCTGGCGATCAATCTGACCCACATAAATTTGTGCATTACATCCAAACCAAGTAGTTCCTAAGTAAAGAAAACACAAGCAATGTACTGTATGTATAGTATATTTCATAGAGCACACGGTATTTTAAAAAAGTGTTCAATATTTATAGGGTACATAACTGTCACGAAAATGAAAATTAGTAAAAAATACTTTAGTGTAAAAAATACATTAATATGAATCGAATAATCAACCATGCAGATTTACAAATGACTAGCAAAATACGCCCTCGCTTCGCTTCGGGCCTAAGAGATTTTAAGGACTACATGAAAACATATTTTACCCCTTTTCACCACCCCCGTAGGGGTTGATTAGGGCAAAATCCTGAAATTGGGTTTTAGGCATTTATGTAGGTCACCTTTCGAAGTAAAAGCCAAGTAGATATCGAATCGAAGTTAAGAAATAATAAGGAGTCCGAGAAAACATTTCTCCGTTTTTACAGTTTTGTAGGACGTTTTCTGGGGAAGGTTTAAGTGTATGAAAAAATAATCTATCACAAAAGGAAGCCAAGCAGTTACGATTTTAGTGAATCATTCCTTGAGAATGCTCTATGGGGTGGTGGAGTTACAAGTTAAATTAAATAAATAATTTTTAACATTTCTCTGTGTAATTTTACTTACTCTGCCAATTTCTCCGCCTTTATATAAATCCAAATCTGCTTCCAGCGCTCTTCTTGGAAAGGAAGGCAGCTTCATTAATTCTTCATGAAGGAAAACTACCCTTTGTACTACCATGTCGACGTTCTTTAAAATAGCCCATGTTAATAAAACCTTTCCTATTTCTACAAATTTGTGGACCAATTCCTGACGCTGAAGAGCGTTGAATGCATCTTCTGGTTTCATATGAACTAATTCGATTTGAGAAAATTGAGATCTCCCTTTAAAAAAGTAGTAATCTCGAACGTACGACGATGGATTACGGATTTGATCTGAAAAGTAAAATTGAATTGTCACCTTCATGGATTAATATTTGAGGCACGCAGATTTAAACGATTCAAATCATTAGACAACAATAAAATAAAGAAAATAAATTGTTAAAAAATATCGATTTGTTCTCCAGTAACAAGTATATTAGAAAAAATCGATATAATAAAGAAATTGTTAACTAAATACAAATAATTAAACCACGATTAATAGTGTCTTTAAAAGTATTGTTAAATATTATTTAAAGCGTTTGAAACGAGAAATTAATATCCTCTAAATATAGAGCTTGATATACACAAGGCATCAAAATTATTTTTACGTTTCGTGTAATTTAAAACACTGTTTCAAGCAATTCATTTCATAATTTAGGGAAGGAGACGTTATAAATTGAAGAGCAATAAATATAGAATAATATGGATTAGTACAAACGTGTTTTGTAGTCAACAAGAAAGTACTCCCGCTGTTTCGATTCTTCTATGCGAAGATAGTCCAAAGATTCTCGCAGTATCTGACAAAATTGCGTGTCTTCTTGCACCGGAAATGTCGAAGGAATTTCTCCTGCATCTGGTTCTTGAGGACCATAGACTAAAATTCTTTTTGCCGAAGGGACGTTTGCAGTTAACAAAATGGAAGCATCGCATTGTTCTTTTCGTAATATTTGTTTCAGATCCTTAAACATTATTCCATGTACACTGTGTACCACCTAAAGAAACAAAAATTAATTACTTACTCTTTAACCTTTTATGATTGATGCCTGATTTACATATACATATCACGGTATTGTTACAAACAAACCAAATTTATAAATTAAACAACCAAAACTTTTTTATTAAAATTTATAATAATTGTTGTAGGAGTTATCGGAATCAAACGCGATTTCCGGCAAGTACTTTCCGGGGTATTGAGAGATACACTAAACACCAATAAATATAAGAAAAAAAGGAACAGCTAGATATCTGGACCACTTTGCTAGAAGACTTGCAGTAGCTCATAGAATTTTACATCTTTAATTGATTGTATGTCTCTCGGAATTAGTTTTCGTTGGAAAATAATTCTCAAAAATGAGTAGTGAGAATGAGCATGAACATGCTACGAATTTTCTCGAATGTAATTACCATCCATAATATAGAAAGTGCAGTTCCTATTAATTTTTGCCCTTCTTCGTGCGGAGAACGCACATAAAACATAACGTATCCGATGATGTAATTGTACAGAGCAAAAGCAGCCTGTTGAGGCAGCTTTGGTACAAATCGTATGAGGTGCCTCAAAATTTTAAACATCAGTTCCTGCTTATCCCTGGTGAGACGTTCCAAAACATAGCGGAGGAACAGTGCACTGTCTTCCACCAAACAATTCCAAATTACCTAAAAATAAATTCAAGAAAAATCTTATTTACTTAAGTAACTGCAGTTATTAGTTTGAAATTCAGTTAATTCCTTACTTGATATGCAACTTCATAAACAGCGCTGCCGTCATCGGAAACAGCAGCGTCGTCGAGCAAGTGAATGATTTGGACGATCGCTGAACACAAAGAAGAGGGGAACAACGAAGGTGCGGATTGTCCGTGATGAGATGTGTTTCTTTGTATGGTTTCGCCGCCATCTTCGTCTCCAACATTTCCTGCAGGAAAGAAAATAATTGCCATGTTAACGCATTTATTTTTCATCACAATTTTCATATTTTCTACTCGACGCACAAACAAAAGTTGTATATTAAAATATACCATCGTTAATTATCGAATTACTATCTACACACCTTCATCGTGATCATCCCCAACAGGACTGGGTTCATACGCCGCTTGCACAGTTATCGGTATAGTGGTGATTAAAAAGTTCTCCCTCTCTTCGCGCTTCTTATCATCTTGTGCCTGCAAAGCCTTTTTTATGAGTTCAGTTTGCTGCTTCTTACGCGTTTTCGTTGCCGTCACCAGAGACCTCTAAGTAATAGTTATAATAAGCTCTACTTAATCCATCAGAACATCGATGGTCTAAAACAGCGACTAATGCGTAGCAGTTAATTAAGACTTACATGATGCTCTTGATTGATAGTCACTTCTTCTACCTTTGTTTTCACCTGCGGCATCCAGGGCGGATCGACAACAGGCAATGACTCGATGCCAATTTTCGGCGATGGTAATGTAAATTCTATTCCAGGCGGTGGAACTTTGAAAGTCAGATGGGCATTTTCTTCCATTCGCGGCCACACTTGATATCGTAATTTCCATAGAACTTGAAACCTCAATATTGCGTTTATTCGCACGCTAGTGCTGCTGTGTTGGAGGCCACGATGCATCAATTCGCTCGCCTGGTTAGGAGCTCGCACGGCTCCAACTATGAAGAGAGACGCAGCTGATGCTGCGACTTCTTGATTCGACTCCAGTAACAGTTCCCAGGCGACAGGTAGAACCTCAACGAATAATTCTTCTGTCATGACTACCGCTCCTTTGACTAAAGTGGCCAACGGCGCGTGAAACACGTCTTTTACTTGAGTCTTGATGTATTTTAAAATTGCTAGATTTTCTTTCCTTGATTCGTCTGCTCCAGACTTTTTCGAAGACTCTTTGCCTTTTTCAGAATCTTGGTCAGCTAAGTCTTTCGATGAGTCTCGCTGCATGAATCGACCGGATTGTGACCCATCTATGTTTTTGTCGATTCTGTATGAAGATTAAAGGAATTTAAGTAGTGAAAGTATATGTATTATCTAATATATATAGTGCTCAGTTCAAGAATTAGTCCTGACTTCAAAGTTTTGGGAGCAGGGGTGATTAGCGTTTTGATTCCAAGAATTGACCGCGTAACATATTGATAAGGAAAGTGAACATGGAAGGTCATTGTTTTTTTTTTTCACCGGTGCTAAACGATACTTTTGGTTGGGCAAATGTGGACAAAACGTGGTCAAACGAAGATTGTTTCTATTTTATAAAAATTTTCACTTGGGGTGCCAGCTTCATAGACCTCATGTAACAACAAAAACTTATTTTTCCATAACTTTTATCCTATATTTATGAGAATAGTACGAATTCATTGGCGAGGTTTTGTCGATGAAAATGAGTATTAGGATTAGTGAATTTTTAAAAAATATAATTTATGAAAAAAATTACTTGTACTTTTTTCCCACGCTGTCTTTCCTTCTTACAGGTGACACTTGTGTACTGGTTTGTTCTGATACCTTGCGACTACGTTTTTCTTTTTTATTTCCCTCTTTCTTTTCTGCGTCGAAGTCAAACATTCCCGTGCCATTCAGAATCCCAAATTTTTCTCCATAAATTTTCCTTACAGACTTGATTAGTCTACTACTGGCCCTCATTTGCCGTCGGTGACAATATGGGTGGCAAAAGTTCTGATGGGAACAGTAGAAGTTGAACGAATTGGCGAACTGTGCCAGAACTTTCATCCAAGGGAAATTTTTATTAGTTTCGTCTGCTTCGTTACTGTCACTGGGACTCTCTGGCGGTTGATCGTCTACGAGTATGCCTGGAAATTCCTCGCCACTAATTTCACCTCCAAAACCAGGTTCTGAAGTGTCACTCCTATCTGACAATGAGCTCACTTTCCTCTTCGACTGGATAGAATCGGCTCGTTTCACTGTATCTAATATTGAAAAATTAAATTTATCTGTCATAATTATAAAATTATATTTAAAGTTCAAAGGAAAATTTCCAAGCATAATTAAATTTATGCAATTTTTTATGGGACATTTACGATATGATCTCATTATTCGAAGGCGTATTTCTCTAATTTGTTATTTTGTTAAGGTACATGCTTAAGTATGTTTTTATTTAAATCTTTTTCATTGTTTTTGTGTCCCCCATTTACCGATGAGTTGGGTTTCACATTTAAGAAACACCTCGTGTAACAGAAGTTAGATATTTTAATATACTCTATTTCCCTCAAGATTATTTGTTCTGTCATATCATAGTTATTAACGTTATGTATAGTTTTCTTCTTTTAGTAAAACAAATTTTGCATGTGATAACCCAGAAATCACAGTCTTTCAGAGACATAAAATTCTGTTCTATACAATTAAATTTTTCCATATGAATATAAAAAATGAAGGAAATACACAAAATAGTAAAAATTTTATTTTTGATCACATATGCATATAATTTGTGTTGTCCATCTCATCAATAATTTTATGATACGAGTAATTCTTTTTGATACCTACACGCTTCGCATTCCGTGTCCTTGCCTTCTTTGGTACCACGTCGAAGTTTCAAACTTCTCTTCTTAAAAGAGCCAGTTGCATTTTCGGCAGTACCACGACGAAGAAGAAATGGCCTTCCTTGCGGTGGTTGCACACGTTTAGCCTTTTCTTTTTCAGCATTTTGAAAATCCTCCCCTTGAATTGTAACAGTCGATTTGCTACTACCTTCTGACTCGTTATCAGGTTCGTAAAGAACAAAACTGATTTTGCGTTCCGCTGAAAAACCAAATGTGATGAAATGGATTAATGTGGAGTAATGTTTCATAATTGATAGATACAATGTAGATAAAATCGATCACTACTGTTCATAAGAATTAGGACAGTTGCATAAAATGTGATATTTGGTATTGATTGAATACTTTTCGCTGCTTTTAATTTAAAATACCAAATAAAGGAACATTTGTTAGAGTTCTTTAATAAATTTCCAACACTTCTCACAATTATTCCACACAGAGTAGGTGCCCTAATATCTATGAACGCCAGTGAATTTATTAAATTTTTGTGAGAAACATTTATAGTCTTATTATTTTGAATAACAATGTGTTTGACACTTACGTGCTACCTCCCGATCGCCTACAATCGATTGAAGGCTCTGAGCTGATGTTTGGGAATGACCCATCGACGACAGTGCCATACTCCATCGCCGATTTGCTTCTCTGCTGCATATCTTTTCCCAAGGGGGTGGTCGTTCTTTCGTTAACAGTTTATTAAATTTCGGTAACGTTTGATAAGTCTCCCTTAAAAACGCTGTTACTTCCAACAGTAGAATGCAGGCGACTGAACGCAATGCGATTGGACATTGAGATCCATAACCGTTTATGCTAGCTAAAATATAATGAATCCTTTAATTTTTTTTTGTAAATGTGCAATTAATAATATAATGTTAATCAATTTTATTGATGTAATGAAATTTAGGAAGATATTAATTAGAGTAGACAAAGTTTTGCTTCTTCTGTGAGATTACAAACCTTCATCAAGAAAATCTTCTTCTTCGTCCTCGATAATTAAATCCCTTTGCTTGCTTTCGTCAGAAACCATTGCTATCATCTGATCAACATTCTGTTTGTCTTCGAGCATTAATTCTTCTAGCCGTGTTCCAATGGCCTGTCGAATTCGCATGTAACGTACGATTAGGTATAATATTCTTTTTATCAAATGAATTAAAAGTATCTGTACTTGCGAATACCTCAGCCCACTGATAGAATAATTTTCCAGCAGTGCGTTGCAATACGTGGACTCTTGTGTGCAGCGTGGATGTAGTTCGATTATTCATAGGTACCGATGGGCGAAAAATGGGAAAGTTCGATTTCATCCACGTTGGCCATTGTCCCTTGTTACACAGGTGGACATAATGGGCACACTCTAATAGTAAACAGGCTCGCGCTACCACTGGTGCATGGGGCTACATATGGAAACATATACAGAGATTTATACACATCGTAAATTATTTGAAATTCTTGGAGGATCAACAGTTTCTTCGATAAGAGATCATGAAACCGATTTAATATTGGATAGAAATAAAATATTTTTACAAGATCTAAGATTGCCGCCATTAGATAGTGATCAGGGACCGAACCGGGTTGGCAAGTCTCCAGTAAGCATGAGAATCTTAACATTCCGTCGAAGACAGCATTGCGGGATACCAGTCTCCTCTCTTTTAAGACTACGAATTCGGACTCTCTCGAAGCCTCGCCGAACTCCATAGAATTTCTTCTGCTCAAATCTGTGTACAATAGAATTCTACCTTCACGAACAGAATTTAGGCTGAATGTGGCCTAAATAAATAGACAGAGTGACTCAAATAATCTGCTGTTTTAATGTTTTACCATTAAACTGTCACCAAGAATTTTCATGCATCCACTGATCATTGAAATATTGACTTGTAAGAGCTGACGTGATTTATTATATATAATTTGTTTTCACTTACAACTTCCAGGTACTTCTTCCAAGCTTTCCTTCTTCTTACTTTTCCCGAAACCGATTTTGATCAGCTGATCTTCCATTCGACGCTTTGCCTTTTGCAGAGTTAGTCCAACACTTGCACATTAAATATTTACTATTATTATTTGAATAAGTTCCATGATTCTAAATATAAAATTATTATTTTAACCCTTAAGCGGGACGAAATGCTAGAATATTAGTGGTAATGTATTTAAAATTATAAACTTGTTAAATTTTATTGTGCAATAATAATTAATAAAAATGTTAAAGAAAATAAACGATTTTTTAGCTACAAATGGACTTATACCGCTTTCAAAAACAGCGGCTCATATATTTATTATAATTCTTTTTAGTACACAAAATAAGATTAACGCAGCATGTGGACAATTTCACAGCTTTAAATCAAAGACGCGTGCTCCCCCACTCATTTCTATCAACGACCTAACTGTTACAATACAATGGTTCCCTTTTGGTACTTTCATAAAATTTCCAGCATTATTCTATTATAGTTTTTTTACGATACCCAATCTTACCTCGCTAGCCCATTATGCCCCCTTCCCCGCAATGATTAGTAATGAAAACTAACTCACCCACGTCCTGACCTAGATGCGCTACGATAATGGCCGTAATGGAGACTGGGTTGCCTAACAAAACTACCGTCTGTTGGCGACTCGCTGCTTTCGTGACTGTCAGTAGAATCAGTTCTACCGTACTCCTTTCGAAACCAATTAACTGAAATTAGTTCAAACAAATTTGAATAAATAGTTTCATTTATACCTTCCGCGTCTGCTATATTACCGCAGGCATAATTACTCTTTGCGTGGGTGTAACATACTCAAAAATGAAATTAAAGAAACATACCTATACCGCCAATTTGAAACCGAGTTGATTTCCGAATTTTTCCAGAGCCTAAGGTGTCTATTCCCAAATTTCTTTCACTCTGTCTCGGTGTAAGTATATGATGCTTCTTCCTTAAATTCCCCATAGGGCTTTGGCTGATTTTTGCGTTCTCCTCGCTCATTTCTGTTTCAAGAAGGCTCTGGAATAGCATATATCGTATTATTAGAAAAACATAAGCGACATATTTGTGTTTATACGTACTGCACAAGTAGAAGATGTACTCCGTTTCTTGAAAAGAAATTTCCGAGTTCCTCTGTCGTCTACAGTGTAACAAGTATCTCCTCCGATGTCCGCGTGCTCTTCCAGATCTGACTGGTGTATATGTCTAAAGATTGTTTTAATTCGCTTGTGTCAAATTATCTTCTGGTATATGCAAATAACAATATTATTTAGTGGCAAATCTTTTTACCTGATAACACGAGTTGTCTGAACGTTGCTGTTATACCGTTTATTAGGTCGATCAGCAGAGTCCAGGATCCCGCTTAGAATGACACGACGGAAAACACCTCCATGGACTTCCTTAACGTAAGCCATGAACTGACGAAGGTCGCAGTATAGGCTTATATTTTCTTGAGCCTTCACTTCCTTAAGCGTTTTCACGAAACGCGTAACAAGTGGCTTGAACACGCAATTAAAAATCTGCCCCTCGATGCCGCGCGTACTGTGCCCACCAAGACCATAGATCGAAGCTGCGGTTGTAGAATTCGCCGCAGCAATTGTTCCCATTGCACCGCATACATTTGAATTACCAAATGTGCCTCCAACAGTCATTGAATTTCCCGTTAAATTAGTACCATACGCCGTCCCGTATCCTCCTTGTAACCCGACTTCTGGCGATTTGTTTGACCCCCGTTTCTGATCTATCATGGAACAAACAAATAAAATTTGTTGAAAGATATAAAAACCAGAGTTCAAGGGCAACGAAGCATCGGCGGCGTAGACGTTAAAGTAGCAACAGTTGAGGTTCAAATGTAATTCGGTCGACAATGATTTTTAAAAACCATTATTAACCAGCAACGTTAAATTGATTTAGCTAAAACGAAATGAAACTTGTAGGTGAGCTTTGAAGCGAACAAGTAAACTCGAAGCCTTTTTCGTTTCCCTCGATTTACTCACTAAGCGGAGATAGCAACGAACTTGGATCCACGCAGAATCCAATGAATGCGTGAAAAAACTCCAGAATCTCTGGTATCGGTTGTTCTCGCACCATTGTTCTCAAGAATCGTGAGAACTGCTTGGAACTGACTCGGTGCAACTTGGTAAGGATCGTTAGTCCTTGTGAACGACAAAAGTCCGCCTGAGGTCCGCGTATTCCTTCCGCGCAGCTATGTGGGCAGCCTAAATGTTTCAGTACTCTGATCACACAATTCATTAGAAGACTGTGCGCCGAGTATTTATTCTTCTCTGGGAGATTACGCCGATACTCTTGCTCGATATCAGGAGACTCTTTTTTCTTTCCACTGTCCAACTTCTCCACCACTGTCGTTGACTCTAAAAGCGCATTCAATGAGTAAAATTGTAGAGCACCAGGTGTTTTCTACACGCAATGTAAAACAAATTTTTTGATAAATTCTGGGCGTAGAAAAGGTATTTAAATTTGTTCAGAATTGTAGGAACAGGTGTCAAGTGTGTATAAAGAAAGTAGTGCTTTTAATTCGATTGCAAATTAATTATAAAGGTTTCTTTAAGATGATACTATTTATTTGTAAACCCACGAGAAGTGACTAAACATAGTAGTCTGTTCAATTAATGAACAATTATTATCATTACTTATTTTAATAGAAATACGACGTAATTTTCCTCAAAATTACGAGGATCAATTTTTGCATTGCAAATGAATATTATATGATAATATTGTTGCGAGCACCGTGTGCTACTTGGACCAACCAGAATTGATGACAGAAGTGCTAAGACTATTTTCTCAGATATTTGAATTAGTATTGCATTGTATAAAGTTGTTATTGTGCATAGTGTGTGTAATAATAAATAACGCAGGCTAAATATTAATTATTTTATCATTTTACCTGCTATACTGCCCATCATTTCTTCACGGAGGCAATGTTTCATCACTCCCATGTCCATTAACAGCTCCACCAAATTCAAAATGATTTCGCACACCCTTAAACTACAACAGTTGGTATCCCTCAACGCAACTAAATGCACAGCCTGATAGAATGTAGAAAAAAATGGCTCACAAAAGCAATTACATAGAAGAAATTAAATACCAATTGGAAGACAGATACTTACCTTTAAAACTACTTGCAAATCAATATCGCCTTCTTTGGTAATGTAAGAAGAGGATCCGGGTGCTTCCGGTATTTCATCACTGGCATAAGTGATATTAGAGTCTGTTTGTGACCGGGTGAGACTAGGTTTCCGTTCGGAATCTAAGCGACTGCCGTGCATACTAATAACGTCTAATTGACTGTCGATTGAACCCTGCAATAAAGACCACAATGAGCCATGGACATTTTTGATTAAAGGAAATGGCACAAGATGTTTCTAAGCCTGAAGAATACGTGGGACGTTATAAAAGTACAAGATTGCCGGACGGCCAACGCAACTAGGACAAGTCGTATATCTTGATTGATTACAATTAGAAGAAAATGGTAGAGGAAAAAGATTGGTTCAAACAGATTTATTTTCCTATGGCCAAATCTTTTTCGCAATTGCACCGATCTGCACTATAATTAAAGGTTCAAAGTGTTAACTTCTCACACACTGTGCCCTAATATTTTTATACATATGTCGAGAAGAGTCGATTTATGGTACCTAACGTAAACTATATTGTATTTCAGAAAAAAGGTGCAACTGCATATTGCAAATGCAGTTTTGCTCGGGGGACAGGCTGAACCTCAGGGGAAGCTCGTCTTTGTTCTTTGCCGCATTCTTTCACTAAGTCGATGCCGCCGTTATTTTGATCGAAAATGATTTCTCGCTCTTGCGCGCCTTCCGCTCATTCTCAGTCTCCCGCGCTCGTCGCAGCGACTCCAGAATAAGTAGTGGGGATAGAAGTGAACTTCAAACGAAACAGGGGACCAGGACTTGTAACGAGGAAACACAGTGCTTCATTGCGCTTGTGCAAAAGATTTGGCCACAGGGAAACAGATCTTAGGCCATTGAAATTTTTTCTGTACTATTCCCTTCTAATTGCAACTAAATTAGAAATATGGCTTGTCCAGTTGCGTGGTTCACCCTCCATACGTTGAACGAAAATTCGATAAAGAACTGATAAAAAAGTTGTAAATTGTGTTTCCTACCTGTCGCTTCATATAATCTGGGGATGGAGCGGGCGTATGTTCCGTGACCGTGATGATAGGGTTCGGGGTGGTGTACGATTGACTATAAAACCGACTTTGCTTCCTCTCAATTCGAGTGTCGCCGATGTACCTACGAGTTAGATTTAATGAGAAACACGACGTTTTGCATCAGCCCTCCCAATACCACTTCTCATTGTGAATCCTAGCTAAGCACTACTGTCTGATCTATAAGGTCCTTATCTACTTTGGTGCGTTTGCCATTCCACGCAGCATGCTCGATGCGTCCCTCAAACGGTGTCTCACTACGTAAGTACACATGTACATAATCCCGAGTCTGTTGTTACAAAGCTAAATACTTCCATTCTTCCAAATGAAATAAAACTGTATACCGAAAAATACTTTATACTCCAATATATCGCTAGTAATAAACTAAAGAGTGATAGATTTACTAGTAAGAAGAGGATTGTGTTGCAAGAAGTGTATGTACTTTATACATGTGTGTACATTCAATTGTTATTGCGTAAAAAGTCAATTTATACAACTACCGACGAGTGGTGGAGAACTATCGATGGTACTTACGATAATTATCGAAAACTATAGATGGCTTATTTTCACTATCGATAATTATCGGTATTGAAAATCGTAGGTTAGTCAATTCAAAAATAATAACAGCTGAAATTCAGAATCCCAAATTTAATTTGTAATATTATTACAAATTTCGATAGTAAGAATCATGGATAACTATCGTAAGTACCATCGATAGTTCACCACTACTACCAACGTGGGAACAATTCGAGCGGAAATATCGGCGAGCGCTCGTCGATTATTAGACAATGTCTACTACACATTGTATACATTATTAAGTGCATATTACACTTAACGTTTGTTTATCTCGTTTCGTACTGTAAATATTGCTCACCCTATGGAGGATTCTGTTTTAGAAAGCATTGAGCTTCACAAACAGCAACACATAATTTGCAGATACATACACGAAAATTAAAATAAACTTTGTTGCTGTACAAGATATACCTACACGCGCAATAAGGCATACGCGTGTATAAAAAATGTGCAATTAAAATAAATTAAATTATTAATATTACACGGTGACCTAAGTTTCATTTTGTCCTGTGCATGATAGAATTCAAATTACACAATATAAAATACATATTTAATTGATCGGGGACTGTTGATATTGGCAGTGAAAGAACGTCTCGGAAGTGTTGGGAACGGAAATGCGCAAGAAGTGATGTGTTTACGGTGTCCGTTGTTTCTTGCCAACGTGCCGGGGCGGCTAGGGCGTGGGGGGTGTGTGTTTTAAGGATACTTGTGCGCCCTACCGGAAGCAGGAAGCTCGTAAAAGAAGCGTGTAAACCGAGCTGCGGTACGAAACTTCCTTCGAGTGATGTTGATGACTTACCCTCCCGCGGTCAGCTCGTTAATCAAGCAGCTGAGTACGAGTTCAGGTGTGAAAAGGCGAACGAGAGAGAGAAAAGACACACATAGAGAAACACATTACGCATAAGTTTTAACGATGGGCTTATTAATTTATGCAGTGTTCCAAAAATTATGTTACAGATGAGAATAGGCGAAGCCATTAGAGAAGTATAAATTGAAGTTCTGCAGTATCAGAACTCTTACTCTAGTTCTGCTCGGAATGAATCATCTACTGACGAAAATTTAAATTTCTGCATTTTCTGTTAGATCTTTGTATAAATATTATCAATAGATTGATGAGAATTTCCTGATGAAAATGAGTTTAAATTCGACCTCCCTTCGATTATTCGTAATCAGATATGATGTATGTTAGGTGTACAGAATTGAGAAGTGAGTCGCATTACTTATTAAATACTATCCGAATTGTTACCTGGTTTCACCCGGGAATTATTTATGATGTTTCCAAAATAAAGAAGCCTAAAGAAAAATAAATAACCTACAATCAAATGTAGGACGTATGCAATGTATATTCAAAATTTCAGCCGTTTAGGCGTGAAAGAGGAACAAACAAACAGGCAACATTTCACTTTTATATATTAGTAAGGATAATCATTATAATCCAAATGGGGTCGTATTTGGATTCATTTTCGTCAGAAAAACCTTGCCAATTTAGTTGTAGTGCTATCGTGAAGATCTAATCGCGAGTATAGAAATTTAAATTCTCATCAGTGTGTGCATATGTACTTTCAAAGCGCGGGTCGAACTGGACAAATTTTTCTCGACAGTAGGTAGTAACTGCTCAAAAAGGCCTGACCAACTTGAAACAATATCCCGCCCCACAACGCTACTCAGAATATTAAAAATATCATCACTACCCAACACTGATTATAGTCTACATTTGATGAGAAACCTTATCGGTCTAACAAAACGCTTGATCTTTATTGCATACAGCTCAAGCGGAACTACGTACGTCCTTCTGTAAGAGTACTTATTTTAACTTGATACTTCAAATCCTTTACTATTCTACTGCAGATCCATAAGCACGAACATACACACGAATTCTCGGGGCTATTCTGATTCCTCAAAATTTTTTAAATTTTACAATGGTATTCGTCATATTTTAAGAAGCTTACACGAGGATTGCACGAGAATCGGACCACCAATTTTGCGTACAGTTTGTGCATGTTACGTAGAATAATACCTACTTATCAAACGCGGTGAATGCACTACTTATAATTTTGCGAGAAAATATATTACAAAGTTTCGCCTTCACCAGATTTTGTATATGGGTGTATACAGGCTGTCTCAATTAACTTTACAGCTTGAAATATTTTTTCATATATCTAAAATTTCATAAGAATGTTTCACTTAGAAAACAAAGTTGACTTTCGAATCTCATTAATCCCTCCCAACAGAATCAAACTATTGATACCACACGCCGGTCCCCAATTAACTATGCAATGTCATGTTCTCTGACGCCCTGCGACAGTAGCTTTGATATCATCACTGCTCGACCCCTCGCTTCTATTGCCCCCTGCTTTTAGTCATATTTTTCAACGTTTATAACTAACAAACGAAGCCTCAATCGCAATATCCTTATTCTTGATTTTTCTTTTAGTATGGTGTCTAGAATCACCCCTTAATTTTTCTCTCCATTATGCCACTGAATTACCGTGGCGTTCTTACACTCTTGTGGATCTATAGATCTGGGTTAAGTATCCATGAACAAGATTTGGAAAATACGATATTTGGAATTCAATTTTTTCGCAAAATTGTAAACAGTGCACACTTTGAGAGCGATATACAATTCTACATAGTATGCAAAATGTGAATCAAATCGGTGATCTAAATCTCGTTGGATGAAGTTCCCTTGTTGGATGAAGTAGTAAATGAAGAAAGAACTATTACAAGCAAAATGCCGAGCCAAAACGAAGCTATGTGAGAACACGGGTGTATGTAGGTACGAACGAACGAGAGGAAATTAATTCAAAGAGAGAAATGTTGTATGAAGTAAAATATTTAGATATATGTATGGTTTGCATTTAGCTGGAAACGGTAGTGCGTACCTTAAACTTGGCATGCTTTTTCCTTTTATTAAATTCGTGGGGTGCTTCATGTGACTGACATCTTTTGCCTCAAAGATTTTCGAAGTGGTCGAAGTAGGTCTGGTTAAATGATCGTCCCCTGTATCGAGAGATCTATGGCTATCCTGGGAAGAAAACGTATGTCTGTAACTATTTTTAATGTCTATTTTAATAAAGACTATCGACAATTGATAAATATCGAGAAGAAATTAATTATTCGATTTTTAAAAATGAAGCTCAGTGTTATTAGTTATTATACATAGGTATTATTGTTAATCAAATGAATTTCCTATGTACTGGAAAAGGAGCTTGTTGCAAATTACAAAGCAAACTTTGTATATTTCACTATTCGTAATGTAAACTTAATTCCGTTTTGGAATTTCCACTTCAAACAAAGCCTGCTATAAAGAAAGACGAACTATACTTGTGTTATATACTCATTGTACAGGGTGCGGACGAATAATGTATATAAGCGGAGGTAAGATGATTCTTCATGAAAAACTCAGAAAGAAATTTTACAAAATGCTTTCGTACTTCATCGAACATGTTTTGAGACGGGCTACGATATTATAAAGTAAAAAATATATGATACTATTTAAAAAACATCGATGACCTTTAGATGTTGTAGATGTATTCTGCAGGTGTATTGTAGCGTTTGTAAAAGAAAAGAATTTGTTTTTAAATCCTGCAATATTTTTATCTTGTATGACACTTCCAACGTATTCCCAAACGCAATTACATGCAGCTATACTTAAAGTTACTTTATACGGTTTTATTATTAACGGAAATATTTTAAACTGAAAGGCAAAAAAAAACTAAGTGGAGAAAAACCCACTAACTAATTATTTACCTCAGCGAATATCATCTTTGGATCGTCTTGACCAATTTTCTCAAGCGCCTTTTCTGACTTAGATAACAATTTTGTCTCAACAAATGCTTTTAGATCGGCCATTTTCATTCTTCTCTTTTTCTCGCTGCCTCGTCTCGTATGACTTGAGTCGCTATCTTGAGCTGCAAAAAGTCACATACATAATAGAAAAGGAGAATCAATTTAGAGCGAATACCACTTACGCCCAAATCGCTCGCGCAGGAATTTCCCGTTTTTGTAATAAAATGAATATCTTAAATTATATGTTCCCGTTTTTGAGTTGTAATTTATACTTAAAAACCTGTATTTTCCGATAATGGCTCTTTCACAGATATCTTTTCCATATTTCAGGAGATTTTCATAAATTTGAAAATGAAAACCACGGGCGTTGCGAGCAATTTGGGCGTAAGTGGAATTCGCCATTAAATGTTTCACAAGAAATCAATGGTATTAACACATACCAGTTACCAAAGAGACATCTCGAACTTCCGGTATCTCTATGAAATCTTTTGCCATGTCCTTCTTTTTAGTTTCAGGACTTTGATAAATCGACACCTCGATTTTAGGTATGGGCAAGGAATTGCTGCGACGACGTGGCATTTGTTGCACCGATCTTTCTTCATTAATCATACGTAATCTGCAAAGAATTTTTCGAATTAGAAGAACTTGCAGGGTAGTTATTTTTTTTGTAATAAAATTTTTAAGAAATTCGGCATTTTTACTACTTATTGATACGTTCCAAAACGCTTGAACCATCGCTGGCCCTCACTGGAGAGGTTTCAGATTCCATCTAGGCTATTGCTACGATAATCGTTCATTTCACTTTAACATCCGCCATTTTGTCCCAGATTAATATTGTATAAAACGGAACGATTGAAGACTAGATAAACTATTGTACTAACTAAAACTTCTTCGTTTTTTATTTCAAATAACCCAATTCCGAATAATGTTGGTCCCCGCGAAACGTATTTCTAAAAACAGCTTCCGGGGAATCAGTTGTAATTTTGCAATAACTAAATACTTTTATACCAAAACATAATATAATAACTTGTTAAAGTGTCGCTGATTTGAATACAAAAAACCTTTGCATAAAAATATGCATATACTTTCTGAAATAAATTCACAAAGAATCGTTATTTTTCTGCTTCCTGACTGCGAGTAAATGCAGCAACGTGATTCGTCGGTAGTTTCCGTGTTGGAACGTGTCAATTTATAAATTGTAGATAATGGAGAATTTTTTTAGAACGTATTTCTCTGAGATTTCTTGTGTCAGATAGAAAACCAGTATAGGAACGTAAGAAATAACTACCGATGGTATAAAAATTGTAGAGCCCAATGCACTCCTTCCTCTTGCCACTGAGGAACGAAAAGGCACCTGAGAACAGCTACGTCGAGAAAGGTGGCTGCCCGAACGTCTGCATCAATAGCGGAACAGCTTAGTCCTTCGAGAGTTGAATCGCTGGGACCTTTAGGTTGTGTCAAAGAAGACTTTCTTTTGGAGCTGTCTTGTGCTTCCTTCTCCGTTTTATGGCACTTATCTTCCTTTTCCTTCTCTGCACCTCTAACAAACGAACGATTTTCAAGTCAATTTCTTTACAGCGCGATGAAATTAATTTTCAACTGAGAAACTATATAGAAATACTGAACTAACCCTATGTTTAGAGGCTTCTCGTGGTACTGTTTACAAGTATCGAGTCCTGAAAATGCAGTGACATGTTCTATCTTCAATGTGGATTTCGAGAAATCAGTTGTCCGACCCATGGCTACGTGAAAGATACTAGCTTCACCCTGAAATAATGAAAACGTTATACACTTCAGACTTATTCTTGTGAAATGCCAAAGCATGACTATAACTGCAAATATCATATGCTGTTGTTTTTACCCCCTCGAGTGCTTTTTCCGATTCACTGAGAGACGGCAACCTGAAGATAACCTGATGGAAACATCTTGTTATTTTATCGACGAAAATTTTTAACCGGAATTAAAAGTTGTATGCTGTAAATACTCACTACATGCTCGTCCTCAGCCCCAGAACTTTCTTCAGGGATCGTTTCCGGAAATACTGTGTCCTTTGGCGACGAGACCCAAGTACTCTGGCAATAAAAATGATTGTTTTGTCTATAAAAATAATTTTTATTTTCAAATCGTAGGGACAGTCGAAGTAAGCTTCTAGACACTGAATTTGCTCGCTTTTATACGCACGAGTTGTATTACAAGATTTTGGTAGGGGTACAAATGCGATTAATTCGTTATTTTTATTACGATTGAAATTGAAAATAATATTATATTGCGATTTTCTTAACATTGTAGATTCGTACACAACATCTTCATTCAGTTTTAATAGATTCTTAAAATGTTTTGAGAATTTCCTTTTGTAGTACATGGATCAAGAAACTCCTTGATTTGTAGTTATGGAGTCAAATGTTTACAAAAATATAATGTCTAGTGATCTTGACTATTACCATTTTAACATAATAAGGAAAAAATAGTCCTCAAGGTCGGTTATATTATTGCAACTATATCACCATCACTGCTACAAATCTTACCACGTTAAGTAGAAATAGCGAGTAATAGTCAGACAAATCGTCAGCCGTGCTCAATCCTACGTACACCGGACGAACTCACAAGTCGATGTTCTCGAGAACGATAGCTCGTAAAAAAATATAATTGCATGTTTTTGCTTTACCGTTATATGGATAATTACCCTATTTCCGGTTGTAATAAGAATTATGTCCAACACATTTTAAGTATATTATATGTCATTGTTATTTGGTATTTTATTATTGATTTTGTCTTCAACTTATAGCCTTGTTTATTTTCTAAAGATATTTTCATCGCACTATTAACTTAAGGCGTTGATAACGATTTGGTATTAATATGTGGTAGCAATTGTTTATGTTCATGTACACCTTTTCCAATATTTTATATTTTCTACATGTTAAAAACACCATATTTATTGCAAATTTGATATACTTACATCCTCGTCTGGTTGTTTTCCTGACAATGGTTTATCATTACTTTGATCCGAAAAGCCGCTAGCTGACTGACTAGGTGGACTTTCGATGTCTGAAAATTATATAACAAATTCGTTTAAACACGGGGATGTGTAAAGTACAATATTGATTTACAATACTGTCATAAAATTCCAGCCGGTAAAGAAACAAAAGATTTATATACAATATTATTTCTCCAATATAATATTAAAACAACTCACTTCCTCCCACAAATACGTCATCAGACGTCTGATTCTGTTTAGAAGACTTAAAGTATCGATTCCATAGAGCTTGCGGCTTTATTCGACAATGAGTAGTAAAACAAGTTGTATCTGGATGACGACAGTCATACATAGCCGACCATATTTTCATGCCGTTTTCCAAACGTAAGTTAGTTTTAAAGTCGATGTCTCTTAAGTGACTGCACAAGGGCGCGAACAGATACACGAATAACTGTGGAAAATAAAAATATACAACGTTTTCAACAGATTACGTTCGGATCATTGAAGGAAATTTTTTTTGAGCATCATTCATTACTGATTATAATACTGAATACGTATAAAAAAACAGATATATTTGTTAAGGATAGTTAAAATTATTCATTAAGTGTTAATCACCGATCATTAAGTGTTAGTAGAAGTTACTTACGGTCATAGTGGGTATAGAAAATAAATAATAGAAAGGATTCGCAGCATCGGGTTCGGTTTCGGAACATTCTTCAGCAGCATCAAGAAGTATCCAGTGGAGAATGTAAAGAAGTGTCGTTTCCATAGTTCCGAGGCTTTGAAAGTCTTTCCTTAAAGATTAACGGAAGCAATTCTCGCGTAACAGAAAAAATAGAAAGATTTCATGGAAAGGCAGCACAATAGCAGATGGCTCACCTATTGTGCAGAAGATTGGCCGTGGCATGGAGGACATAGGGTAGAGCGGTTTGGATCAAACGCCATCGTGGCACATTGCCCAACATCAGGCTCAAAGAGGGTGTCAAATCATTGTGAAGATTCTGAACCAGCACCTTCTCCAGGGACTGCAAGCGTGTATTCAAAAGTTACTTAAAGCTTGTATATTCTGGAGAAATTAATTGTTTATATTAAAGTTTAATGAAATAATACACATACTACGCAATGGTGGAATAAAAATTTAGATTATATAGTTATCTATATTGTATTTAAATATTATTTACAAGGCAATCGCTTTATTAGGTATACTAATATGGATTATAAAAGTTATAGGAAACAAAAAAGAAATCTTTTAAATAATTCTTACATATTACTTGATATAATTACTTTTATGTTTATCTTAGTTCTGTTTAAAGCGAACTGATTTTGTTCAGAAGGGGAAAAAGTTAAAAGTTACAGTATATAGAACTTTTTAATTACAAAATTATTTTGAAATAATGAACGTATTTTGTTATTAGAGTACATTGTGTAACACATGTTATACCGTTACACACTATTCCCAAGGACAGTGGAAACACATATTTCCTTTTTCGAATTGAAATGGCACGAAGAGGTATTTTACTTTTTGACAGATCAGCATTTAAAGATGCAGAAACAAATCTGGCATAGTTATTAGTTAACGAAACACGATGAAATATTCTTGAGTAGGGGACAACAAAAAAGACACGAAGGCCACATGTGTGAGTAGCATCATTCGAGCTACTTAGTTATTGATGTATAAGCGGAACGAATTTTTATTTTCATACTTTATTTATATTCGTCTGTCGCATTTTTAATCATATAAGATGATAATTATATTTATACAGTAATTATACAATGATGTAGTAAACGATGTATTTCGTCGTATTTTCTTAACTACATATAGGGGAGACCGGGGCAGATTGTAACAAAAAAGTTTTTAGGAAATAATTTTCGTGATTTACTACTTATATATGTGGTGAACTGATTGCGTGAATGTACGGGACAAAATCTTGGACACTTAGACATATAGCTTCATCTTAAACAAATCTGAACCTTTGTTACAATGTGCCCCAATGTGTCCATCACCGCTTTTTAGAAGTAGTCTGTTTGGTAGAGATGTTATATTTTATATATAAGGTTCTAATTCATTCTACTTTATGTACTAAAGGGTTTTCACGTTTATATAATAAATAATAATAATAATAATATATACGAACCGTACAAGCTTCCTTCGTCTCCTGTGTACGCATCGAAAAGAAATGATCAAGATTAATGTTTATTTTTGCAAGACATAGTAGAAAGAAGAATTCAAAGTTGTAAGAAAGTAAGAGAAAGGAATAAGAGGAAAGTAAGTATGCACTTGCAATAAGCTACGATGCAAAGCTAATCATTAGCTATTGCATTACAGTATTACACAATTAATGAAACTACATGTACGAATTTGTTGAAGATTTGGTGCCGAAATTTTTTTAAAACACCCTTCAACATTACAATTTCATAAAACATTATACAAAAAACATGAATATTGAATGTTACTATACTTACAATTTTTACAGAATATGTAAATTAATAATTAATAATTAAGAATGCAAGATAACTACACGGAGACTTATTTTTAAAAAAATGTATCGAAAAAGTGCTGAAAAAATACAACTCATTTATAACGTAGTTATCTTTACAATTTCATTTTAACAATAAGCTCGTGTCTATTTGATTCTAATAGCAGTGAAATGTGAGAAACAAAATACAGGATATCATACAGGATTTATTTCGAAATTAAACAGTAATAAAAGCCGCACAGTATTTAGACGAAGAATGCATGCTGAAAAGCTTTTTCAGGATCGCATCTGATTGCATTGGTATTCGTATCGATGGCATGCAATAAAGTCATAGAAGGTAATATAACTTCTAAATAGTAAGCTGTTTCTAATAATATAATCAGAATAATCAAAATGTAAATCTATAATTGCGCAAGTAGGTGTGAAAGTATCGGAGGCAGGCAGGTAGCAAGCTTACAATTAACGAACTTACATGGTGGCCTGGCGCGTGTTGACAGAACTGCAGGTGACACGTGGAGGCGGCAAAGTAGAGGAGTTTACTTTGTTAGTGTAGGTCGGGTAAGTATTGGAATACAAACTGTTGAAGGGATTGATAAGGAATTTTGCACGACAGGAAATCCTATACCTAGTATTTATCGAGGAATTGAAATTTTACGTATTCTTCTTAAATGCATTTCTCCATGCAATTCATATAATTTATTTGTAATATTGAAATTTTGGATTCCATGACTGCAGAAAAGCTTGAACATGTGTTTTTAAAAACATAACATTGATAATTTTTGTTCCATATCGATTTTTTATATACGTTTTAAATTGTCTGTCCTATAGTTAACAAATAAATTTCCGTATAATAGATCTTTCCGTCGGAATAGTTTGCTTATTATTACGCATCAAATATTAAGATGCTAAATTTTACTTTTGCCTTGATTTCGTACATAACAGCTGTGTTATAGTAAGTAGAAACATTTATGTTTCTTAACATAAAATTCAGTTATCTGATTATAGCAAATACCTTAAACTGAAATTTTATATACGTAAATTAGGCTTCTAATAAAATCACGAAAGCGAAGACACCAAACGAAACGATGCTCCATTTGTCTGTTTGATTTTCTTTTAATTACTGAATTGAGCTGCGAGAAATATCGTCGTTCCTATTATAAGCCTCTGCAGACAGCATATGTAACTACTTATGTGCAGCTGTGTTGTTTATAAAATTTCTTTGATTTCTTCCCACGAAATTCGCTACCACGCTTTGTAAACATCAGACACTTTTGCAGTATTACATTCATTTTTCTGTTTTCCAATTTTCCACACGCGTGAGCACGCGTACATATACACATATACACGTCCTACATTCTTTCATAACTCAAGATATATTTACAAAAGTGAAAATGTAAATTTTTACCGTGCAGGACGCCTCATGCACCTTTCCCAATTTCGCACGTATGAATGGCCTGTAATACGAAAACATTATCTGCTATTGTATCACATAATCATTATCAAAACGATTAAAAGAAAGATAGGGAATCCTACATAATAATTCGGGGGAACGTAAATACTATTTTCTGAAATATATATGTATCACAGTTAATAGTCTTATGTAATTTCTATGCACGATTAGTGATCGAGGAAAACCATTGATGAACCATTGATCTGTAACGCTGTTTGTATGCGAAAACTTTTATTTTGTAAATAAATTTGAATCCTAATAATATTTGAAATACAGATTTATAATTATTGACTAACCAGCATCTAAAGTTAATCTTTCTTTAATCACTTAATATACAAATAAATAAAATCGAAAACGATGTTTGAAGGCATATTGTACCTCAATTGGCGCCAAAGGAACATCTGGACCGGTGTGGGTAACGCCTGCTCCTGCAGGAGTCCATCGATAGACCGTCGTTTATCCATGTTTCAATTATAAACGTCTAGAATCATTTTTATCATTTACGCCAGGAAATCGAGGAGAAGGTGGAGCCAAAGAAATTTGGCTACCGTTCGAACGGAGATCTCTACACTTTGTACATACACATCGCCACGTGCCTCACCTGGCAATACCAAATACTCTTCCGTTCACTGCTTAGCGACATCGGGCGATTTTTCGCGTTCCGATAAATGCGACTCGATAGTCTCACCCTGTGATCCAATAAATCAATCGTTCCTTAACACCTTCACGAATTGTTCATCACTCAATCGGGAATGGAGCGGTGTTACGTACCTACGTTATAATCCCGACACAATGCTAACGTTTCTGATTCAACGGGGATTACGTTTCTATCGAGATGCTGTTCACACACTGTCCTAGATCCCTTGGAAATTCGAGGAACGCATTTTTCACACGATCCTACTACGTCGCGACGGATTCAAGGAGGAGCAGCACAGCGCGCAAAGGCAGGATCACGTGCCACTCGGCCTAGTGACACAGTTGTATCATCCTGGGTATCAGGTGGAATACTCACCGAAAGGTTGGATGCAACACCACCGCAGGATCGTAACTGAAAGACACGGCGGACGTAATGCTGTTGGAAAGGATGGGAATGCGCGCGCTACTCTCGGAAAATCCAATGCGCCGGTCGTTCCATCGATCAGCCCAGGAATCTGCTCGCTGGACCACCCCCACTGTGCTAGAAGCGACCCACCCTTCTCGCGCTAGGCACGTCCCTACCAACCCACTTAACCACCTACGCCACACCGTGTTTCAACAAAATCCACCAAGCCACAATCATTCTGCGTACCTTATCACGCGATTACTAAACACAACAATCTTTCCACTTATTAACCCGGCTATCATTGTTATCTAACGCGTGACATTAATATTCCTGAAAATATGCCCGTGATAAAAAGAAGAAACTAATTTCTGTAGGACTGAAAGCTTTTGTATTTAACATCTCGTGGGAGATTTCAAATCGATATTGTTTAATATTATTTCACAGGATATTGACATATAGTTAGTCGACAAATTGACTCTAAAATAAAATACGAGATGATGAACTATAGAATTTTATTATGATCCCAATTAGAGTAACAGGGGTGGGGGAGGAGGGGTGTACACATACAAAAAGGAAAGGTTAAGTGCTTGGGGTAAATTGCATATGGGGAAGAAAAGATCAATGTTACTTACAAGAAAAATGGAAAGCGTCGGATATTGTTTAGTCAGCTTGATTGGAGACCACTTCAGTATCACAAACGTCATCATTTTGAACTTCAATAACTTGACTGTCTCTCTGAAGGGTGTCAGCTTGTGCTTTCTCGGTGGAAGCCAGCCTCCAGTCGAGAAACCTCTCAACATCTCCAAGCGCCATGTCCATCTCGAACACGATCTCGTTGCTGCACGTTCTTCCCTCGTTCTTTGTTCCTTTGCAGGGAACCGCGCTGATTTCTATACACACTTCCGTGACAACGTTGCCTTTATCGGCTATTCTTTTCGCCTCGTTGTTAACAGCTTTACAGACATCGCGCCATAAGTCTTTGTGACTCGGATGCAAGTTCTCGATGAATTTTTGGAAACTTTTCCAATCCATTCCTTCCGTTCGCTGGAGAATTTCACGATAGAGCAGCAAAATATTTGCCACTTCGCCGCATGTACCGAGGACAGGTTTGAACGATGACTCGCTGTATGTAATTCGTCGCGTGATATTTTTCAAATGATCGTCAAACAAATTATTGCTCGAATGCTTGTGCCCCTCCGATTTCGTAGATTTGATGGATTTAATAGATTTCAAAGGTCCAAACAACTGTTTGCTAAAAAATTTTCTAGTTCCAAAATGTTCAGCCTTTTTAGAGTTTATTTTGTTTAGCCTCTTGTTTGTTGGCTCTTGATTGTTTCGAAGTTTTAAACCGTCACGAAGAATGTACATAGTCTGTTCACCTGGAAAATCATTTTTAATCTGATTTTTTGATAACTCTGAATGCCACTTGCTATTTTTGCTGTCAATTTGCAGGCCTCGTTTTCTGTCAACCGATGCCTGCGAACAGTAACGGCAATTTTCGGTAGTCTCGGAAGAGGGATGCTTATCATTTAACCCACATGTCGAAGACTTTTGTGTAACCGGTTCTTCACAAGTTTTATCGTAGGCGCTACTTTTCTTATCAGTCTGTGGAGGTTTCACCCATTCACGTATCATGTGTTCCGCAGACGAGGAACTGCAGTTGGTGGTGTAACTTGGATCAGATTGCAGCACCGAATTGGATGCTTTCGTACAGTTCTCGAGTGAATCGTCTTCCATTAAACATGTAACACTATTCGACCCTTTATTATTTTCGGCGGATCGAAAGTATTCCCAATGCTCCGAACATTTATGATGATTTCTACAGTGAAGTTTCTGATTTTTGTGTTTGTTGTTAGTTGCCTCGTTTGAATATTTTAATTGATTGCACACCTTGAATGCCGAGTCTAATTGCGGATGATCATCTCTACTAGCATGTAAAACGAAGCTAGACTTATTGTTAGAGCGTCTAGACGGTACACAGGTTCTTTCGTCGAATTGCGAAACGAATTCTTCTTTTTTCCTGTCCGTCGATTTGAGACCACCGTGTGCCAAGTACGTCATTAGATCGATGATCGAATCAATGTTATTAGTAGTAGGGTAATTCGGTAATTGATTCTGTTTCTTTCTCACGCCACGCGTAATTTCTAAAGGTATGCATTCTTGCTTTTCGACTTCGTCTAACTGTGATTTCGATTTTACGTACAGGATATTTTTTACAATTTTTTCATTACATTCAGAGACACTTTGTTGACTTTTGTGCAACACCTCCTGCCCATTCTGTTTCCTACGCATTAAATCATCGACTTCGCCTGAAAAGTTACCAATAGTACTACTGTTACTCTTATCTTTAACCTCAAAGTTAGAATTACTCTTCATTTGTCGCGTCGTTCCACTGTTATTTATAATCTTATCAGTTTGTTCTATTTTAAGCTTTTCCTCTTTCACAGGTGATAATTTTGTCATTCGCGTGTCATTGGCACTGCCCTGCAATTCCATCGCAAACGCTTTTATGTTGCCACATATTTCATTTTTATTATTCTCCAAATTTATTTCAGCTGGCCTCTGAATAGTACACATTCCATGCGTCACGTTATCGTTTTCACGTTCTGCTACCATAGTGTCAACTCTTCGAGGAATACCTGTGCCCAGTTTATCTTGGCGTCTAAAATTCAAATTTACACCTCTTGAACTACAATCTCTTTTATTATTTGCATATCGCGTGTAGGTAAATTGTTTGGCATTTCTCTGCGTATCCCAACACTTTCCACTCCGCGTTGCGGCTTGTTTCTTTTTGATCTTCTCCATTTCCCTGTAGAGTTTTGAGTTATTATTATCGTCGCTTGAAAATATTTGGGTATTCAAAAAATATGAGGTCCTAGGTGACGATGTCCGTGGTTGGATAGAAACATTTGGAGAGTTTGAACAACTAATCACGCCGCAATGCTTACACATTTTCAACGAGGGATCACTCGAAAGAATCTGCTCCAATTGTTCATCAGTGCATCGTGCTACGAGCGATTGCAATTTAGTTATTGCACTGTGAAATCGAAATGTGGACAAAAGGGTGTCTTCGGAAGATGGTCGTTTCAACGAATCAAAAATATTATAAAGCGCACGCAGTTCAATTAATGGACCTTGATTCCTATCTTTGCAGCCCTGGTCAAATGAAGGATCGTTTGAATAACCGAAACATTTTTCCTCCGTCTTTGTAAGCACTTTATTTATTGACTTCTCCATATTAGCATTACACGCGTAGTACCTCAAAAGCAAATCAATATCAAATGATTGATTTAAATTCCGAAACGAGTCTATCCTTTGTGCGGAAGATGGCAAGCACTCGTCGCTCGATTCCAATTTCTTCGAATTTTCAGCGTTTCTTTGGACCCCATTCTGCACGTAAGAATGGAAAGCTTTCGCACTCGCGTGTTCCTGAATTATACTCAATGCTTTCGTAGATTGTGCAATATCGGATGCTGGAATTTTCGCAATGGGGTCGATTATTCTTACTTCAATGTATTTGTCTTCATCCATCTTTGGTAAATGCAAACTGTTTTCTGAATTTCTTAATATTATCTAAGTGTTTATTGTATTGGAAGTTTATAACGAGTCAAGCAATTACTGGATGTTTTCATCGAACATGCTTCATAACCTGTTCAAGTCCATGTTCCGTCGATAATTTGACAGTTATTATATACATGGGCAATACTTTTAATAGATGTAGGTTAAATTTATTGTTCAAGTAAATGACGTTAATTTTTAAATATAACTATTAAGAGTGTATTCGAAATTGTAATTTACTGTATTTAACCAGCTTGTATGAAGTAAGAGGACGACACTTGGCAATCAGAAATACCTACGGCGACGTTTCGATATTTCGAAAAATTATTTTAGATTATTGTTAACCCTGTATAAATATTGTATACGGCTCAAGCTTGAATTTACTTTTAATTTACTCAACGAAAATTGCTTGAATAGAAAGTACACATGATAAACATATACAAATACTTAACAAATGTCAAGTGTTCACGTATTTGCCGTGCGCGTATAAAATATGACAATCGTCTTGTGCATTCTGACAGCTGCGATTTCAGTTCCTTATCGACATGAGAATGCCTCAAATAATGGTCGAGGCATTTGCAAAAGGCTTGATCGATAAGATAATGATGGAAGCTTTTAATGTTATGGACACTGATAATGGTAAATTATTGTTTTTCTATACAACAAACGTGCGTCCAAATTTGATTTTGGTTAATAAGCATCTATATAGATAGAAAGTATACACTGCTAATTCACAGAATACCTACGTAGTAACATTTGAGTAACATTTTTATTAAAATAGCCGTGTATTTAATAGACGTGTAATTAACAAAAATTAGGGACAAAATAGTGATTGTAAGAAATTCCAATCAATGAAAATAACCGTTATCAGACAAATTGCGAAATCTGGATAGTCGAGAAGAATCAGCCGATGTTCGATCGCAATCAGCACAACGAATGCACGATAGCTCGTGTACAGATCAGAACGAACCAAAAACCACAGAAATTATACAGAAAATGGTACGTGGATTGCGCAACTTGCAAATCGGAGATTCGACTTCTGTGCCATCCTCGTTATCCACATTAGAGAAGCAGGTAAAAATACGACAAACCCAAATTACAATATTATAACCTCTGGATATTGAAAAGAGTATTAAGGGGTTACATACGTTCTCGGCGTCTAATAATTTATCACTTTTGACATTTTTTCCTCGAGAGCTGTGAAATAAATCGAAAATTTTATAATTTTATCTTGTTCTTGGGACCTTTATTCGGATAGAAAAAATTATTGGACACACTTTTTTTATATATTGCCATTCGTTTTCTGCGATTGCAGCAACCTCTGCTCCAAACAGGGGCCCTCCTTATCAGCATGATAACATCGACAATTTACAACCTTTTTTTAATGAACTTTGCGTTCATCTATGCAGAATGACATTCTCTAAGGGCCATCGGGCCAAATTTTTCATTTTTTAGAAAATAAGAAAGTTATGCTATTTTGAAGAAAGCAGTCGATTTTTCGCCTGCAATTTCGATCTTTAAATCAGAGAATGTCGTTCTGCATAGATTAACGCAAAGGTCATGGAAAAAGGTTTGGTGGCCCCCTGCTTGGTGCAGAGGTTGCTGCAGCTGCAGTCAACGAACGAAATCTGCAAGCAATATATAACAAAAGTGTCTGAAAGAAATTTGTTTATATGAATAAAGGTCCCAAGAACAAGATACAATTCTAAAATATTCAATTTATTTCACTCCTCTCGAGACAAAAATTCTAAAAGTGATGAATCATTACGCGCCGAGAACGTATGTAACCCTTTAATATAACCGAAAGAAATAATCATTAGGAAAGTATTTAATAAGCCAGAAATTAAACTCAAAATATGTTACACCTCGTTTTATTTAGCCCCTATGTCTCCTAAATATCTAACATGTTGAAACAGGTGAAACATGCCATATCTACTATCGGCAGTGTTTCGCTCGCAGACACGATCAAGTCTCCAGAAATGCACATCCCCCAGGGCCAAGGTGACGTGCACAAAATAATGCACGACGCAGTTATCGAAACACCAACAGAACCACCATGTAATCGCAAGGAAAAGGAAAATTACGATTCCAGCGAGGCAACCAGAATATCCGTTAGCCTGCTTCATCGAATGATCGAGGAACTGGAAACCAAAACAGAGGAAGCCAGCGTGGAGACAGAGGAGAAGCACGATTCCGTTCCAAAGGAAGGGATCGCAGCTTGGGAAGAAACGGAAGAACAATTCATACGGACTATCGAGAGTGTTGACCATCCCGAGTCAAACCGCATTGCCTCCCGTTACGAAAGTAACGAGCTCGTGTGCGGCGAATCTTCGCCCGTCGTGTGCTCAACGCCTATTTCGAAGAACATCAGTTTGGAGGAAGTAGCGACCGAAGAAATTACCCCCTCGCCTCTTCCTACTCGACCAGACGAATATTCGTCAGGGACCGTGTCCAGGAGAAACAAGAAAAAGTGCTGCAACGAATCGAACTCAAAGAGTCCGAAAAAGAGAAACGTTTTAGCTAGAATGCGGAAATTGTTGGGGGCTGCGTTCGGCAGGCGAAAGAACTGATGCAACACCGACTCGCGGTTATAGTTTCTTCTCGACAGAGTTAGGAATTAATGGAGGTTGAAGCGCCGCACTGTCCACTTGCAGACCTACTTTTTAAAAAGAAATGCCTTATTCGTCTGCGACGAGCTGATAAAAATAACTCCTCAGCTTAGTCATCATCTGCGACGACTACCGAGTAGCCTGTGCATGCGACGCTTTCGCGAAGTTATATCAGACATGAAATAAATTCCTCGCATTCCCAGGAGCACCGTGGGGAGTACAGTTGTAGCCGAAAAATTCTTTAGAATACAAGTGACTCTTTTTGGTAACCATACGAGAGTTTCATTAGCATGTTGCGTGACGGTATCGATTAATGGTGGAAATTAGGTGATAAGGGCGCAACAGGTACACCGACATCGAAGGCCGCCTCAAGTATATTTTTGTTTGGCCCGTAAAACCCGCGTTACAGATCTGGCAGCCCTGACATACGAACGGTACCGTCGAAAACCATTTATCGTAGTAGGAAGCACAGCTTAAGCTTAAACCGCGATTACCTCTCGAACTGTTTTTGGACCGCGGCGTTGCCGATACCCTCTTCGTCCGAGGCGAGCTTTCAGGCTGGACCTCCTGATATAATTCTCGTGTGTCCTGACTGTTGCGCCATCTACAGAAATAAAATGAATAAATTTGGTAACACCCGGTAGCACTTCTGGTTCACACTCCGTTCGGTTAGCATCCACAGGCACCAGATAGACTACAATGGTGAGTCCCCAATTCCTTCCCCGAGACCTGAATACGATACGAAGAATTTATTCGTTTCGCTTCTTGATTTGTTTATTGGCTTTATTACATATTCGTCAGTTTTATGTTCAACGAGTTTCTAGAATTATTTGTATTTTCTTCATTCTCGCGGCTATCTATTCCTCCCTAAGTTTCGATTTTTTGTGTCTTAAATTGTGATAGTATTAAATTTAATAATTGCTAGTAGTTACATCCAGAATATTAGATATTTTATCATAGCAGCACAAATTAATGAAATAACACCGGAACAGATTTCTAATAACCAGAATTTTAAAGATAATCTGTTTGCTTTACAGGCAGATCTTAGCGCCAAGGATGTCGAAAGTGAGTAAAATATGGCATGTGTGCTTAATTTTGCTTGTGCATCGCGAATGAAAAGTTAAAAGGCTGAAGTAATCAGTTATAAAATATGATTCGTAAAGTACTTACCGAGTACCGAGTGAATTCTATGAAGAATTTTGCGTATTCAAATAAATGTGTGACACCGTCCAGACTAAAGTGAGGAAAAGTATTGACGAAATTTTAAATACCGCGAAAAAAATGTTTTAAAAATCAAAGAAGAACGCGTTTGTGATATGTCGTTGCAAAAATAGAAGTTATAATCGCAGATTTAAACACGTGACATTTTTGTGCGTCGATCTAGACAACATTCAGATCCTTTTAATACTAAAACGTATTTTATTTAAAACATATTAAATTGTTAATCAACGAAAGTAAAAACGCTGAAATGTTTAACTATCTTATAATCCTGTTTCGTATATATTCGCATTAAAATTTCTATCTATATGCATGAAACACAATATTCGCGTCACGTGACAGTGGTATTACATAATCGCCAGTAACCGGCAAAGCAAAAAGAGATGTGTAATCACCCCGAATGGGGAGCACCATTTCAAAAATAGTTAGTGCTCTGTTCTTATATGGCTCGGCGGGGGTAATCTGACCCACTACTTCCACCAGCAAGTTCTTGAATCGGTTGCTGGGTGGGAGCCGCTGCGTCCTAAAATAGAGCAATATTTTTGAACCAGGTACGCTCGAACAGTCGCGCTTCAGCTGATATAAACCCAAATTTCGCGTTCCGCGTTTTAAAGTTCAGTCAGTCGAGGAGTTTGTTTTTACTTTAACAGAAGATTATTCGTCAACGATGCACTTTCAATTAAGCTTTCTCCATTTTTAAGCATTCAGAATATTAAGTATTTAAAGCACCAGCTAAGCTAACACTCCGTTGTTTATTAAACAGAGGCAGAATTTGCCTTCTCCATTTACGACGCCGATGGTTCCAATGTCGTCGATGCCGTCGACCTTGGGAACGTTCTGCGGGCCCTTAACCTGAATCCAACAAACGCCACCATAGAAAAGCTGGGTGGAACGAAAAAGAGGGGCGAGAAGCTGCTGAAGCTCGACGAATTTCTGCCGATTTACAGCCAATGTAAAAAGGATAAGGAGCAGGGATGCTACGAAGACTTCATCGAGTGTTTGAAACTTTACGACAAACAGGAAGACGGAACTATGATGGCCGCTGAACTCTCGCACATACTGCTCTCGCTTGGTAATCATTCACGTTTATTGTGGCTATTAATTAAGAAAAATTATTTGCATGCAAACACACAACTTTATCATACTTTATAATAAAAAATTGTGATTCCCTTTAACGATACCGAAGAAATGAAACACTATATTATTTTTTAACTTTTTACTGAAAACAATACGATTTTCGCTAATTTTTTTTCAACTTATTGACTTTTTAAAGTTCATTAATACAGCTGTTGCTTCGGTTAAACCAACATCTCTCTTCGCTGTTACGAAAAATGTCAAAGCACTTAACATCTTATTTTTAAATGTAATAAGAAATTATAATTTACAGTTATGTCTATTTTAAATATTTTCGAAGACATAAAACAGAAGTGTCAATTTTTATCATAAGGTGTGTTAAATGACATCGATGCCCGTTGCGTTACTTAAGTTACATATGGAATTTGAAAAAGCATAAGAGAAAGGATGAAAACAAATGTTGTTCAACTATGTTTGTGTACGCCTTGATAGGTGAGAAACTCACCGATACCGAAGTAGAGACGGTGCTGAAGGAATGCATGGACCCCGAAGACGAAGATGGTTTCATCCCCTATGCTCGTAAGTATCGATTCATCTGCGTAGAAAAAGCACATGCATCTCACGAAATAGGCAAAGAGAGTAAGAGTGTTAGAAAAGCTGCATCAGTGAGAAATAATATTAATGTAGAGCATCGCTAATTGGAGGGAAAGCAGCGGAAATGCAGAATAAAACCGTAGGAAATGCATTTGATTATATTCGTTCTATCCGTAGATGTTGATTTTGCAGTAGACAATCTAAACAAGAGTCCTTCCCCCCCGTTTTTCCTGGTGTATAGTATTTGTATAGTAGTGTAGATCCTTAGAAAATTTTACACAGCTGCCCGAAGTGTCCAGGCGTGTCACGGGAATCAATAAATCATTGTCTCCCCCACCTCCCTGTTATTTCACATTTCCACGTGTTTTGTGTTCTACAGCATTCTTGAAGAAGATGATGGTGTTATTATAAACAAATTGGATGTCAGTGTGACCAAAAGTCGTCCTCCGTAAGTACTCCCTGTAGAGTATGCCTTCGTGAACCTTTTGCCTTTTTTCCAATGTTTTGTCCCGTTTTATCTGCAAACTAACACGATCTTCTCCCTACCTTTTCATTACGCACATCTTATAATTTATAGGATGCAACGATTCAATGTGGCAGGGATGCTGAAATCGATAACCCGCTTCTCGCACAACGACACGTACAAAAGCTTAAGTCAGTCATACGTGAGATCTGTGACTCGACGGCTTGTGAAGTTGATTTCACAAAATAATCTTTACGTTTAACAATTCTCAAACTTATCACTGATTTAATCAAAGTCGCTTCAGGCAATCTTTTCATCATGCTGACACAACACACTACGATGTCTTTTGGCAAATATAATTACATAGCTAGGTGTTCTAATAATCTTGGGCGAAGATCTTGAACGAACTTTACTTAAGATTATCACGCCCAGTAAACATTCAAATTTTAAAATTAGTATTTTTATGAACACGTTTACATACACGGTTAGCTGTTCAAAAATTTACGTATATTCTCTCGTAAATATTTCGTTATAATTTTTCCCGAACAACAAAGTTGTACTTGAGTACAATATGCGTCAGGAATCTCTACGGTTGAAAACAAAACCTTGTTTCAATCGAAAATTTTATTTTAATCGCATTAACATTCTATCAATGGCTGTTTTCTTTTCTATTTTTATTTTTATTCTGAATAAAAAGAGGAGGAAAAATTATCGTTTCTGAAATAATCTTGAATCTGATATACAAATATGACTTCTCAAGCTTCTAAAATCTTAGAAAGCTGAAACTGCGGTACGGCGTGTAATATGATTTTACATGACTCGGTGATATTGCAATTCAGACTTTCTTAATGCTTACTATGTACATTCGATATCGCTTGTATTTGTGGTACGGCGCTAAGTCCGATTGGCATTGCGGTTCTCTGAATCCGCGATCTACGACAACTGTAAATATTTGTTCACTGAGTGTCATTCGACTTGCGCCGCTTTTCGTTTAAAACCGTTAATATTGATCGTTTTATTTCTAGCGTTCCTTCGTAGACTGTGTGATAGGGCGGCGGCAGAATGAAGTGACAACGCGTTCGCCGTAATGTCGGCGTTCATCCGCTGGAAAACCCCACGTCAACGAGGAACATGCTTGGTCGTTATATTCATCATATCATTCATCCCCTGTTAAAAATCATTAGATGCGCGTGACATTTCTCAATGGCGCGTAACACATTCTAAACGGACATCGTCATCGCATTCGACAGAAAAAAATATGAAAATGAAAAATTGAAAGGCTCTTAGCAAATCCTGTGAATGTAAAGACAATATAAGAACTGCACAGAGGACGCACAAAACCATCGTTATTTGATTCGGTGTCGTGTACTGTTGTAACACAGGCTATATATTTTTAATGTGTACGATATGTACCTTATCGTATAAATACATGAATATATTTATATGTATGTATTACCATTGTACAGGGCCGAATTAAAAGATCAATGTTATTTTACATCTTATTGTTAATTTAATAAACTGTACCCCTCGTAAACGAGGAGTACCAAAACTCTCACGTCGTCAGCAATTTTCCAATGGAATTTTAGGAATACTTCCGGATTTGTACATGTACGTTTTATCTTCTCTCAAGCTTTTCAAGCGACATTTATAAAAGAATTGAAGATTTAAGGAACGTTTGAATGATATTATATTTATAATGTAAATAAAATCACAAAAATATGTTTTCTACAAAATTGCGGACTGCCTAAATTTTCATTTAACTTAATCATTTAGGTATCATATTTTTTGGACATGAGAATCGGACTGTTGTGTTCTGTCAAGGATGAAACTTTAACAGAGTATTTGTAACGAGAATGTAACATGCCTCGTTTAAATCGATCCCCGCGAATATCTTCGAAACTGTTGATGATACCGAGAAATATTTCAATCAAAACTTGAATAGTTCCAAGGGGGGCACAATTTGCTGTCTGTAGCTTTTTGTAGGTGGACGTGTAGGGAGCATGTGAAAGCCCACTTTGTTTCTTTAAATGGATGCACATAGGGTCGACCGAGGCGAATCGGATCAAAATAAGAGTTTAGTTCATATTTCTTGCATCGCGATAGAAATGTGCATTCCGAATTCCAATCGTTCGGAGTACCTCGTCCCTCTCTAATAGCCCGTCAATTGTTTTAAGTCATTGTTTAGAGCTGGTATACGTTTTCAGTGAGATGGACACGTGCGAACGTTATAATTTTGGTCCGAATCTAACATACATACTCTGCAACTTCGTATTTAAAATAAGAAATAAGCTTGCAAATTCAAATGTTTATTATTATTAGCTTGCACGGTGTCTAAGTTTAGTATTTGATATCTTTTAGAATATTACATCATAATATGTTTATATAAGTAATCTATAACTTTTGAAATCCTTATATATGGGGCGAATCGGATCACTCTTTTTTTTTCATTTTGGGATTTTTATGATTATAAATATAATAATTGTTTATATACAGATGGTTCGTACGTACATAAAAAAGACCAATCAGGGATCATGGTGTCCAAGAAAAAAATAAAGGAAGCTGTGACAAAAATTAAATTTAAAGAAATTAAGAAAATAATAAATAAATTAATGGTCTTAAGAAGATGGCATTGTATTTACTGTGGTGGAAAATTAATTCGGTCACTTTTAAAAGATTGTCTGAGAAGAGTGGTGCCACGAGAATTGTGCTAATAGAGGCGGCAATGTTTTGGGGTGAATGTATCTCCCTTCTTGGTATTTTGTTTGTAGAAGAAACATTTTTAAATTTGATTTTATTTTTTATTCGTAATGTTCAAGCCAAAGGTGTACTGGTCACGAATATATAATAAAAAAATCAGTTTCTTAATGTTTGACTATTATTTTTTCACCATCAAACACAAAGTGATCCGATTCGCCATGGTCAACCCTAGTTTTTAATGCACTAATCGATGCAGCTCATGATTCCATATAAAAAAAGTATTAGCTATTTATACCGAAAAACGGTTAGGTTAAGAAATATTTTTCTTTTAATATTGCGAAGTGATACTCGATTTGAGTGAAGCTGGTACACCGAGTGCATTCGATTCTTTCGGACCAACCGCACATGCACACACATGGAGGAGCATGCGTCAGGGGTTAATTTCAACCCTTTCGAGTAAATTTGGGAAGCAAACAAAAATTACGTTGCAATGAGGAGGAAATCCCCTACATATTCACAAAGTTTCAGAATTTTTTGAATTCTCGGGTTTGGGATCTTCCGTTGTAAATAAGTCCCCTTAAGCGCCGCAAACTGCACATTTTTGGATGCACGCGTATCTGATCGAAATTCAAACTCAATTGTTTAAAAAAAAAATACTAGATAAACGATATTTCGAAACAGAAACATATTATAAAACTTTTTTTTCGTTCAGATATTTTTTTTAAACTCTTTTCAAAATTTTGTTCACGCAAGTTTATAGTGCTCATTGCA